>JAHUUD020000085.1:27500-399060 GCA_020010945.3 Muscidifurax raptorellus
TCTCCGCTAGCTATCCAAAATGAAAATTATGGATTTTTTTCTTCGAACATAAGTTGTACCAAGTGTATGGTATATATCAAAATTGTCTTTTTTTTACAGCGTTTCTAAGGACGTACCATTGTTTAATTTATTGGTCAAACAATTTATTGTAAACCAACAAAAATTTTTATTTTTAACTTTTTCCACAATTTTTAGGTGTACATTACGCAATGTTTGGATTATATGGATAGTAATAAGCGTTACTACCGCAAGACCTCGAATTAGTCCTACATTATCCCTGGTAGAACTGTTGAAAATAAAATGATCATAAAATGATGTATTGCATGGTGAATAAACATGTTTAAATTAATATTATTAGGATACAATTATACTGAAATTAAAGAGTTTATGGCATGTACATTTGTAAAGTTCTCTGGTAGAATTCTTCACAAGTTATTAAACAATTAATTTAAATGAAATTAAGAAGTTTAATTAAAGTGGTCATGAACACATACATTGTGAAAATAAGTACTGATTAATTTACAGGCTTCTAAAGATTACGTTGATGACATATAATAATCGTTCAGCATAATACAGTTTTAATTATGATCTATTTTATGCTCATAACTTTGGTCATAATTATAACTGTATCGCTTATGCTGAATGGCATATGCTCGCTACGCTCGGCCACTATATACACGCCGTGCAAAAAAGAGCCATTTTAGCCACACATATCGTTATGTACTATTATTACATACGTATCAATTAAATATGTTTCTTATTGTTTACATTTTATTCTAACCAAATTTTACGAAATACCAATTAATTTATTTTATGGAAATTATCAAATACATGTGTGAAATGCTCATTTTTTCGCATTTCTATTTTCAATAAGAATAATTATAAATACTAAAAGAATATTATATGCAAGCATTAGAATGACGATCCCACCGAGTATAGCGGGAGAGAGAGAGCATCGACGACATTGAGTGAGAATAAACACTGAATAGCTCCGAGCCGAGAAGGTCACGAGAATACAAGCCAACTCAGGAGAGCACATTATACATTCCAAATATTCTAAAAGATAGAAAGCGGAAAACGATAGGAACGGGAGAGACAAAATGATCGTATGTAGAATTAATATTATTAAAATAAAATGTGATATAACAAGATATCGAAAATGAAATATGAACGATTATACGCGAGACATTATTATACGAACACAAATTTCGGTAAAATACTATTAACAAGAGTAAGAATAACTAACTCAAATACGTTGTAAGATCATGATGCACGAAAGCTAAAACCAGACTGAGAATTGAACATATTGATAGAAACAGTTCAATAGCGAGTGTAAAGATACAGCGAGTGGAAGAGAATATATAAACGTCACGAGGAAAATCAAGAACAATTTAGGAGATACAGACGCTAGACACGCAATGCTCCGCCTATTACCGACGGACCGCCCTACCTACGCATCGCGGGCCCCAAACCAACGACGATCCCTCTTTCGATACCTATTACAAGAGAAGCTGCCTTACCCACAAACAGTAAGAGTTCATATTCAGGGCAAAGTAGATCACTACTTGAATGACTACAAGAAGTCCGGAGAAGTCATACGACGCAAAGAAGCTCAACCACCTGTACAAACATAGAGCCGAGTAGGACGGAACTATATCCGGAGGAGGGGATGTATGATAAGCTACAAGAAAAAGCCAAAGACAAAAATAGTAAGAAGAGGAGTAGGGAGCCATCATAGATATTTCCATATATGGAAAAGCTAACCCCTCCTATTGAGAATTTTCGTTGAGAATATTCTAGAACACGGCCCCCACTCAATCGGACTTAATCTCTCAGTCAGGGTTAATCTCTTTCAGTTGCACTTAGAATCTTAAACGGGACCGGACACCTGCACTATCACGATCTCGGAAGTTCTATCGGGACTTAGTCGCCGTCGGACAAAATTTGGTCAAGTCGGAAGTCGGTTCGGGACTTAGCATTGGTGCACATAAAATTATGCATTTCGAGACTTAGCCTCAGTGTGCACAAAAATCATTCGGTCTGGGATTCAAGTTCGACAAGATTTATTATTGAAAGGAATTAGAACTTCGCGTCAAATTAACATAAACACTAATAATTTTCATATAGTATAATCAAAAGAATTGTGCACCGAACGTCGAGATTGATATAAAAGAATTGTCACGCCCCGCAATTTTTATGCTAGATACCGGATCTTCACCGAATTTATTAAAAGTATCTCATGTTCCGATTTATTTGCCAATAAATACACAAGAAATAATTATTTTGAGAGAAATTACCCCGTTATCAATAAAAACCTTAGGAACAATTACTGTAAATTATGACGGGTTAGATATTTATTTTCACATAGTTCAAGATGATTTTCCGATAAAAGAGGCAGGAATTTCAGGCAGCGATTTTTTTAAACAGAAAAGTGCAAAAATCTATTATGAACAAAATTGTCTAATTCTGGCTAACGTGGAAATTCCATTTTTTGATAGTTTACAATTTACGCAAGACGATGAATATGATTATGAACTCGCATATTATTCACGAAAGACGTCACAGGAAGTCGTATCGGAGAGGCGTTCTGTAGGTGACTCAAGGGTAGAAAGACGAACAGGATATGAAGACAATAGATATTCAAATAAGGCAAGTATATTTACGGAAACTCAAACAGAAGTAGGAAATATTTTTGAAAAGGGTTTAAGAACAAGTGGCTATATTAGAACCGTAAGTATGGCCACGCCACAAGAGGGCGGAGTCTATAACCATATGAATATAGAACAGATACAAGGTAGGAGAATCGAACCTTTACCGCAACGGGAGAGTGGGAGAAGGAGAAATTCGAGCTCGAAGAAAATATTACAAAAAATATAGTTCGAGACAAAAAAACGAACGAAAATTACGATTTAAAAGGGGCTACGTCTCAAGAAAATACAGCAGAAAATGATTACTTCAAAAATGAGCATTCGAAAAATGATGTTAAAAAGGAGTGTAAATCACAAGATAATTGTAAAGGAGAAATTAATAATGCAAATTTATGTTATGGAAATGAAAATGAAAATGAAAATGAAGTCTTCGGTGGAAATTTAGAAAACGTTGAATTTTGTGCTTTGACAAGTCAAGAGAGCAAAATTTTAATCAAAGAAATAATCAGTGAAATTGAAGAAAATGGAAAATGCGCGCTTATACGCCGAAAGAGCGATGTTCAAGGCGCAGGTATACATAAATTGATTGAGAAAAGGATCTGCGCGCTTACACGCCGAGAGAGCAATAATGAAGGCGCGGGGATAATTGATGAAATAAATGAAGTAAAAAATTGTGCGCCTACACGCCAAGAGAGCGATGAAGGCACAGAAGAAGTCAATGAAATAAAAAAAGCTGATATTTTTGCGATTGTTCGACAAGAAAGTGTTGATCATAATACAAGTACAATGCGCGAAAGGGAACCAAATGAATTTTTTGTTGAAGACGAAAAAATTGAAGGAAATGAAATTAAAATAAAAGAAATTGAAATTAATGAAAATAATTATATAAAATGCGAAAATAAAGATAACGAATGTTCGAATACAGACAATGAAACTATAAGTACGAACGACAAATTCGAGATAAAAGATCAGAAAAATGTTAATGGAAAAATTATTATAGAAGAGGGAACCGAAAATAATGAATGCTTTATACAGTCACGCAGACGAAGGATTACAATGAAACCAAGGGTACGAGCTATGAAAGTGAAGTAATGCTAGGCGGATGTATAGAGTCAGACGGCGAAGAGGCTATTGAAAGAAAACTACCTGCCCACGGCAGAAAAGACTATTTACCTGATTTTGTGTACGATAGAGGAAAATATTATAAAGAAAACAAGTCAAAGCACATAAATAAAAGTACGACGTTAGAGGATCTATAGAATAAAGGAAAATTACAGAATAAAGGAAAATCGAAAACTGAATTTAGCTCAATTACGAAAAATCAAAAGCCCTTAAAGTAAGTGCGTTTTGGAGACGACAATTTGCAAGAAATTTACGAAATTGAAGTAAGTTCGTCTAATCAAAGTGACGAAGAGACTGATATAATAACGAGTAATGATGATATCCCGACGTTTGAAATAAGGGGCGAGCCAAACGCAAACAATAAAAGTGTGATTTTCAAGAGAAGAAAATAAAATACTCGAGTATGAAGGTAAAAAGGTCAAATCCTAAGAAAATTAAACTGAAGTCAGTAACTAAAAGAGCACTTAAAAAAATGACGCTGTTAAACGATAATCACGAAGATTTTTTAAAAAATTTAAACAAAAGCCAAAAAAGTGCAAAAGTATATAAATTCGATGCAATGAAAGAAGCATTAGAAATAATCACAGATGGGAGTAAATATAATACAAAGACAAATTCTTTTAAAAATTCACAAAACCTATGCGAGGAAGAAAATTTATTATATAATTCAGAAGAACAATATTCGCGTAAATGTAGAGAGATACAAGATTTATAGTAAGTCCATATCATAAACAAGAAGGTGAAATAAAAGGGCTATGTGTTATAAACAGTACTCCAATGTATAAGTGCACAGATGAGGCCTCTAACTATGTGTTGATAATAAATTCTAAAGATGCCAACGTGTTTCGTTCGGAGAGAGTCAAAGCACTATTACGGCTCAACCATCTCGAACCCGAAATAAGAAAAGCCCTCGAGAACCTCATCGATATTTATCACGAACAATTTCCGTTACCGGGCGAAAAATTGTCTACCACGCATTTAATTCAACATCGCATCCCGACTATTGATAATCGTCCTATAAATGTCAAGCAATATCGTCCCCCGAATGCGCATCGCGAACCGATAATGGAAAAAATTAAACAATTCCTAGATGGAGGACTCATTGTTCCGTCCCACTCAGATTATAATAGTCCGCTTTGGTGTTCGCGAAAGAAAGATGACAGTAAAGGAAACCGTAGATATAGAATTGTATTAGATTTTCGAAAATTAAATGAAATCACCTTGTCGGATAACTACCCTTTGCCAAATATACAAGATATTGTCGATCAACTTGGCGGTTCAGAATATTTTACGGTTCTAGTCTTAGCGTCAGGATTTTATCAAATTCCGTTACACCCGGACGATCGTCATAAGACAGCATTTACAGTACCAAATGTAAGATTATTTGAGTGAATTAGAGCACCGCAAGGCTTAAAAAGCAGTCCGGCTACTTTCATGCGTTGCATAAATAAAATCATTTATAATACACCCTCTAAAGAAGAGGAAGCCGGAAACTCACTCACTATCTCGCCCGAAGATGCTAGGGAATTGAACTCTGGTCCTTTAGAAGTCTGTGTATATCTCGACGATATCATCGTATATGCTAAGACAATAAAAGAGCACAATGAAAAATTCGCAAAATTACTGAGAAGTAAAAGCCGCGAATGTCAAATTACATCCCGATAAATGTGATTTTTTACGTGGAGAAGCGTGTTATTTGGGACACATTATCAGCGAAGAAAACAGTTAAAAATGTTAGACAATTTTTAGGATTCGCAGGATATTATCGGAGATTTATTGACGGATTTTCAAAAATAGCCAAGCCTCTTAGCAATCTGCTTAAACAAGATGTGCCCTTTGAGTGGATCGATAAAGTTCAAGAAGCTTTTGAGATATTGAAAAATAAATTGTGTGAAGAACCTGTACTTATTTATCCCGATTTTTCAAAATCTTTTGTACTCACCACAGATGCTAGTCTGACTTGTGTCGGAGCCGTACTATCTCAAGGAACAATAGGCTAAGATCGCCCGATTGCGTATGCTTCACGAGTACTTAACGACGCCGAGACACGATATGACACTTACTCAAGGGAAGCACTAGCCATGGTTTTTGGTGTTCGCCGTTTCAGACACTATCTATTGGGCACTAAATTCACAATTTGCACAGATCACTTGCCGTTGTGTTGGTGGAAAGACTCACGCGATCCGGACTCCCGCGCAACACGTTGGAGACTGAAATTAACCGTATACGAGTTTGATATTGTATATAATCCAGGTCGAATAAATCTTAACGCGGACGCGCTATCATGTAATCCTATAGAAGAATCTTTCGAAACTATAATGCACATTACAGAAGGAGAAGCGAATATAGAGCCCTGCACCGACGAAATGGTATTAACGACTGAGTATAATATAGAGCAATAATACGAGAGTCAAGCGAACGAACTAAGAGGAACAAAAGAAAGCGAAATTCAAAAGGAGGCCCCAAGCCCTTCGGTTCCCCAGAATGACCGCATGACGCGAACGCGCGCAGGTAAATTAGAGCGACCGAATTACAGAGTTGCTCGAAACAACGCCTCCAATAAATCAAAGGGTAAGAATGAACGCAGGGGGAAAGTAAGGGACACCCAACAGAACGTAAGTCGTACTCCTAAGACAGAGGAAAGTAACGCACCCGGCTTAGCAAGCGCTGATGACTATAGTTCTAAAGCTATTACGCAAAGTGTATACACAGAGCCAAATGCATTTGAAGGAAGTATGAATGAAAGTTTTGACAATACGAGGATGCAAGACGAAAAACAAATTAGCATTCCAAAGCAAAATCAAGAGAATGGGCAAGGAAACCCGAATATATTCTCAGAACCACGTTCTCGAAGTTATGGGAAAATTTTCTTCGAATGTAAAGAACAGTTGTTCATGCGCAATGACAATTATTTGTACTTCGTAACCAATAAAGGCAAGTCGTGTGACAATGGAGCACAGCTTTTAGAAAAGCGTCGAGAACTACCACGTTTACATAACTTATCCATAGAAGATTTGAGAGTGATTCCTAAGAGCAATAAACATCATTTTATCAGAACGCTACGAGGCGAAATAGGCGAAAGTATATCAACGATACTTGAAAATTTAACTAACGAATTAAAGCATTTACAAATATTTATTATAAAAGACAGGACGCAATCAATCAGTAACGCAAAGAGCAGTTCAATAGAAAACATACCATGGGAGGAGATAGTTTGCAAAATTCGGACTATTTTGAGAAGATTAACAGTAAAAATAATTATTTGCCGAGGGACGATTATTTATCCATCTATAAATGAGCGCGCACAAATAATAGAAGAGGCACACTGCTCAGCCATCGGCGGACATAAAGGCGTAACTAAGAGTTACAAGCGTATCAACCAAAGATATTATTGGGAAAATATGAAAATCGATGAACAGATGTACATACGAAAATGCTTACCATGTCAATTAGAAAAGCTCGTTAAAGTAAAAACTGAAAATCCTATGGTAATTACAGATACACCAATGGGCGCTTTCGATAAGATCGCGATTGACCTAGTTGGGCCATTTCCTAAATCAGAGGACGGACAGGATAATATTTTAACGATAACATGTTGTTTAACTAAGTATTCACTAGCGATAGCATTTCCAGACGCCACAGCAAGATCCGTCGCCGACGCATTAATAAAACGTTTCATTTGTACATTCGGAGCTCCAATAGCAATCTTAATAGATCAAGGGACGAATTTTCTAAGCAAACTTATAAAACGCGTAACGAAAAGGTTTCGTATTACTCAATTCAAAACGACCGCATTTCACCCGCAGTCAAATGGGTCCCTCGAACGCAGCAGCCACCACGTCCTCAGTGAATATCTGAAACAATTCATTTTACAAGACGCACAATGGGATCAATGGCTAGAAATGGCAACATTTTCATATAATACATACGTCGGTACACGAAGCAACTAAGCACACGCCGTCCGAGCTCGTCTTCGACAGGCTAGGACGTCCCCCCTCGAGCGACCCTTTAGAACCGGATGACAGGCTCCCTACCTATTGAGACTATATCGTTGAACTTACAACTCGACTTAACAATATACAAACCATCGCACGCGAAAAATTAATTGATGCAAAGAGGAGAACAAAATATTATTACGATCGAAATGCTGATCCGCAAAATTTTCAAATTGACGACTATATATGGTTACTAAAAGGAGGAAAAATTCATAAATTGAAAGATCAATACAAGGGCTTTATTTAGTAACTGATATTCTACGTAACGGTAAGATTAAAATACAAATAGGACAAAATAACTATAAAGTAGTACATATGAACCGAGTACACATATCCTATATTGAGCCTCCAACAGAATTGAAATAAGTATTATAAATTCATAGAAAATGTCAATAGAATTAATTATAAGCATATTGCACTACCAGGAAATAAATAAAAGAGGCTTTTAAGAAAGAATAATACTCGCGAAAGAGAACTTACCAAACAGTTGATACGGAAAGATGGGGGTGCTCCACGGAGAGCCTAGAGGCAGGTGATGAAAGACGACAGTTGTGTTGGAGGTGACACCGTTTATTCAGTCGCGAGTCGTCGGTGGAGAGCGATCTCGCGTGCGGAAATGCCTATGCTGCATTTCCGAGGCGCGAGCTCTTGGACAGAGGTGTTCTTTGCTGACGGTGATTTAGCATCGACAGCGGCTACCTGTGGGAGTGCCATCGGAAAGCCTAGCGCTCGTCCGTGTCAGAGCCCACAATTAATAATTAAAAACATTACATATAATTTTAATTCCGAAAATAATAAATTAAAAATCATAATTTAGTCAGTTCAAGTATAAGCGATATAATTAAATCATAACTGAAAAGAGAGAGAAATATAGAATCTAAAACTCATGGAGGAGTCTAAACATAAGAGCCAGCAAACGACCAATGACAAACACCGAGTCAAGTAACTCACGCCCACGACTGCAACGTGAAGCCAGAGGAAGAAAATACGTTAAACGTGACACCCACACAAAAGATTGCACAAAATGCATATATTCATAACAAGGAAATTCGAAGGTAGGGCATTACATTGATCTACCTGTTTCGCAAAAGTAAACAATCAAATTGTAACTACTGCATTCCAGCTACTTTGGGAGAACAGACCCTAGGTTTTCACAGCTGCGGTGGCCACCAATAGATAGGTATTAATATCCAATTGTTGCATAACAATTAACATCTAGATGCAACAGGCATAAGCCAGCCTTCAGCTATGCACGGTTTGGGTTTCTGAAAGAACTTCGTTTGAAAGTTTTTAGAGATAGTACTTTTCCTCAACTATAATTTGAATGAAAGAAATTATATTATGACAATGCAGTCTTTAACACAAAATTAGCTTTCTTGAATGTAACGTCTCGAATTACAATGTAACCGAAAAATCGGTACAGACGCGATTCTTATGATCGGTTTTGAGAATCGATTAGCGACTTCAGTAAATGTTTCAAAGCTACATGTTTCATGAAAATGTATATCGAAGCTACGAAATTACCTTGGCAGCTGATGTTGTGCGAAAACCCCTCAGTCGTGTGGATAAAGTAGAATGTAGAAAACCCACACAACTGATGGGGTTCACACACATCTGGGTTCACACCATATGTCCATGATAACTCGGCCCCCACCTCTCAGCGTGTGGCACTGCTTGCGTCCAGAATGTAAAGAAAATAATTAATTCGTAGCGAAGAATTAATTATATTAATTCGTAACGTCTGGTCACGAGTAATAAATCCGTAGTATAACAAAACGAAATAACGAATTTATTTATAAATATAATAAAGGATAGACAAAATTTTCAACTGAAATGTCTTTGATTTTTGATAACTTAAGGATTTTATTTATAAGTACTTATAATCTTATTACAAAATCCACAGTATAAAGCATATTATTTTATCTGCGTGGGTCAATTATTAGCGATATCATACGAGATGTAAAAAATTACAATGTAAAACCAAAATTTTCTGGATCTATATTTTATATCTGATTTAAAATTTCTTCTCAAATCTATCCTAGATTTTACTTATTAAAAAACGATTGTTATTAAATGGTGGCTGTATGAAATGATAATATATTGTAGTCAAGATCGAGTATCATTATAATGAAGGTTAAATCTCCGCATGATTCAGAATCAATGGCGGGGATGTAATTGACTTCTGATGACCTTCAGTTATTGTTCATGTGGTAAAAAGAATCGCTGCCAATTCATTGACACTTAGCTTCCGCCAACTAAATTCAATGATTACAAAAAGAATTACAAAAAGATCAAAAAGATTACAAAAAGATAAGTAAAGACTTATCTAATAAGACTTAAGATATAAATACTGGTAGTAAAACATTACTTTCCATATTAGATTTATCCGCTGTATAGGCGTTTTTGCCTTTGCTTCTGAAAGATTGTTAAGAAAATATTTCTCAGCCCACTGTGCACATACACGCGCATGCATACACGCAGACGCGTCCGCGAACACAGATTTTGCATTATTTTTAATCAGCATTTTATATTCACCTATTATTCTTCAATAAAATGATGTTGCAATTCTAACGGTCTTCCTGAGGCAGGTGGAAGGGTGAAGAAAGAAAAGTTTATAGTTTTTTCTTCTTCAACGTTTCGACGGGTAATGCCGCCCTCATCAGGAGACTGTCAAAAAATGTATTGCATGGAAAAAATGTACATATTAGAATTTTACAATAATAATTTAGACGAAAAGAATTTACAATCTGAACGTCGCAGATATATAGTAATAATCCATCCCCGCCGTATTGTCGGCAGGAAGAAGCAGAGAGAGAGAGCACGCACGCCCCTGCGAGACCGACGTTTTTCTTTCAACTGCTTCGTCTTGAATTCTCACGAAAACTAATATATCGAATCTCATATGCGGCGTTTCGCTTCAAGTACAGTATTGCGGACTGAGAACGCTTCCCCGCCGGGCGGCGGGGAGACGTATGTACAAACGATATGTTTCTCTTTGGCTGCTAATTTGTAATTCAACAGAAATGAGATTTTCGTCGACTTTATATAAGATTAGAAACAACAAGAGAGACGTCAGAGCTACGACTCATGTTTGTTTTCCTTTCAGCTGGTGTATCAAATGTGTGTATACTGTATTCAGATTTTGTGTATCTTTCATGTTTATTCCGTTTCCTTGCACATATATATGTAACATTTCAGAAACTAATCTTTTATTTAAATTGATCTCTCTGTCTTTGATCTGGTAATTTTCAAAATTAAAAGTGTGATTTGAGTTATTCATATGGTCAGAAATTACTTTATTGTTTGATTTTTTATTTAATTAAAAAAAGTATCGAAAACAGATACATACAAATTGTACAAACATCTGCAATACCTCTAAGTGAAATTTTGTTGGCATTTGAAATACTTATGGAGAACACTTTCTTTCAATTCAATGGTATATTCTACAATAGTAGTTTTCGACTCGTGAGTTTATCACCCTCGCTTCGCTCGGGCGACAAACCTCTCACTCGTGTAGATTCAATTTTCCCACATGTATCGAACAATATTTTTTGATACAGGCAGCGTAAATGCGATTTTAAAAAGTTGCAAAGTACATAAAATCGCACTTTACACACACTATATCAAAAATAACTTTTCGATACACCAATGGGCTCCCTGATTTCGGGATTTTTTGCCGACTTAGTCATGGACGATCTCGAAACGGACTGCTTATCAAAACTATCCTTTAAACCGTCATTTTTTTACCAATATGTAGATGATATTATTACTTGTGTACCGAATGACAAAGTTGATGAAATTTTAAAAACTTTTGATTCTTACAATAACAGACTACATTACAATTCACTCATGAAACCGAAACAGACAACTCCATAAGTGTCCTAGACGTTCTATTAATTAAAGACAAAGGTAAATTAATATCTGGCTGTTACACCAAACTAACATTCTCTGGCCGATTCCTTAATTATACATCGGAACATCCTTTGTTTCAAAAAATCGCAATGGTGTATAATCTTGTTGATAGAGCGATAAAATTATCCAACAAAAAGTTCCATAATAAGAATATCCAAAACATCAGAAATTACTGCACAACAATCCGCCTGCTTTCGTGTAAACAATAGTGTAATTTCTGTCCATATGAATAACTCAAATCACACTTTTAATTTTGAAAAATACCAGATCAAAGACAGAGAAATCAATTTAAATAAAAGATTATTTTCTGAAATGTTACATATAAACCTGCAAGAAAACGGAATAAATATGAAAGAAAATACACAAAATCTGAATACAGTATACACACATATTTTACACCAGCTGAAAGGAAAACAAACATGAGTCATAGCAAATATCTCATTTCTGTTAAATGACAAATTAGCAGCCGAAAGAGAGACATATCGGTCCCACATACGTCCCCCCGCTGCCCGGCGGGGAAGCGTTCTCCGTCCGCAATACTGTACTGAAGACTATCTCCGTGATTGTAAGCCTTTTCTATTTTCATAATATCTACATAAAATATAGTAGTTATGATGAGAGCGGCATTGTTTTACCGAAACGTCGAAAAAAGAAAAATGTCATAATTTTTTTCTTTTCCCTTTTTTCTATCATCTTGCCTCGGGAAGACAGATATAGCCAATTTAACAAATTTAGTCTTTCCAAAACTTTTCATTTTCACTTTGAACAACTATTAAACATCTTATATCTTAAAAAGTATATTTTTAATATTTTTTAATGTTTAATTAAAGAATTCGGAACGTGCTAAACTGGTTATCTTGAAGAAATACAATGCGTAAAAGTAGAAGTAACACCGTTGCTCCGGTGCGCTAGACGTTGCGCTTTTCACTTTTCACTCGTTAAGTGGCTTTTGTATCGAAATTGTTTACCTGCAGATGAATGATTTTGTACGAGTGAAGATAGTGTCGCACTAACTGAAAGTGTTATTAAAGAAAAACTGGAAGGTCTGTGCAATGTAAAAAGGCATGTACTTCATAATTCGAAGATAAAAATTATAGGTATAGACAATTACACTAATATGGATTTGGAAGAAATAGAAAAAGATATCAGCACTATAAATTACGATGACTTTACAAGAAAAGGTGAAGTACTGCACATGTACACTAGCAAATTCAGTAAACAGTGTACTGTGTTGATGGAAGTGCCTGTTGAAATATATAAATATATAAGAGACAATAAAAATAGAGTTTATGTAGGCTATCAGAACTGTAAAGTCTACGATTTAATAAACATTGGCCCGTGCAATAAATGTGGCAGGTTTGAACACAGTGAAAAAAAGTGCCACAATGAAATCGTATGCTTGAAATGTGCTGAAAGTCATAATACAAGTGATTGTACTAGTGAATCCGTTTAGTGCACAAACTGTGCATTTAGTAATGCCAAGTATTTCACGAAACTTGAAATAAAGCACACTGCATATGACTCTAACGTCTGCTCTATCCTGAAAAAGAAAATCGGAATGTTCATTGACTCAACAGACTATCCGATGAGCTTTAAATTGCCATCACTAGACTCAATATACAATAGTAGGAAATTTACAAAACAGCAGGTACCGGCGGATGATAACAAGGATAACAAGGATCTAGAAGAATCAAGCAGGATGCAACAAAATGAAAAACCAAATACGCCACAACAACAGAAATTAGAAAAACCTCAGAACGTGAGAGCTGTCGCAAGAAACCAACAAGCACTCTAAAAACAGAAGTAACAATTAGATCAGTACACTACTACACCGGCGGCTTGCAAAGATAAGAGAAACAAAGATAACAATAGATAGGTTATAATGGCTACTTTCGATTACTTAAATATGATTCAAATCAAAAGGAAAAAACATGTAGTAGTGTTGATATTTTTAAAAAAATCAGTAGTAGTAAAAATTATACGATCATGCATATATATGTCAGGAGCATGAATGCCAACTTTGATAAAATAAAAGTACTAATTGGAAGTTTGGCTACTAAGCCATCTATTGTTGTCTGCACTGAAACTTTTCAACAGATTAATTATAAATATATGAATTAAAAGGATCTGACTATGAATATAAGTGTTATTATAACCATAGTTCGATAAACAAAAATGATGGCGTCATAGTCTTTGTAAATGGTATTTTAAACTAAAGCACAGATGTAATTGAGACGGGTAGGATTAAGATTGTAAATACGAATATTAGGCTAAGTAACAAAAGTAATCTTGAGGTGTCAGCGGTTTATAGGTCACATGGAATTCTAAGATCTGAATTTATCCTAGAGATAAATAAATTTTTAATTGCGAACAAAAGTTTTAAAAATCACCTAGTAATAGGTGATTTTAATATTGACTTACTAGAATATGATAATTTCAGTCAGGAGTTCCTATGTAATTTCCTTGAGAAAGGGTACATCCCTGGCTTTGTCGGTATTACTAAGCCGCCAGTTGGAATCGTTAAGGGTTCCTGTATCGACAATATTTTTATCAAGACAAATAATTTAAAAACAACTACATACAAAATAAAACTTTCAATAACAGATCATTACCCAATATTTATTGCATTAAACAAAATCAAGGAAAAAACAAAACAAGCCGAAACATTTGTAAATTATAAAAAATTAATAAGCATTGCTAGGAATAAAAAATGGAGTCAAATGTCGATTCAGGATCCAAACTTGACGACGGATGTGCTCGTAAATGAGATCAAGGATTGCATAGACCTAGCAACTACTTAAAAAAGAAAAAAGAAACAAGGTGGAAGAAAGAGCTGGATCACAAGTGCAATAATAAAATTATGTGAAAGTAAAGAGTTTTTGTATGATATATGGCAACTGGATATGAGTAATGACCAACTTAAATAACAGTACAAAAAATACGCTAAAATACTAGACAAAGTTATTAAATATGCTAAAATTAAATACGATCAAAAACAGGTTCAAAGCAATATTAATAATCAAAAAAAGCTATGAAAAGTTATCAATAGTAAAATCGGAAACAAGAAATCCAGAGAAACCATAAATCATGTAAAAATTAGTGATAGAAAAGTAACGGATAAAACAGAAATTGCGAATAATATGAACAGTTTTTTCTGTGAAACAGGTCGAGAGTTAAGTGTACGAATTGAGAAACCGGATAATGTGGAACTCAAACTACCAGCGATGAACCCTATTACAATTTTCGTTAATCCAACGAACACGAGTGAGATAATATCTGTAATCAATGCATTAAAAATTAGAAGTGGTGGAGTTGAAAATATCAGCTCCAAAACCTTGAAATTAATTAGTAACTATATAGCTGAAGCAATCACTTATATTATAAACTTAAGCATTGAAACAGATATATGGCCTAATGCACTCAAGAAGGCTGAAATTGTCTCAGTCTACAAATCACGTGAAAAAAGTAAAATCACAAACTATCGGCCTATCTCATTAATCTCAAACGTAGCAACAATTTTTGAAAAAATAATACATAGCAGACTTTATGATTTTGTGACTAAAACTAGCATAATATCTGAACACTAATTATCTTTGTTAAAAAAAGGGTACTAAAAATACACTAAACTATTTAATGAACTTGTTGTACAACAATATTGATAAGAGTATTCCTACCTTAGTCACATTTCTTGACCTGGGTAAGGCATTCGACACGGTGGACCATGGTATCCTACTGGATAAATTTATACTGCATGGGAATTAGGGGGCAAGCTTTGATACTGCTCCATAGCTATCTTAGTAACAGATATCAAAATGTAAAAATTGATGGCTATGTGAGTGGTATATACCTATTAATATACACCGGGGTTCCACAAGGTACGATACTTGGTCCACTGTTGTTTATCTTGTACATAAATGATTTGCTCCAGGAGATACCTATTGAGGCTATCCTGCCGTATGCCGATGATACTACTACAATTGCTACAGGAGATTGCTGGGAGAAAGCCCAAGATAACATGAATAATCATTTGTTAAAAATACACAAATGGCTACAAGATAAAAAAATTAACGAGAGTCGAGAATTACAAGTATCTGGGCATAGTTATCGATTACAATCTAAAATGGGACATGCATATCTTATATATTGTTAAGAAAACTAAATATCTAGTGTACATTTTTTATAAAATTGCGAAATCAATGAGACTCTTATGTTAATATATTATGCGTTCTTCCATAGTATTATGAGCTATGGTATCATTGCTTGGGGTGGAGCTTATACATTCTAAAAATAATAAATAAGAATAAATTTGTCACGTAAAATAATCCACTCAATCTCGAACAATTGTTTACCTTGGAACCACTAAAGATATATTATAATGATCTCAAAGAGCAATATCTCAACTCATCTAGTATTACTAGAAATAAAAGTATTATAGTACCGATAAATAAGAAGAGAATTAGCAATAAGAACTGTTATATTAAAGTGATCTCAATGTTTAATGCTTTGCCGAACAAACTAAAAGTGTTAGAAATTAGCAAATCGAGCCAACAGGCGATAATTAAAGAATGGATAAAATCCAACCGTTGATATCTGAAATATTTATCTATTGGTAAAATTGTTAATCTTGGAATGATTTATGTATACATATAATGTATAAAGTAGTAAGAAGGCCACTACGAGTTATGCGTAAATATAGCATAAGTTTTAGTTTTTAAGTGTTTTTTGTATTTATATCTTTATTAGTTTGTAATTCAATGCCAGACCTGCGGTCAGATAACTTAGTTTATCTTTGCAGGGATGCGGAGTATGTATTTATTATTTATTCTGTATTTATTTCTGGTAAATAAATATCAATATCTAAAAATAATAATTTTCAGTCATACAGGGTATACAGGGTGAGAGACAAAGAATTTGTATTTTAATATCTTTTCAACTAATCGTTTTCATGAGCTACGAAAAGAAATTAGCCGAGGTAATCAAAAGATCTATCTTTTCCCAAAATTTCAAGTTAATTAAAGCTTTTTTACTCCCGTAACCGTGCTACATAGAAAACAGATTTTTTTAAGTTTTCGATTTTTTTCTAAAAAAAAAAAACTAATCACCAAAATGACTTAAAATTTTTACAACATATAGACATTATTATTCTTTGTTATCATGCATTTTTTCAAAACATCAGACTGTTTAATTTGGAAGATATGAATTTAAAAAAAAACACTTTTTTAGTCATAACAATTGTACGAAATGGTCAATTTAGAATATCTTAGGGGAAAAAGTAGGAAATTTTATACTCTTTCAAAAACATTATTGCTAAATTTTTTGTATAAATTATATCATATAAAAAAAACGAAACAAAAATTTTCAAAAATAAAAAAATGGCCAAAAAACGAAAAAAAAACGAAACAAAAATTTTTAAAAATAAAAAAATGGCCAAAAAACGAAAAAAAAACGAAACAAAAATTTTCAAAAATAAAAAAATGGCCAAACAAATGACTACAGTTGTCAAAATCAAAAAAATTTTTTTTCCCGAATTCAGAATCAAAAAACAGATAGGCATGTCAAAGTTTATTATTATAGACTACGTAGTTCCAGAAATACGACGGTATACATACATACACACACACAGCCATTTTCTAAAAACATATGATTTGAACTCCAAACACCTCAAAACACGTTTCTATGAAGTTTTAGCGAAACTGAAAATTTTACTATTACAAAGCTTTCTCTAGGAGGAAGCAATACAATGAAGTATACTTATTTTTTTCGCTATAATTACAATGCAGGCTGCTTAAATATCGTTGTACTTGACACTGAAAAATTAAATTAATCAATATTTTGGATTAATATAATTAGTGAAGTAATAAAAATAAATATTATACCTATTTTTCCAATTTGATGAAGAACAAAACATGATGTGCACGCAGCCTAGTGTACATCAGCAGCATAGCTGTCATCTTTTTGTGGGAATACTCTTTTGATAGCTCTGACTTTCTTGCTACTCAAAAGAGTTTGCCTCTCAGCGTCAAAGAGTCTTCTGGAATCGGTGGTGTTGGCCCAATTAGCAGCCGCGTGCCCAGGTTGTACTCCAAACTCCTTCATAATCTGTAGTCATAGAGTACTTGGTAACCGGATGAGTAGATGCAAATCTTCCTTTCGCATCTTTATTCGAAGCCATTGTCAGAATAATCTCACACTAACAATTTACACTTTTTTTATTATATACAAATTTCACTGCTCTGCTTTTCTCACTACACTTTGTTCACTACACTTTGTTCACTGTACTTTTTCTACTACACTTTAATTATATATTTTCAAATATTTAAATAAAACGCTACAATAACTGAGACAAATTATCACAAGTATATTGTAGATATATTTCAAAATACTTGTAGATATAGTCTGTGCAGGATGGGTTAGGTAACATGCGCACAGGTAAACTGAGTTTCCAAAAATACTGTCGCTCATGCGCTCTATCATTTATCAAGAGGAGGTACGCAGCGCGCAGATATTTAAATTTGAATTTTCAAACTGTTGAGTACGTCTTGTATAGAAAAGGCCCGATCTTTTCAAGATTTTAGTATATGCTTAAATTAATTTATTTATATATATGCACGTGTAATTTTTTATTAAAATACACGTAAAAAATATATATAACTTATATATTACAGGTATTAATAATAATATATTGCACATCATAATTTTTTTTTGTTTTTTTATTCGTTTATTAAGGAAAAATTAAAAATACGTTGTTTTCCGAAAAAATGTTAAAAAGATAGATGCAGTATTTAGCTTATTACTTTAGGACCAAATTTTTCTTTTTTTAAATCGGATTTCGGGAGCTTATTCTATGTGCAATTTGCTATCAAAATATCACATAAAAAAATTGATTTTTTCAAGTAACAGGACTGTTTTATCCCTCTAAGAAATTCATATCCGCTCGTCCCAGTTGTTGACGGCAAAGGTACAAACTGAAAAAGGATTTACTTTGCTGCAAAAAAATCTAAAATAGAGTGTAACGATGAATATCACAAAACAGGAGTAGTAATTCTCAATAAAAAAAAAAAAGAAAAAAAAACTGAGTTTTGGTCTTCTAATGATTCAATTAGAGAGTTAGGTTGCGGTAAATGGGAAGCTGGAGAAGCGAAAGAGATAAGTCGCTAAAAGCGGAATTTTCTCAATACCTGGTAATAAATGCGGCGAACTATTTCTAACTGATACTGTAAATTTAGTAAACAGTTTTTATGAAAGTGATTATATAAGTTGAATTATGCCAGGTTTAAAAGACTGCTTATCCGGATAACGGTAAAAGGATTAATTAATTAATAACAAAAATTACTGCTTGGTGATTACAATGAAATTTATTGTTTATTTAAAAAATAACATGAACATGTTAAAATTGTCTTTATTTAATTCACACAATTGAGACGAATGAATTGTGTTACAGCTGAAAGTAGTGGTACACATCATGTATGTGTGTGTGTACATCACGAAAACATCAAGCATATGCTAGATGCTATTGATCTAGAGAGTTTAACAAAAAATACTAAATTGCTTCTTAAAAACTACTATAACTGTAACAAGGCAATTGTCTGTAGTACTGCATGTTACGTTGTAATACTGTCAATATATAAAATATATATATTTAAATTTACGCGCGCTATGATTTGTGTGTATCCACATTACTATCTGGGTAAAAGTGGGATGTAGGGGTATGGGATAGGCCCAAACTATCGTCCTGTGAGCGGCTATACACGACTAGTCTGTCGACCACGCAGCATCTATTCATTTGAGTTCTGTCTTGCTTTCTCAATTTCTCACAAAATCACAAGTTTGCTTATATATGCGAAATTCATATCAATCACGCCCCACGGGCAGATAACATTCTTTACGAATCCACACATATAGTGCATACAGATCGTTTGTACAGTGCGTGTGAGCCATTAAGTTGAGTGTTTTATACTGAAAGCCAATTTAAGTTTTTTACAATAATCAGTATTTTTTATGTCGCAAGGTTTTTTCCCTTAATTATGAGGTTTTTATTCTACATTTAAGTTAGACCTTATTAACAATAACAACAAAATCAACTAAACTTCTGAACCACCTATGGTGAGAGATTTTTAATGATAAGATCTGTTCACAGACAAAATAGCAATAATAATACGATCAGGCGAAACATTGTTAGTCTGCCTTAGATTAGTGGCTTTTATGAGCAGATTAGTCATATTTTTAAATGGCACATCATCACAATGGTTTCACAACCACTCTTTTAATTTCAATAACTTCCAAATCAAAGACAGAGAAAAAAATTTAAATAAAAGACTGAGTTTATAAATGTCACACATACGATTACAATAGAACGGTATGAATAAGAAAGATGGCACAGAACAACTTAATACTGTATACACGCACCTTATATACCAAGTTAAACGCCAAGCCGTTTGATGGCATAGGTAAAAAATAAGCAAAAGAGTTAACATATTGCTCGAGCCTCTCTGCGCTTCGAACTTATATAGGACTCGATACATTAGTTCTC
Source organism: Muscidifurax raptorellus (assembly GCA_020010945.3). Taxonomy (NCBI): domain Eukaryota; kingdom Metazoa; phylum Arthropoda; class Insecta; order Hymenoptera; family Pteromalidae; genus Muscidifurax; species Muscidifurax raptorellus. Next base: position 47,708 of record JAHUUD020000085.1, read on the forward strand.
GTCAGAATTCAAGACCAAACAGCTGAGCAACAAAAATCCCTCTCGCTTGCGCTTTCTCTTTACCTCCTTTTCCCGCCGACGATACGGCGGAGATGGAATGTTACTATGTATTTGCGATACTCAGATTGTAAGTTCTTTTCGTCTACATTATTATTGTAATATTCTGTTATGTACATTTTTTCCATGCAATCAATTTTCGACAGTCTCTTAATGAGGGCGGCATTGCCCGTCATAACGTAGAAAAAGAAAAGACTATAAACTTTTTTTTCTCCACCCTTCCACCTGCATCGGAAGACCAACAAAATTACATCACATTATTGACATCTACGTAGGGATAGAGTCAGTGAAAAGAAGTAACATTCTCTCTACAAATCATTATTTTCTTCGATTATTAAATGAAAATTTAATTACTATTATACCACTGAAGTCATTTACAATTTACAATATCACAACAGTCATTTACGATTTGGTATTATACCAGGTCCTCTTACAATTATTATCATGTACAGTTATAACACTCATTCTACCACGTCACTAAACAACAGTGCGGATTAGAATTCAAATCAATCACAGTTAGGTATCACAACATTAAATTGACGTAAAATTTCGCCAACAAAGGCTCAGTCATTCGCTACATTTAATAGGTGGTTATGCAGTGCCACTTCAAACCCTCACAGCGAGGCAATAGTTTTTATAGTATCTAGCAGGGAATTCCATAATCAGGCTCCAAACACCCGAAATGAACGCTGGCCCACCTTTGTGCATGATTTCGGTATCATGGAATAGGCCTTATATACATGTACCGCCACCAAATAGGCTCTTCGACCACTAATATTTAACCAGTTCGATGAGGGATAATGCGCTCCTACCAGCCAACACTCCTAATATATCTCACACATAAATTTTGTAACCTCTACAGTCACGTCTGAGACTCCTGTGACACATAAAGATAGACTACTGAGCAATAATCCAGATGAGAAACATCTAAGGCAGAGGCCAGCAGGTTGCGCAACACCTCGGTGGTACATGATCTATGCTAACTGCGATCACCTGTTGATTCCATATAAGTTTAGAATCCATGACCACTCCAAGCTTAGTTACCGTGTTGACGAAGGGTACCAGATCGCCATTTTGAATCTCGATACCTGGCAGGTTCAGTCCCTGTAGCTGATTAATGTTGTATTCAGATCCAAATATTATTGCCTGCGTTTTCTTGTTATTGAGACGCAGCGCGTTCTCAGATACAGTCAACGTGCGCTACAGCCGACATGCGCCCCCCCCCCCCCAAAGATCATCCCATGCGACCTGAATGTACACCTGCAGGTCATCCGCGTAAAGCACCGCGTGACACCGTTCGTCAGACACCCCTCCGATGTCTTAAATTTGGATAAAACGTCTTTTAAATCATTTATGTATAAACTGAAAAAGGGGTCCCAGTATCGAGCCCTGTGGGACATCAAGATTGGTTGTTAGCCAATCTGTTTCCCCATTAGTTTTGATAATCACTCTCTGATTATGATGCGTCATAAATGATTTAACCTACAAGACTACCAATCTTGAGAATCCCATTCCATTCAGCTTGCGAAGTAACTTGGAGGGTGATATTGTGTCAAACGTCTTGCTGAAGTTCATTTTTCATTTTCAATTTTAATTTGACAAACATTTCAAGATGTTTTATCTTAAGCGTACGAGAAATATGGATAAACAAGTAATATAAATAGAAAAAAAAATACAAGAAATATTGAGAATTTGAATGCGCTTTGTTTCAAGTTTTTAAATAAATTTACTGCTTTTTATGTTTTTTAAAAAGATTTAAATATAAAATAATATTAAGTTTCTAGAGTTGTATGTATAATCATGTATTTCAGTTGATGTTACGTTTATTGTGGACATCCTTATTAATTTCCGCACAACATTTGTCAATAGTAATGAGGAAGTGGTATCTCATCCAGGAAAAATAGCTGTCCATTACTTAAAGGGTTGGTTTATTATCGATCTCGTTGCAGCGATACCATTTGATCTATTATTATTTGGCTCAAATACAGATGAGGTAAGTCTTTAATTAGTTACGTCCAGTGTCAGTTACCCAAAATGAATGTTAAACAAACCTCTATTTAGAATTATAGCATTTTTTAAATTATTGAAACGTCATTTACTAAGTGGTACGCCATGAAACTTAAAAATAACACTTAAACGTTAACTCCTAACTTAAAAGTAATTTCTTATTTTCAATATAAATGTAACATCCATTACAATTTAAAAATATCTGTAACAATGAGAGCTTGCGGGCACCTGGAAAAGAATTCCGCTAAAACATATAGGCGTATTATCTAATGCTCAAAAAGTTTACGAAAAAATGTATGTCGTCATATACATTGTTTCTACCATGTGATACATCTCATACAAAATATATATCTACTATACAATATATCGCTTACAAAAATATTATTTAATACATGCCATGTATCGTCTGGAATAATCAATCAGTTTTGTCAATACAAATAAAATATATATATATATAGATTCGACTCAAAGATTTTAAAAGAAAAATTAGTATAAACCATAGTCTTACCAAGCCACTTCATCTCCAATGTTGCCGAGTGTTGAACTTCCAAATCAAGGGGCGTGATAGCGGCCCGATGGCAAGTATAAGTTATTATACACTGTGTCGTCGGGAAACACGGCAACCATATTATACTTCGAATTGACTTTTTAACTTAATTACGTTTTATTATTTGTATTCATCTTTTCTTTGATATGTTACAGATGTTTATGTATAATCATCGTCCTTTTAAGATTTTAATAAGATCTTTCTAATGATCATTATATTTTTCTTCAGAAATTCCACAAAATAATTACGATCAAAAAATAATGTACAAAATTTCTTTGCATTTTCTCCTTTTTAATTTGCATATTGTCGGTTGAAATGTTACGTTGTATGCCCACTATTAGTAATACTTCTTTATAATTGAATAATTCGATATGGTCTAAATTAAATAAAAACTGCTGAATCTCAATTTCCCAATGCGCCAGTGTCGCTTTTGAGTTGAGTTAGCAAAATGTCAACTAATCACTTTTGTAATACGATTTCCATTTACCTTACGAAACAAATGACCGAATTTTGGAAGAATACAAAGGTTTAAATAAGATTTGTACAATTTTCGTCGTCAGTGACGAGCTCCGTACTGCGCCGGTCCGACAATCGGTGACAATTACTTTAAAACTTAAAGCCGCCTAGCCGCAATTACACCTTTCTTACAAAGTCTTAATATACAGATTTTATAAACTACAAGTCTTAGCTCTTTTAAATTAAATGAAAATATTATTTTACATTGAAATAAGATTGATTATTTACTTCCACTTCTAAAATTATCTGAATAAACGATCGGTTTACTGTAAAAGGGATCTTGTGAGTTATATTCATTTACGAGAAAATCCAAATTACTCAGTACGAGTCAATAGCTGCAATCTACTCAACTAGTACCGGGTTCAACGTAAAGGTGAGTTTCACACATATTTTACTAGCAGTGAAAGTGCTAGGCGCAAATTAACAATTTCTTACAACCTCGCCACTACACACATCACGTTCCTATCTATTCAATTTAGGATAGTCAGGACGTAACAAAACCATCTCAGCTGGTTTTAAAACTGAAATACACGATCTCGCACTTTTAGTCTGTTTCTGTCCACAGTCATAAGAACATTCTACATTAAGTCGGAATGTGTATAGTGTAACACTATTTTTCATTTCTGGTGATATATAGCCTCAAAATTTGACCACTCAACAAGTGCTTAGTTGCGATCAAGAAATTAAATAATAACATCGACTCAGCCTGTCCCCAGTCCGTCTCTAACGTCACCGTCACGGATAACTGTCCGAACACTTTTCTTTCAATATAATTTAAACAATTGAAACTTAATTTTATAAGAAAAATTATAAATGGTGCATAAAGTGCTCCAACTGCAATGACTGATTTGAAATATAGCGATATCGTGTATATTAGACGAGAGATTGCTTGGTATAAAAAAATGAGACTTGGCTCCTATAATGCTCGCTAATGAACGGCTTTTTTAAAATATAAATAAAAATCAATGGCTTTTAGTTGACATTATTTGATTCTGATAGGACTGAAATGTTTTCTCTGATAGACGAGTTAATTAAGTCTTTTATGAATAATCGCATCAAGATGCACTCCTAATTTAAATTATGTAATGTTATAAAAAGTGTATTCACATAAAACTTTCTCGCTTCACTCTCAAGCTATGGTGATCAAACAGATAAGTTTAACATCATAGCAGCAAAATGAATATAAACAAATTTAGATATATATAAGGATGGTTATTTGTGAACCAACCACTGAATAAATGAATAGAGCTATAACTCTTAGTTAAGCTATATACGTTAAAAAAACTTTTATAGAATCCCAAAGAGACCTCTGAATTTTTTCAGATTTTTTTCATCAATATTCTTTGAGCTACAGAGAGTCAGGGAAGTATTTTATGCTAAAAACGTATAGATACTTTTACTTACAAAATCATTTTACGTCTACTTTTTTTAAAATCTTGTTTTGTTTAACAAATTATTTTAACTACAATTTTATGTATAACTTTATTTACACTGTTTGTATCACTATAATATTAATTATATGTAAGATATTGCTTCTGATATTATCTTATACAACATCTTTGAAGATCCTTTATTTTCAGAATTTATAGCAGGTTATAACTGACTATCTTGGATACACATATACCACTACTTGTTTGCAATATTTTGTATAGTAAAAGGTATGTATAACAATAATAATGTCAGTGAGTATTCTTCCAATGTATACATGTGCATATAATGCATTTTTGCAGTTAGGTTGCCATTCTTATTGTTAGAATACATTTTTTACAACTTTCTTAAAATAATGATTGATTCGTTATATATTTAATTCAGGTAGTTTTTTATTAGATATAGCATTTTTATAGGAAAATACGTTAATTATTCTTATTATTTAAACTTTTGATTGTGTAGTAAGTTACGGAATGATTCTACCAATATTTTCAGTAGAATTCATGTGACTTTTATCGAAAATCCTGGCGATATATCTTTTATGAAATATAAAGTTTTTTCAAATCTAGACATTATCTAGCTATCTTATAGGGAGTAAGAGAGAAGGAGACCCAACTCCGAGTACTGAAAGTGTGCCCATTTCTCCGACAAAGATCGCCATGCACATTCGGTGAAACTGCTGACATTTAACGTGTAACAGAGACTCTCGCGGAAACCAAACAAACTAAATAGGGCTGTGTGTTTTCAAAAAGGCAACCAAGAATTAAATCCCACTCGGGGAATTTTTTTTTTTTTTTTTTTTTTTAATTAATGATAGTATTTGCATGTACAATAACAATAAACAACATTAAATGAATAAGTATATGCTTACGTACACTCGCTTATAACTGTTTCGTATTTATCTGTTTTTTTTTTAAACAATACAAGCAAACTTGTAATAAGAATGTAGATGAAGAATTCTGTTGACTATTTTAGATGAAAACTTATTCGTAGATGACGCATAAAATATTACATAAAAAATATAGGAATCTGTATATTTGAAAGCAGAGACAAGAATTAATGAAGGTAAGTAGCTTATTCTTTGTATAATAAACGTATGTAGAATTTATACTCCGAATTAATTTTCATAATAAGCAGGATATTGATTAAGCTTAAGCTATAATCAATTAAATTACGCCTAGCTATACGCATATGCGACTTTTAATAAAATACACTTGTTTGCACTTGTGGTCTAGTGGCGTAAGTCTCTTCCTCAAAACCTTTTGGCTCTGGGTTCAAGACTCGCTTAGACAACTTTTTTGTCCTTTTTTTGTATTTTAAATTAGCGTTATATTCACAAATAACATTTTAATATTAAATGTTAGAAATTGTTTACTTTAAAACTATCTATTATGCAATATATATAGTTGCAAAATAGTAAAAACAAAATGATTATAATAATAACAATAATAATGTTAGGCAACAAAATTAAATTTTTATTATTCATTAAGATAAAATAGCGATTGGGTAATAAAATAATTAATGTTAATGATATTATCAAGGGTATTCCCTTACGAAAAAGATTCTCAAATTTTGAGAGTAAACCCATAAAAAACTCTCAAATATCAACTCTCAATTCGAGGGTAGTTTGGCACCCTCAACTGAGAGTTACCCCCAAGTTGAGTGTATACTCTCAAGTTAAAAAAAAAAAATTCTAGCGCTGGTGAGACTTGAACCCGGAACCTTCGGGTCAGTAAGCTGGTGCTCTACCACTGAGCTACGAATACTCGTTATAGTTCATACATAAATTCGGACTCATGTACTTTAAGCAGCTTTAGATACTTAGTACTTTTACAATATTAATTAACAGTTGCATGAATTATTGCTGTTAGCGCACAAAAAAACGATGGTTAACGATATTAGCATTCACTGCCGAATCTGTAAATGTCTTAATACCCTCAAATCGAGAGTTGTTATTTGGGAGTTTTTCTGAGTGTTTTACTCTCAAAATTTGGGAGTTTTTTCAGTAAGGGGTACCACGTTATACGTAAGGTTTCTATACAATAATACATTATATCATGCAAGTACATATAACAAAATGTGGAAAAGAAACAACAGCATTGTTGCGCTTACATCTGGAAATTTTATAGAAATTACAGGAATAGTTCGTGTCAACATTTTAAATGAAGTTAAAAAATACGTCATCATTGGAAAAAAATTTGATATTGTAAATGATATTTTGTGTTCCTATAATGGTATTTCGTCTTCCATTCATTTTACTACAGTTCAAGAAACCAACAATATTTTAGCTTGTTTTCCCCAAGAAATTTGTAGCAAATGTATTCTTGTACCATGCGAAAATTATACTTACATTATGAAACTCGTAAATAATAAAGAAACTGATTGAAAATAATAGAAAAGATCTTATTATTACAGCTTTCATATTTGTGATATGTATGTAGTGCAACAATGTTTAAAAGTTAAACACTCGCTGTTGAATTATACCCTTCACTTGGGAATTAACTCTCTTTTACTTAAGAGTTAACTCTCAAGTTCCGCGTGTTAACTCTCAATTTTTCGGAGTATACCCTTAACTTGAGAGTTAACTCCGAAGTCCCGAGTGTTAACTCTCAATCTTTCGGAGTATATCCTTAACTTGAGAGTTAACTCCGAAGTCCCGAGTGTTAACTCTCAATCTTTTAGAGTTTACGCTCAATTATGAGAGTAAACTCTCACGCGTGAGAGTATACTCTGAATATTGAGGGTAAAACTCTCGATTTTCAGAATAAACACTCAATTTTGAGAGTAAACTCTTAATTTTGAGAGTAAACCCTCAAATTTTGAGAGTCTTTTCCGTAAGGGCTTCAACATATAGTTTGTTACATCGGTATGTTTTTTATTGTAGCTTTATTATATATTTATTAACAAAGTATATTATGTTTATAATAAACATAATGTAATTAATAAGGTAAGATATGTTTGGTAAGTGTATATATATGTGTGTAGATAGTAACGACTTTTGTATACATAAGAATTAAATTTTTCGATTTACACTTTTAAATCAATTAGCACCAAACAAAAAAGTGAAATAAAGCAAAACAATTATAAATAATAAAACATAAACTATTATTTATTTTATTACCCAATCGCTATTTTTTCTTAATGAATAATTAATAATTTAATTTTGTTGCATGATATTATTATTTTTATTATTATAATCGTGTTTTGAAATAAACAGTTTCTAACATTTAATATTAAAATATTATTTGTGAATATAACGCTAATTTCGAATAAAAAAAAAGAAAAAAAAGTTGTCCGAGCGAGTCTTGAACCCAGAGTCAAAGGGTTTCGAGGTAGAGACTTACGCCACTAGACCACAAGTGCAAACAAGTGTATCTTATTAAAAGTCGCATATGCGTATAGCTAGGCGTAATTTAATTGATTATAGCTTAACCTTATTCAATATGCTGCTTATTATGAGGATTAATTCGGAGTATTAATTGTACATAAGTTTATGATACAAAGAAAAATCTACTTACCTTCATTAATTCTCGTCTCTGCTTTAAAATATACAGATAGCTGCATTTTGTATGTAACATTTTATGCACTTATTCATTTAATATTGTTTCTTGTTTAAAAATGTATTATTACATTTAAATAATTGTATATACAAATACTATCATTATTAAAAAAAAAAAAAAAAATCCTGCGTGGGATTCGACCCTTGGTTGCCTTTTCAAAAGCCCCCAACGCTATTTAGTTTGTTTGGTTTCCGCGAGAGGCTCTGTTACACGTTAAATGTCAGCAGTTTCACCGAATGTGCATGGCGTACTTTGTCGGAGAAATGGGAATACTTTTGGCCTCTCGAGGCCATAGCAGTTGGGTCTCCTTCTCTCTTACCCCCTAATTTAAGTTTATTGATATTATGTTAGAGACCCATTGGCGGTGTCAAGTACTCAACACAATGTGAGCATGTTATGTTATTATAGTCTATTTTCTGCTTATAATTGACTGCTAATATTTTCGTTATTGATCGGTTTTTAGCTCGGTAGCGAGCAAAGTCATACCAAATAAGAAAAATACTTTATTCTTAGCAGTTTTCATAAAATTCAATTGTATTTTTTTCAAGTGCACACATACTATTTTTTGCGAGTATAAAAATATGATGCATTTTTTAGGTTATAAACTCATTCTGGAACCTATACAGTACTTTTGTACTAAAAAAATCCATCTACATGAATTTTTGGTTGTCGTACTCCGGATCAAACTTTCAAATATTCAAATTCTAAAATTTGCATTGCAGGTACGTCAGTTAAAACATTTATATATGGAATTAAAAATATTTTTATGCAAAATTCAAAAATTTTTACAAAAAAAAGTATCTATATGTTTTTATCAAAAAATGTTCCCCCGAGGAGATACAAATGTCACGCCACTGGGCTTTAAGATTTGGGGCTCACTCAATATTCCCGGCGATATAGCTATTTTTAGCTGTATCCAGTTCATTCAACACTTGAGCACGAAGTGTTTTGAACTCATCGAAGTCGCTAATGAGGCAAGATTGCTTCGCCCGCTGGAACACTTTATCTCGCTGCTTCATAAGGCAACGAATGGCAGGTGAAACCCACGGCTTACACTTGGAAGAAAGTTGGATAATTCTAACAGGAGCAGCAGCATCGTAAGCCGTGATGAGAGCAGAAGTCATGGACTGGAAAGAGGTATCAATTGAGGCGGAGGGTCTGCCTGTCATGTACTCAACTCTGTTGTCCACTCCCGAAAAAATAAAAGCTTTGGAAAGAAATTCCTGATCCTGGTTGGAGAAAAATGGTGATAGTGCTGCCAGCGTATCACGAGCAAGCTGGTCAGCAGAAACACGAGCAACATCGCGTGAATTAATTATTTTATTCGCGGTAGATGGCTTTGAAATCCTCAACGTCAGAGAAATAAAGTCGTGCCCTGCTACGAAGGGGGCATCCGACTTTTCATAAGAAATGACGTTCTCAAGATTTGTGAACATGAATCGATCTAGCCACGTGTGAGAAGGTGATGAACGCCAGAATACATGATGCGTGGGTTCAGAGCGGACCAGAATTAGGGATAATGAGTCCAGAGTTTTCCGAAGGTGGTTTGACGCGTAATTTGATATAGCCATGTTTATGTTGAAATCACCAGTGTCAACAACGCTCGCGTACTGCGAAATATACGGTGACAGATAATTAGCGAAGACAGTAGGGTAAGCGGCGGAAGGGCGACAATATAAGATAGCTACGGCAATTTTCGCATAAGTATATATTAATTCGCATAGCTATATATTAATTTCAAAGGTCTATTTGGCACAGCTTTACGCATTACTACATCACGTAAAGTGATGGAGGCGAATTTTACAACAAACGCACAAGTTGCGATAACTGCCAGGGACGAGAGGGAGAGGGAGAGGGAGAGGGAGAGGGAGAGGGAGAGGGAGAGGGAGAGGGAGAGGGAGAGGGCGAGGGAGAGGGAGAGGGAGAGGGAGAGGGAGAGGGAGAGGGAGAGGGAGAGGGAGAGGGAGAGGGAGAGGGGAGAGGGAGAGGGAGGAGGGAGAGGGAGAGATTGAGAGAGAGGGAGAGGGAGAGGGAGAGGGAGAGGGAGAGGGAGAGGGAGAGGGAGAGGGAGAGGGAGGAGGGAGAGGGAGAGGGAAGAAGGGAGAGGGAGAGGGGGAGGGGGAGGGGGAGGGAGAGGAGGGAGGGGAGGGAGGAGGGAGAGGGAGAGGGGAGAGGGAGAGGGGGGAGAGGGGAGGGAGGGAGGGAGGGAGGGAGGGGAGGGAGGGAGGGAGGGAGGGGAGGGAGGGGAGGAGGGAGGGGGAGGGAGGGAGAGGAGGGAGAAGAGAGAGAGAGAGAGAGAGAGAGAGAGAGAGAGAGGAGAGAGAGAGAGAGAGAGAGAGAGAGAGAGAGAGGAGAGAGAGGAGAGAGAGAGAGAGAGAGAGAGGAGAGAGAGAGAGAGAGAGAGAGAGAGGAGAGAGAGAGAGGAGAGAGAGAGAGAGAGAGAGAGAGAGAGAGAGAGAGAGAGAGAGAGAGAGAGAGAGAGAGAGAGAGAGAGAGAGAGAGAGAGAGAGAGAGAGAGAGAGAGAGAGAGAGAGAGAGAGAGATTGAATTCAGCCGGTGGCACCGAGCTGCACGTGCCGGAGTACAACCGGGAAGATCTGATGGAGGATCTGAGGCGGAGGACGCAGCATATAGGAAAAAAAATTGCTAAATTTGTTAGCAAATTCAAGTACATTGTAACGCGCTTTCATCGGCCTTGGTCGGATCGGGAGGTATTGCGGATAGCGTACCGCAACATCCTCCCCGAATACCGGAAGGCTATCGGTGATAAGCTCATCGATAGCATGGAAAATTTGGAGCGTTACAATCGTTACTAGGAGAATCAGCGAGACTTGGATAGCCGCTTCACACCACCCCCACGGCATACAAAAGTGGTACTGCTCGACCGAAGCTCGCAGCAGTAGCAGCGGCAGAGAAGGAAGTAAAGGAACCCGAGGGAGCTCCTAAAAAGGGGAAGAAGGTTAAGGCGAAGAAAGCCGCGATCCCGTCTTCTACCTTCGAGTCAGAGAGGGCTGCGAGTGCGAGTATGCAGTCGAACACTGTCAAGGGCAAGTCACAAAGTAAGAGTGCCCCGCCAAGCCAGAACTCGGCACGTGGACAAAGGGGCGCTGGCTTTCAGCCACGCACAGGTAATCCAGGTGCGGGGGCGGCCCAGTCGCCAATGATAGCAACAAATGTGAGGAAGGGAGAGTTTTTAGGAACGTGTTTTACATTAGTTAAGTACTGACGTCAGTTGAGAGGATTTTATACGATGACGGAGAAAGAGGGTGTAGCTGTGATCTGGGTTATTAAAAAGCTGAGGCCGTACATTGAGGAATACAGCTTCAGTGTGATAACCGATCACAAGAGCCTAAAGTGGCTGAAAAATTTAAAAGATCACCGTGAGATGTTCGATTCAACTGCAGCAGTGGGATTTTGAAATAATTTATAGGAAAGGTGAATTCAATCACCTTCCAGATGCGCTGTCTCGAAGCAAAGACAACGGCGAAGATGCCGTGGCCCCTTTCGAAGAGATTACCGACCCGGAATATATAAAACTGCGAGAGCAAGTTGACAATTTCCCGGGAAAGTATCTTGGCTGGTGCATCGAAGACGGTGTTATATCGTTGGCGCAACGATGCATTGCTTGACCCGATTACACACCGAGAGGAGTCATGGAGGTTAGTATTGCCTGAAGAGCATAAAGAGAGAGTGATGAGAGATGCGCAATGCACGCCCTCCTCGGATCACTTGAGAATTGAGAAAACGTATGACCGAGTGGCTCGAGAATATTACTGGTGAGGAGCGTACCATGATGTGTACCGCTTTGTGCAATCTTGCGAGGAGCGCCGAGCAGGTCCAGAGGAGATGCTGGAAAATCGCGCATGCCATTCCACCAGACAGCAGCGTTTATTCCGTATTTCGATGGCGATCCCGGCAATCTCTTCCAATTTTGTAACGCGGTCCGTGAAGTTATCAGGTCCTGCAGAACGAAGCAGGAAAAGTACATGCCCCTGCATATATCCAACAGGCTTAAGGACAAAGCCACGGAGGGCTACCGCGCGAGAACCGCTAAGTATAAATCGGTAGAAAAGCTCTTGCATGACTTGACGTTACACTTCGCAAATATTGGTATCACGGATCGAATCAACGCCGACCTCCGACTGGTCAGGCAAGACTCAAGCGAGTAGGTAGCCGACTACGGTATACGTGTGGAAAAGCTATATAACCGTGTAAGGACAATAATAGATTCCGCCCCGGGCCCGGGACGGAGCGTTGAGAACCGGGACTCAAAAATTTGAACTAGAAGGACGCTCGCCGCGCTCCCCAAGCGCCAAGCATCAAAAAGAAGGCGAAGAATTGAAAAAGTTAGAGCAGCGAGTATTAAATTTTTCACAGCTGGTAGGCAACCGCCTATCGTATCCGTAAGCTGCCCGCAATTAAGAAATAGATCGGAAAAATTTTTCGCCGACTCAGGCGCGGATATCTCGGTCGTGAAAATCGGCCAGTTGGCCCCGGATACCCAATTGTAACGTGGAAAATCATAAAATTACAGGGAGTAACTCCCGGCATCTCCTATCCTCTCGTCGAACGAGTCGCGATTCCCCTGAGAGTATAGATGGTAATCAGCGCGCGTGTCAGTAATAATAATTTAGGAGCAGGAGGGGTACCGTTAAGACATTTGCACCCCGACTTATTGTTCGGAAATTTTGTGACCGAAAATGTAAACGGACCAGTTTATGCGGAATGTATTTATATAAGTGAGGAAGAGGTGGTTATTGGTACCCTGACAGTCAAACGCTTCGAGTGCGAAACTGTTGCCGGAAACCCGCTGTATTAAGCTGATGGGGACGGCACCGCTGAGAGGCCTGCTGACTTTACAGCCTCATTACGTCGTATGTTCGACGCTAATAAGATTCAAGAAAAATACCGCGAAGTCCATGCTTTAAATAATCGGCTACTTAGCGACGAGAAAGCCAGGCGCGAGCGGGTAGATAAAATACTAAAGCTCGCCGATTTAACTGGTTGCAACGCGGGGGAAATAGAGTACATTCGGGAAATCGTTGATGAGTATGCCAGCGTATTCGGCCTCGATGGCCAACCCTTACCCGTAACGCACCTCTTGAAGCACAAAATAGTGCTAAAATCAAGTAAACCGATAAAAAACGGTAGATTTACATTTTTGCCGGCTATTAACCCATTAATGCCCGATTCCACTGAAATTTTACTTTTGTAACGGTTGCGTTTCCCTCGCGCCGGATATTGTCAGTTGGGACCAAAATTCGGAGAGGGAAGTAGGTTAAAAAAATTACGTTCTGATTTGGTTTGAGTGGTTTATATTTATTTATAAATATGGCGCGCTGTCATTCGCCACCTGTAACAAAACCAAACAAGACTACGCTACTTAGAAAGACTTGTCTTTACAATTTGTTCTTATACTCTATACGGTACGGAGCGGTAACGGTACTGTACGGCACGGTGTGGCTTGTTTACAATTTACTTCATTCGGTTACGATGAAATCGTGTGCGCACGGCTTTGAAGTCCCCGAGTGCGGTTGTTCGGTTGTTCCTATTGTCCTGTGTGTGCACAGTGATAGTAGGAACGGTGGAATACCGGGATGTAGGTTTGTTCACGATCTTGCGCGGTCTCCATGCCGGCTCTCGGCTTCCTTCTACCATGTGTGCGCACAGCGACAGGCGCAACGGGGGAACGTCGGAACGGTGTCTCTGTGTGTGTTTGTCTGTGTCCCACAGGATCTGATTGAGGCGTGTGCGCACGACTCAACCTGATATTGCGGCTGCTTCTCGCGGTTTCTCTTGCCCTGTGTGCGCACAGCGGCAAGCGGAACGGCGGAACGGTGGAGGTGTGTGCAGCGGATGTGCAGAGTCTGATAGACACGTGTGCTCACGACTCTGCAAGTCTCTGTAGTCGGTTTCTGGTTGCTATTACCCTGTGTGCTCACAGCGGGAAGAGCATACCCAAAAATAGTCGGAAAGCTATCTTTGGTTTAAAATTTTAACCGATAACTGACATTTCTGAGCGGCTGAATAAAAAGTAAAATTTCAGTGGAATCGGGCATTAATGGGTTAAGGAGCATTTGATCCGGGAGTCCGAAAAAGGTCGCGAGCAAAATATAGTTGTCGAATCGAATTACAATTATTCGTCCTCTTTATGGATCGTGCCGAAGAAGCCGGACGCGAGCGGGAATAAAAGATATCGATATCGCCTAGAGATTGATTTTCGTGGTCTTAACGAGGAGACGGAAGGTAGCTGCCACCCGCTCCCGTTCTCGAGCGAGATCCTGGAGCATTTAGCCGCCGCAAATTATATTATGGTTATGAATCTTAAGCAGGGATACCATAAGATCGAGATGGATTCGGACTCTGCTCACCTGACGGCCTTTTACGCGACCGATGGCAGGCACGGGAACCGACTTTTGCAGTTTATAGCGTATAGAGTTCGAAATTCATTTAGATGATTTGATGATATTCAGCGAGACGTTAGATCAGCATAAAGTGAGATTACGCCGCGTTTTAAAAAGGCTGCCAGACGCCAACTTGGCAATCGAGCCATAGAAGTGCGAACTCTTAAAAAAAGAGGCACACGTACTCGGACACATCGTTGGGGGGGGGGGGGGGGCTATATTAAATCAGATCCGAATAAAACACGTGCCATGGCTGAATATCGAGTGCCGACAGACGCACAAAAGGTCTAGCAAGCGCTAGGACTATTCAGCTATTACTATTATTAGTTTATTAAGAATTTCTCCAAAATCGCGTACCCGCTGTTTAAATTATTGCAGAAGCGAGAAGTGTTTGTAGGGGGAAAACCGGAGCAAGCCGCGTTCAACGAACTCAAGCGTTTATTGTTACGTCATAGATAAAATATATATGTAAGAAAAATATAAAAATTTTAAAATAAATAAAATATCGACGCAGCTGCGTTCCAAAAAATATGTACCGTAGGGCTTAAGAGCAAGCGAGCGTCCAGACAGAGCAATTAGGCCGTCTGAAGAAATAGCAATTAGAAGCGAGCGTAGGTATAGCGATTGGGATCGGTATACGACGGGCAGCGGCCCTATCGTAAAATTTGTATGCAGAGAGGGAAAACCCAACCGTTTGATGAATTTGCGTGCGACAATCTGGCGCCTTGAATTTTTTTTGTGTGCTGCGCCGCAGAATACGAGGCTGTGCAAAGCAAAATTAATATTAAAAATAGAATATTTATGATAAAATAAGTATAAAATTAGATTCATAAAAAGTATAAACAGTTGAACAATAATAATATAGAACTGTGCATATTTTTATTTATGTTAAAATAAAGAACTCGTATTCGTGGCGTAGAGATAAATTTTTGCTCGTGCAGATTTTATGATTTGTTCATAATATTAATAGATAGTTTATTAAAAGAACACTAGTTAGAAATAAAATTTAAGTTATTACAATAAGTAAAAATAACGAGTTTAAGTAATAATAATAATAGAAATACAGTTTTGAAGTTTTAAAATATTGAGTTATCAATAGTTTAAATTGATTGCAATAGATAAATAAACACAGTTCACAAATATTATATTATACAAGAAAAAAATGTAAAATCTACAAAGTATTATAAAATAACAATTAGAAAAATCAGAAATCATACAGGTAGGGACATCCAACGGAAATCAGCAAGACTAGGAAAATAGCGTGGATGGGACCAAAGGTGGAGCGGAAGAGGACCGGAAGAGGCGGCAGCCAAGCGGAAAGATGCGACGCAATAGGTCGATGACCGATATAGAGGGCGCTAACGCAGACCCAAAGCGATGGGCCTGAGGAAAAATCGGGTTGGAGAGGGAAAAAGACGCGACGCGAGGGTGAAACGAGGAATTGCGAGCGATAAAAATTGGAGTCTGGTTGAGGAGTTCAGTCGAGGTGGCTGCTCCCGAAAATTGTAAGAAGTTCTGATTTTGTTTCTAAGCCGTGGTGGCTAAAGTGTGTAGAAGTATTTTTTCAAAGTTTTCAAAATATATATTTACAAAAACATTATTGAAGTAAAGTGTGATTTCATTAATTTTTGAGTTTAATACAATCAATAAGAATATTATATTTATTAAAAATAAGAAGGAAGAAGTTTACAAACCCGTAAACTTTGAATTTCAAACGTCTTATAAAAAGGCAGTAAGTAAAGTTTTTATAAGTAAATTTTATGAAAGGTTTGTAATTTGAATAATGAGCAGGGTTTGAACGCTGCCACTCATTATTACAAATATTTTGAAGAACTTGTTTGGTGGTTTGGAGGGTTGATTGGACTTTGCTTGTCGAAGGCCCTTTGGCCTACAAATAACTAGATTTGTTCATTAGATCGAGAAGGGATTTTTGTTTCGACTCTCGCGAATTTTCAGGATAAAATAAGGAACGACTCCATCCCGATTTCAGCGGAAGCTGACTCAAAACGGAGAAGTATTATATTGTGCGCCGACTATCGGACGTAACATTATTGACGAGTGAACCGATCTTGAAAACGCCAGATTTAAACCTACCGTTCATCGTGACAACCGATAACAGCGATTACGCGCTAGGCACGATTCTAAGTCAGGGAGAAATAGGGTCAGATCTACCGTGCGCATACGCGTCGCGTTGCCTAAAGGGCAGCGAGTTAAAGTACCAGACTTACGACAAGGAACCGCCAAGA
Source organism: Muscidifurax raptorellus (assembly GCA_020010945.3). Taxonomy (NCBI): domain Eukaryota; kingdom Metazoa; phylum Arthropoda; class Insecta; order Hymenoptera; family Pteromalidae; genus Muscidifurax; species Muscidifurax raptorellus. Next base: position 64,473 of record JAHUUD020000085.1, read on the forward strand.
AGCAGCTCCGATGCTACCATTACGGCAGGAAATTCGCGATCGTGGAAGATGACGAGCCGTTGAAGCATTTCCACACGGCCAAAAAGTCGGATTCGCGTTTCAATCGGCTAAAAGCGGCTCTCATCGGGTACGATTTTATTGTCTGCAAGCCGGGAGTGAAAAACGCGAACAGTGACGCGCTCTCGAGGAACCAGATAATTGCCGTGGGCGAGGCAAATCCTGATATGCGACGGCGCGAAATGTGCGAACTTGCGGAGTTACAAGTAAAAGAAAACTACTATGAAGAGGCTGGCGCACCTCCGGGTAGAATTTTCCGCTCACAATCACGACTCGCCCTCAGCACACTTTCTACTATCTCACCGTATCCACGCCTGAGTAAGATGATTTACAATCTTGCTTCTATGCTGGAACCTCATCTCGCTTCCTTCCACGAAACCGCTCGTCTTCTTCTTCGGCTGTCAGCTTCCTCTCGTCGAACTTGGCCCACGTCTGCTTCCTCAGCTTTCGCGTCCTCTCGTTTGAAGTTGTCCGCGTCTTCTTCCTCCGGATCCTGGCCGGTGGCCGCACGCACACTCACACTTCCCGCAATTTCAGCTCAGCACCCCAAAACTCACTCCGCGACGATTTTGTACGCGATCCGCTCGAGGCGCGTCATATCACCGCGTAGACGATCGTAGGCGCAAGAATATTCTCGCAAAATATGCACCAGGTAATAGACGAATACACAACACTTCTTCAAAGAACAATGGAAAATCTTGAGGAAAAATCGTACGCACGTCCGTCCCGTTCGAAAGCTCGATGCTCAGCCGAGTCGCGCGCCGCGACTCTAGTGCTCTCCTCCCCGCTCTCTCTCTCCCTCTCTCTCAGTGAATCATCTGGTACTGGTAAGTGAGGAAGCACTAATTTATCGCTCTGCATTCTTTGCGCATTATTGATATTCTGTTGACTCCTCGGAATGTTTTCTTACAGCGGAAAGGACCCCCCGATTGGCTCTCACGCTGACGCTAAAAAATCACACTGTTGTTTTTATGAGCCTGGAGGGAATTTCCCGCAAAGTACCGACAACATAGCCTATAATTTTCACCACACCCATAAATGGGTGCAAAGGCACGAATTTTAAATTTCAATCTAGTCACAGTTTTATGAGCGATTTAATTGCGCGTATATTATTCTAGTCTAACCTACAGTATTATTTATACTTGTTTTTTATATTATTTTTTTTAACCAAAGATGTCGCGCTCGTCATGTAAAAAGTGCAATAAAATTCTTCGGTTAAATTCCAAGATGCGTAAATGTAAGGATTGCGACTTGCCCTATCACGATATTTGTCATGAATGGGTAATTCTGACAAGTGGCAAATTTGCGTGTCATCATAGCTCCTATGTCGCGGAATAAGTCTACTACTATGATTAAAGCACGTATTCCGCTAATAAAAGGTACTATAATTAGTACACTAATTAATACTGAGGATGCTAGTAATACTAGTAATAATACTGCAAATAATACTACTGATGTTAGTAACATTTGTACTGTTGACCTGGATGTTATAGTTGTAAACACTCCCGGTAGAGTGCCCCACATGCATACTGCGAGCTTCAATGTTTCCGCGCCAAATATTAATATACATAGCGATATATCTGCGAAACTAACAGCGTCAACACCATCCTTGAGCGCCATTTCTAGGATTGGCTCAGTTGTGGATGCTTGTAGCATTGGGTATTGCTCACTGCCATCCACCATGCTGGACCTCTTTGGTAACAGGATTGACTTACTGGATAATGCAATCGACGGTCTGAAAGCTCTTTTTGTGTGGAAACTCAGGGCCGCTAGTGTATTCGGTACCCTCCACAGCATTGGAGAGTCGATTAATTGTCTGGTCGCCAGGGTTTCCTCGCTAGAGGAAACGATTGCTGAGCAGTCGTTCATACTGGGGGACTTTAACTCCGTTTGTAAAACGAGAGGCTTTAGACGACTATTTTTTAAATCAAGAAAACGTTGACGATGTCAATTGCAATTTGAAAAATACGACGACACAGGTAGCGACCCCTAAGAAAACGACTATATAAGAAAAATGATAGACGTCATTCCGTGGTTTAACGACTCGAATGTTCCGCTCACGCTCTTTATTAACGACTGCATTCGAGCAAAGGCGATGCTTCCCAACGGAGTGGAAGGAGAGTTAGCACGATTAATACACATGCGACTTTTTGGAGAGGCCTTGATGTGCGCGACGGGACGCGCTTTCGGGACAATGAAAGAAATTATAGATCATTAAAATCATATCATGACATTACGGTAGAACTAGTAAAAGCAAAGCAAAGAAGGACGGAAAGTGTTGTCGTGTACGCGAATCGAGTGTTTGAAATAAAGAAAGAATTAGAAAAAGCAGCAACGCGTGAAAAACGATATATTGACGGAAATTTTGTAAAAGACTGCATACAATTTTTGGTGGGAAATTCAAGCAAGAATGGGCGCACCATTAACATTAGAAGAGCAGATCCTCATCGAACAAATTAATCACAAAGGTATTGAATATTTCAACCATTTTTATTACAATTCAGCTAAACCTTGGTTTAACACACTCAATCTACCTCGCGAAATTCTTACCACAATCAATCGCTGTCGATCTGGGCACTACAATGCCTCATCACTCTCTAAGGTTGGTCTCGCGGACTCTACAAAGTGTCAATGCGGTTATGAACATGAAGACATAAACCACATCTTTTGGTAATGCCCGCTTTATGACAATCAAAGGATTTGTTTCATTGCAAAACTAATGAAGATAGGCATTTTTCTACCGAACTGTTTCACTTCTCTACTATACCAACCGACTACAAGAACATGTAAAATAATTCATTCATTTCTGAAAGACTGCGAAATGTAATTGTAAAATCCACGGCTACGTATGTGTAAAAACTTGTAAACTTTATAATATTTTAACGATCTTGTATTTAATGTAACACTTTTTTGTATCAGCCAATTAACTCCCTTGTGAGTCTAAAATGCTCAATAAAAAAAAAAAAAAAAAAAAAAAAAAAACATTAGAAGATGCTCGAGAAAAAGCCATAGAAATAGAGAGAGATTTTGCATATATGGTAGAGCCGGAGGAAGACGTAAAGAAAGATGTAGTCGAAGTCAAAACAGAAAAAAAATGTAATTTTTGTAACGAGACAAAACATGATGCTATGAATTGTTTAAAATTTTGCCTACAATTACAAAATTAGAGCATGCCCACGAAATAGAATAACAACAGTAACAATTATAATAACGGACAACAATCAACAATGAATACTTATAATGCACCAAGACAGTGTCGAGGGTATGTTACGTCCGAGCTTTGACTTTTGGTTGTCAAAATCCCGATGTAATAAACCCTATATAGCTTCCTCGTGAAGGATAGCTATATGTATTGCTCGCCTTTATAGCCTTGTGTTGCCACAAATAGCTAGGGTTGTGAGCTTTTTTCGTTACGTTTAGGAAAGAAAAAGAATATTTATAATTTTTTCAATATAAGTTAATTTAAAGTAATATTAAAAAAAATGTAAATCGGAAATTTTTGACTTAACGATTGTTTCGAACCAAACGGCTTTCGCCTGAAGGAACAAAACAAGTAAAGTATTTTACGCGGCACAAGACTTTAGATACGGATTTTTGAGAATATTTTACTTGCAAAGAAACGGATTTTTCAATCCTGAACTAAGCAAGTATTATATTCTATAATTTAATTTACGCGAACTGAGGTTATTAGTTATTTAAAGTCAACCGGCACTTGACTTATACTTTAAGCGGTAGACGTGACTCAAAACTACACAGGTGGTAGTACAAAAAGATTTAAGATAAAAATGAATGTTTTATTTGTTTGTACTTACTTTTGTTGTACGTTGTAGGAATGAATATTTTTGTCTCGTTGGTTCGTTCTCTCGTTCTCTCTCTCTCTCTCTATATATATATATATATATATATATATATATATATATATATATATATATATATATTGTATTTTCCTTTTAAAAGGGTTAATATAAAGAAAAGAACACTGAGTTTTTAAATTTCCTTAACCCGAAAAATATATTTTTTTGTAATATTATTAAGAAATACAAAACTTTTGCGGACTAAACGCGATATAAAAATTTTCTGAACGTAAAAAAAAGTATCCGGACTGAACTGAGAGTCGGGACCGGAGTGTGTCTCCGAAGGGCCTGCAGGGTGGTTTTATCTCCGAGGACCCCGGACACACCCACTACTCCACTGTCTCTCTCATTGGCCAAGGAAAATCGGAGATTTTCCAATGAAAATCTTCCAAGATTTTGGAAGCGGCACTGACACGTCACTCGGCGCATCCCCACTTCTGGCCTAAGCAAGAGGGGGGTGGACCGATGGCGTCGGGCCTCATGGCTTGGCTTGTATGTGTGCTATATATATATCCATGCATACTTATACATATATATCTGTATATATACAAGTATTCCTATGTAACAGTATTTATTTAATGTAAAATATAATTCACTATGTGAAATTGATTGTTTATTAAATATTATTATTCATATCGTTTTTTAGAATGATAAAGTCGAATTTTAAAAACAAGTTCACATGCATGCATTACTTTTATCGTGCATTCTTTTTCTATTCTATTGTTTACAATTACAATTATCTCCTAACTTTAACCATAGTTACGTAAATAACCGGTGTATATATATGTATATAAGTATAACATAATTCTGATTACCTTTTATGGCAGAGATTGTTTGAACATTTTTTTCTAAATGGAGTTTATTTAACAGATAATTAACAAAACTTTGAACTGATATAAATAAATGATTTTGCTGATTTAAACAATCTCGAGCTGTAAAAGTAGAGATAATCATTCTTATCTTATCTGTTTATCACTATTATTTTAAACGTTTAACTTTATTAATTTTGTATTTAATATAAGAATTCAATTAATATTCTTATATACATATATACTTTTACATGCATTTTTCTATTCTACGCTTCTATTACTAATGTTTATTTATATATAACGAAATGTTCAAGAAGTTTAAATGATCATACTATTTTTAATATTTTTTTTAGTTTCATCTGATATTTTATTAAATTATTACTCTTGTTTCAAATTAGATAAGTAAATAATTTGAACAATTTCGTATATATATATATAAATGTTCATACTCATGCAAAATGTTCTGCTAAATTATAAATTCTCTAACTACATTCACCAAAAATACATATATATATAGATACTTATTATTAGTACGATTTTTCGTTAAATAAACAAGTTTATTTATAACAAAAAGATTATAGCTATTTTTTGTATATATGTTAAAATAGTCAATTGTATAAAAGCAGATTGTATTGATTTTTAAAACTTGTTTATTTGACATGTAAAATATAGTACTATTAATGTTTGAACACTCTAATCATACTAAACAATACTCTTATATTTAAACTATTTATGTATATACTATTGATCTTCAATGTATATTTTTAGTGTGCAACTGTATATTTTTCCTATATACGCATCAGTCCGCTAAATTTATTAATAACTTATAAACTAATAAGATTTTATCATAATGTAACACTATTTTTCCTTAAATAAAAATTCTTATATACTATATGTATTGATTAGGCATAATTTATAGGCATTATGCAATATTTTAACTAAAATAATTATTAAATTTTTAAAAGATAATAAAGGTCCTAAAGCATTATATATATATGTATAAGGGTATAGGCGCATTTTCCCACAGCGTAGCTGGAGATTTTTCCGGACGCATGTCTATGTTTTTTCTACATAGGAGATTATACACACTCCAAAATCCTAGGCGCGACAGGCCATAAAATCCAGACAGGGTATGTTATCTCGTACTTTTATTGCCTGCAGCTGGCTGTCTTCGCTTTCTCTCTCGAGAAAAACGCAGCGACAATCTTAGCCTGCATTTGGTTATTTTCAAATTTTTGGGCGGTTTTTACGACTTCAGGATGTTTGTCGTTCAAGTGCGTGGATATTGTATCGGAAAAATTCCCAACGCGTTGCAGGAGAGTAGGCATCCCTGTTTGTATTTATTATCTTACTTCTAATCTCGAGAGGTCTACAGAATATTTTTCAGACATACGTATCTCTTAGATTAAATATTTACTATTTTTCCTTTATATATTTTTCTAAGAATTTTCAAAAAAAATTGTTTAAAAATTTTTAAAAATAGAGGGCGACGTTACACCCCTACCGAAAAACGGTTGCTTATGGAATAAAATGACAAAAGCGAACGTAAAGAAGAAGAAATCAGTCAAATTACCGTCTATCAATCATGATATTTCAGTCCAGACAGTAATTAAAGGGAGGGTGGAAGGTTTGGAAATGGTTTACTTGGTCAGGGTAAAGACGGTTTGGGTGGTTGATTCAGACTGGTTGGAGTCTGTCTGAATGTTTTCTGAAGTGGTAGCTACTGCATCATATTTGATATTCTTACGATTGGCAGTTTTCGGAGGAATGATAACCTCGGGTATTTCCATTTCATCGGTGATCGGTGAAGATTGAGTGTCTTTCTTGCCCAAATATAATAATAGATGGGTGACTGAACTCCAGATGGTTCCAAGAAGGTGTATGGACCATCCATATACGGAGTGTGAAGCGTATCCTTGGATAGCAACGTCAATCAAAGTCTTGATCGCATGAATTATCATGAGAATGGCTATTACACCGGCACTAATGGTACCAAACTTCATAAACTTTCCCTAGAAACGATCCCAGGTACTGGTGAGAATTCTTTCAACAGCTCCATCGTTTAGTAATTTAATGATGGCACCTTCATTATCGGAGACAGGATGACCTCTAATCTCTCTGGCGATGTCATTTATTAATGAGACAGTTTCTACAGAAAACATGATTCGTTCCCTTAACTGTTCTAAATCTTGCTCGGTGTAAATTCCGCTAGTAGCTAAATCAGCCGGACTCGTATATTCCCAAGTGGTGCGAGTTAGAGGCTTTAGCGTTTCCGGTGTATGTACTCTAGTTGGTTTTGGAGTGAGTTTATACCATGCTTCATCGATATAATAATAAGCAGATAGAACTTCATTACACTGAATTATTGTTCCAGTGGACTTTAAGATATGTGTTCTTGGTGTCATGTAATGAGTTTTGTTATTATGTTCCACAGGTAATTCTGCGTAACAATTTTCTTCTTGATGAAATCTAACGCCTACCGGTATACACTTGATGATGTGTACTACTTCTCCAGCGGCAACAGCCATATATCCTGGACCTTTCATTAGGTCATAGGCAAATTCATCAGGGGCTTGGGTAGCAATGGACAAGGAATTTTTTAAAGTTTGTCTTTCTAATTCGCATTTCTGGATTAAAACATCATAATATAATTGACCAATTTGTTTTCTAATATGTTTTTCAACATAAACAAAATTTGGAATTTACATAGGTGAAAATATCCAAATTAGCAACATTTTTATCGGTTTTTTCAGCAAAAGATCTACCGGCTGCGGTATTAAAAATAAAAAGTTTTGGATGTTCAGTTGATAAGATTACATAACCGCAAAGATGTTTTTCACCGGTAGTTGATAAAGCAAAAGTGATTTGATTCGAAGTAACCGAGTATACTTTGTTTTCATGATTCGGGTAATCTGATGCAAAGTCTGCAGACCCCTCGTATAATACGGTATACCTATTAAAATTACAGCTATCGCTCGGAAGTGTTTGCCAGAAGCTGTGGCCGCTTGTTAAGTCTAAACATTTGCGATCAGTGAATACGCAACTGATGCCTGAGTCTAAATGTATTTTATTGTCTCTTAATGATATACGAGCAATATGCGTACGCAAAGTAATTCTAATGGTGCCCTGCACTACCACATTATCCCAAGTACCAAACGGATCGGAGTATTGTGTTCCTCTACAAAAGCCGTCTGATGTAAGTGAACCAGCTAACGTAATCGGATGGACACTGGTACTATTTACCATGTATGACATGTCCATTTAACAATGAGAAGGAACCATGCTTATGCAGATTATTGCGTGTTTCTTCTGAAGTCTCAAAAATATACTCATTTATACCGTGTGACACCGCGGAAGTGTGGAAGTGCATGCCGCAGTAAAATATAGATCGACGAATCTCGATTTTACACTGCATAACCGAAGTTTCATGGAAATCGTTCAGTTGAAGCAGCTGTATATATCGTTGAGTTGTGTTGACGTTGACATGAGGGATGTCACATTCAGCAACGTCCCGTAGTGATATAGTAGTCACGCTCATCTGCCGTGAGCCACAATCGTACCCTATCATTCCAAGGGCAGACCCCAACAATAGTAGTAGAAGTCCTTGGACCATCATGGTAGTGTTTTTGATCATCGTTTTCTCTTTAGGTGTATAAAAGAATTTTCAATTTGTTTTCTTTTCTGTAATCAGAAAGTATTTTAGTAAACAAATACTAAAAATGGAAAAGTTTTATTTCTTAATTAAGTTATCGCAGATTCAATGTCTCGATATTTCGGTTTTTTTCTGTCCGTGCTACAAATATGAGATGTTCTCAAACGATTTGTATGAACAATTTTATCCTTTTTTGGAGTTAATTGAATTCTTACGTTATTCGTATCGATAACTTCCGTGATTTTATACGGTCCGAGATAAGGATTTTCAAATTTCTTTGGTTTGTGTCCTCGTAATAGGTAGACGTAATCACCCAATTTAAAATTACGAGGCTTTAAATATCTATCATAATATTTTTTTGATCTATTTTTAGATTGCACAAGGTTGTCATAAACTAACCCGCGAATCCCTGTTAATCGTGTTACTAGATCTACAATGTAACCGTTATAAGTGGGTAATAAATCACCTTCACGTAAAGGATCATTGGATGGTAAGCGTGCTAATTTACCAAAAACTACCTCATACGGTGTATGTTTTGTACTTTCTTGTACACAGGTATTATAATTTAGCATAGCTATTTCCAACCAATCATCCCATTCATGATCTTTATCGGTATACATTTTCCAAAATTCACTTAGTGCATGATGAGATCTTTCTAAGGAACCATTGGATTGAGGATGAAAAGCAGTCGTGCGAATGCGTTTGATCTTAAATCTTTTGGCTATTCGACCCATTAATTTACTAAGGAAATTCTGGCCTTGGTCAGTCAAGACAATGCGAGGTGCACCAAAAATACAAATGAAACATTTAACAAAAGCATCAGCAATTGTTGACGACAGTGTATTAACCAGCGGGACAGCTAAACAATATTTTGAGAGCTGGTCTTGCATGGTCAATATATATTCGTATCCGTTCTTTGTTTTTGGCAATGGCCCTACAATGTCCATGGCAATTTTATCAAAAACCATTCCTGGAGTGTCAGTAATAACCATAGGTTGCTTGGTTTTTAAGCGAACTAATTTTTTTAATTGACATTCTAAACATTGTTGAATCCTACGTTGAATGTCATCTTTCAAATTTTCCCAATAATAAGTATGCCTAATTCTATTAAAAGTTTTGGAAACACCGCGATGTCCACCTATTGGGGAATTATGTAATTCGCCAAAGATTTCGTCACGTTTTTCCAGAGGTACGTACTGAATTAGTACCTTTGCAAATTATTACCTTTACATTAATTGAACTAAATATTGATTTTATTAAAGCTAATACTTCGCTCCATTCTAGGTTTTCAATAAAACTACTTTTGGCTATGTTAATTATTAGTAGGTTATTATCTTTAACAAATTCTTTTAGTTTTTCTAAAGTAATATTAATATTTTCCTTAATATGTGTAAGTGATTCGGGTTCTGGACCTTGAATACATAATGATATAATATAATTATTATTACGTTTAATGGTATTTTTTCGATTTTTTTTGCGTCGGTCAAAAATTTCGCACCTTTATCACAAGGATTTCCCTTAGAGTCTACAAAACAAATGACCGTTTCTTTTCTAAAGTTTAATAAATCCTTAACTTCAACTAATTTAAAATTATTACTAGGATTCTTAGAATTAATAGAAATTTCGCTCTTAGATAACATAGTTATTGAATTTTTTTCTGAAGGCTCAACAATAGGTAAATTTATTGCTGATACTTCATTTTTATCATGATTACTAGATTGAGATCTATTGCTGGGGGGCATTTCAATATTTAGTACTGGGTCGGATGTTGTGCTTCTCGGTTTAATGGTTTTTGCACCTTGCTCCGATTCAGCAAGTACTTGGCTTATTCTCTCGAGTAAACTCGATATATCAGGTGGATCAATTTTTTTCTTTGGCCTCCCTCTTTCCTTGTGTGTAATTTTTACTATTGGGTTTTTTTCTTTGTAGCGTACTTTTGGTTTAGGTTTTGTTATTACAGGTGGAACTTTGGGTTTATCATTTTCAACCTGTTCTGGGGAATCTGCTAACTTTTGTTGCCTTCTCGTAATAACATGAATTTCAACGGGTTCTACCGGGTTACGAGAAAGTGCGTCAACATTAGAATTCAATTTACCGGGTTTGTAAATAATCTCATAATCATACTCTGATAACTTAAAACGCCATTTTAATACTCTTGTATTTAAATCAGCTGTTTTGAACCATACCAAGGGTTGGTGGTCAGTGATGATTTTTATCTTTTTACCGTAAATATAATCCTTGAACAGCTTTACACAATGCATCATTGCTAAAGCTTCCTTTTCATACACCTCGTATGCTAATTCAGGACCTCTCAGAACGCGAGATGTATAAGCAATCGGCTGGTCTTTACCAATTTCTCCTTGAGAAAGTACACCTCCGACTGCTATGCCTGAAGCATCGCAAGTGATTATAAAAGGTTTGGAAAAATCGGGGTAACTTAATACAGGTGGATTACATAGAGCATCTCTCAAGGTGACAAAAGCTTTTTCGCAATCCTCTGTCCAATTAAATTCTATATCTTTTTGCAACAGTCGAGTTAAAAGTTTGGCAATTTTTGCAAAATTTTTGATAAATCTGCGATAGTATTCAAATAAACCTAATGTCTGTCGAACATTTTTGACTGTTTGCGGTCTGGGTAAATTTGCGACAGCTTCGAGCTTTTTAGGGTCTGGTTTTAAACCATCTTTACTAATACTATGCCCCAAATAACAAACTTCCTCTTTCAGAAATTCACACTTTTTAAGATTCAGTTTTAAGTTGCATTGCTCTAATCGTTCCATGAGTAAATTCATTTTCTCCTCATGCTCTTCTAGGGACTTTGCAAAAATTATTATATCATCGATAAATGAATATAATACTTTTCCTTGCAAACCACGCAGCGTGTTGTCCATAAAACGCTGGAATGTATCTGGAGCGTTGCGTAAACCGAAAGTCATTCTAACAAATTCATAATGACCGAAAGGTGTAGAAAAAGCGGTCTTATGAGTATCGGCTGGATCCATCAAAATTTGGTGAAAACCAGAAGCTAAATCAACTACAGTATAATACTTATATCCTCCTATCGCATCAATTATTTGAGAAATTGCTGGTAGTGGATAAGCATCACTGATAGTGATTTCATTTAACTTCCTGAAGTCTGATACTAACCGATATGTGACTACACCATTGGCATCAGGCTTTTTAGGCACAATCCAAATTGGTGAGTTATAATCTGATTGAGAAGGTCGTATTATTCCTTCTTCAAGTAATTTGTGCACTTGACGTGTAATTTCATCTTTTAAAGAAAAGGGAAATTTATATTGCCTCACATTTATAGGCACGTCAGTTGTGGTTATTATTCGATGCTTAATATTAGTTGCCGAACCTAAATGTTGGCCTTCTAAAAGAAATCTATCTTTATACTTATTTACTAAATTAACTACGTGTTGTTTTTCTAACCCCACTAAATGATCTAATCTTAATTTATCTAATATAGATCCGGAATTTACTTGGATATCAAATATTCGAGCAGTTGATAAATCAAATAGTTCAAGTAATTCTGTCTCATTTTTTGAAAAGACATCATATAATTTATCTGATTCATCTTTACAAGGTCTCTCTAAATCAAGCTCAGCAAAAATCTCTTGTTGTGTAACATGAAAAATTTGCCTTTTAGGACATTGCTTTTTAAAAACTTGCTCATTTGGATCATTAGGTAATATTGCTATATTGTAATTAGCATAATAATCATCTAAAGTGGAGATGGTCTCATAATCTCTTGAGTCTTTTAAATCAGATAGCATTCGATATAGTGATTCAGTAGAAGGGTTTATTGCAGTACTGGACAGGGAATTAAGTCCGAGTTCTGAAATATTTTCTTCTTGATTAATATATCTTCTTTCAAAGGTATTTGTAGAAGAAATAGCAATATCTTCCTTTTTTATAATTTCACTCGGAACCCGAATACTACCTGCTATTCCGCTTGGTTTTAGCAGTAATTTTTCGCGTTCAGTAGCTTGATAATTTGATGACTCAGAGAGATGGTCACCAATATGCATTGTTGCTAAGTTATTATTAACTTGAAACATTAAAAGTTTATAATCAATAATACTTTTAGTCTGAAAAAAGTAGGCAGCGCCAAGAACTCCTTCACATGGAATGCCAAAATCATCGGGTACTATATGAAATATAGCAGTAATTCCGAAAATTTTTATTTCTGCAGTTCCTAAAGTTGTTGTGAGTTCATCACCAATGCCTTTTAAATAAACAAATTCTGATTCATTTATTTCACATTCCTTAGGTAGTAGATAGGATTTCATAATATTGGCTTCCGAACCGGAATCCAACATTAATCTACCACTACTATAAGAAGGTGGATTTACTATATTTATGTAAGGTAAATATGAATCCTTATTTTTGTTTTCTAATTCGGAATTAATATTAATTATTTTTCCTACTTTTGATTTATTGGAAGAATTGTTTTTTTGATAAAAAGTCATAACATTGTTATTTAATGTAAAAATTCTAGTTCTAAAATCTATTATTGCTTCGTGCTCATGAAATAATCTAGAACCGAGTAAACCTTCAGTAGGGATTTGAAAGTTATCAGGTACAACAATAAAATTTACTTCGACTCCGAGTAATTTCTAATTAATTGTTCCTAATGATAAAATAGCGGTGGGACCGATTCCACGTAAACTAACAATAGTTTGTTTTTGAATTAGATTTTTATTAGCAATGGCACTAATTTTAATTAAATTCACCTCGGATCCGGTATCTAACATAAATTTAACAGTTGAATCTAATGACGGTATAAAAAATGATACATATGGAATTAATTGACCAGGATGACTTAATTCAATGGTATTAATTCTTCCAATAATTTGTTTATTTGAATCATATTGTTTGAACGCGGCTGATTCGATTGGGCCTCGTTCCCTGCGTTCTGAGGGTGAGTGCCCTGGAAGTTTCCCGACTGAACGTTAGGTCTTCCATTTTTCTTATAACACTTGTCAATGGTGTGCCCTTTAATGTTATAAAAGGTACATTCCAGATGTAAATTTTTATTTTTACACGTAGCAGCAGTATGGCCTCGTGCATTGCACAATTGCACATTGCACTATGTTGATCGGGTTTATTAGATCTGCAAACGTTTGCACTATGGCCAGTCTTTTGGCAAATTTGGCAGATTGTTCTTTCTGATGAAGTTGTTTGGGTAAGAGACATCCGTTCTAATCGGTTTTTTAACATATAACAAGAACTTGCAGGATGTCCAACCTTTTGACAAATTTGACAAATTGTTCTAGGACGATTACTTTGCACATTAGCTTGAGTGCAATTTTTAGCAGCGTGTCCAACTTTACTGCAAAGTTGGCAAGTCTCAATTGATTTACAATGACTCGCTGTATGACCTTCCTGATTGCAGATTTGACAAGTTAGTTTCATTTTTAAAAGGCTTGTCGCATGTACTGAACAATTTTCTAATGTATGCTCTTTTTGATTGCAAAATTGACATTCAAATACTCTCTCAGTCGTACATTTGCAATTATTATCATCGAGTGCTTTGCAGACTGTGCAAGCAAAAACCTTTTTCCTAACACCACTGGTGTTTGCTTCTATTCGCCTCCTAATTGCTAATTGATTAGCTAATTTACGTTCAATGGCTATAGCCTTCTTCACTATATCATTAACTGTATCATTGGCTTCAGAAGTTAATCATAGCTCAAACTCAGATTTTAAACCCAAACAATCTTTGACATTGCTTTCAGTCGAGGTTCTGAATGCAACAATCTCTTCACCGTTATTTTCTAGTCGGTGAGCTTCTAGTACTCGATTGCCAACATCTTTGATTCTATTTGCAAAGGTAATGACATTTTCGTGGTCATGTTGGTATTCATTACCTAAATCGCCGAGTAACTGAGTAACGGTCTTGGCTGGAGTATAGATGCTCTTTAAAAAGGTGATTAAGTCATCTACTGTATCGAAAGTAAACCCGGTGATAGCTTGTCTAGCTAGGAGAATCAGAGCTTTACCGTGTCGGGAGAACGACAGCAGGAGAAATTCGATATGATTACAGTTATAAGACTGGATCAAGGGAATTGATGGAATCAAGCTTGAAGAGAATATTACACGAAATTTAATTGAAGACAAAACAGCGAACGATAATTACGATTTAAAAGGAGCTACGTCTCAAGAAAATACCGCAGAGAATGATTATTTCGAAGATAAGCATTCGAAAAATGGTGTTAAAAAAATGTGTACTACTACAGGATAATTGTGAGGCGGAAATGAATAATGCAAGTTTATGTTATGAAAATGAAAATACAAGTGTCTTCGGTGAAAATTTGAAAAACGTTGAATTTTGTGCATTGATATGTCAAGAGAGCAATACCTTAATCAAGGAGATAATCAGTGAAATTAAAAAAATTGAAAAATGCGCGCTTGCACGCCGAGAGAGCGATGTTCAAGGCGTAGGTATAAATGAATTAATAAAGGAAAGGATCTGCGCGCTTCCACGTCGAGAGAGCGATGATGAAGGCGCTGGTGTAATTAATGAAATTAGTGAAGTAAAAATTTATGTGCTTATACGCCAGGACAGCGATGAAGGCACAGAAGAAGTCAATGGAATAAAAAAAGCTGAAATTTGTGCAGTTGTTCGACAAGAGAGTGTTAATCATAATACAAGTACAATGCGCGAAAGAGAATCAAGTGAAAATTTTGTTGAAGACACAAAATTTAAGGGAGACGAAATTAAAATCAAAGAGATTGAAAGAAATGTTAATGAAAATAATTATATAAAATGTGTGTAATTAAATAAAAAAATGTTAATGAAAAAATTATTACAATAGAGGAAACCGAAAATTATGAATGCTCATGTAAGGTTCTGATTTACTATGCTGAACCGCGCAGTAATTCTATATACAAATAATTATTTATTTGAGTATAGGTGAACTAGCCTTGACTCGAGAGTCTTCTGTTACTATTAAGTAGGTTATGATTCTAATAAACTGTCTCTTTATGGTACTTCTTTGTTATGACTTTATTTAGATGAAGGCCCAATGCTTTGATACAGATGTTACACAGATGTTTTAATCTAATCTTTATGTTTGTTCTTAATGTTACGTATTTACTTATTTCTATATTGGTTCGACTTACAATCCCGTTCGGATACTACTAGTAGATTGCACGGTCGATGACTGGGCGGTGATTAGTATTATCCTACACGGATGGTTCCGTGGCGTGTTGAGAGTAAGTTCCTTAACTAAGCTGCCGAAGCTAACGCCAGATATGTTGACGGTCCTTAAGCCTCGTACTGTACCAACTCACGTCCAGAGTATGAAGAATTCCACCGGTTAGCTTCCACGGAGTTTGAGTGGTTTCTAAGCACCCAATAGACGACGCGAAGGACTAAACGGCACTCGTATTCACACACCAGGTCCAGCAGGTACAACACTCGTTGTCCTTGTAAAAACAGACTTCACTAAAGGCAATATGAGGACTGAGTGCGGTGCTTATAAGGCTTGGCGGATGATCTCAATGTTAGGGTAATAACCAATCACTGATCGCCACCGAAAGTGTCTTACAATATAGGTTGGTAATGGTGCAGAATAAGTAGGTTTTGGGATTGCTGACTCGGGGGTCAGTTGGTTTAATTAGTAGGACGCGTTTGATGTCGTAAACGCGGTTGCGGAAATGCTTACATTGTGATTATCGTCGTATACCTGCGCCTGTACACATACACGCCGTCATACATCATTCTGTATGCAGTATATTCATACATATAATTATCTTTTATGAACATGGGACGTTACACTCACACACAATCACACGGACGAAAGACTGCAATAAAACTATGGGTACAAGCGATGAAAGTGAGGTAATACAAGACGGATGTATAGAGTCACATGGCAAAAAGGTTATTGAAAGAAAACTACCTGTACAAAGCAGAAGGTGCTATTTACCTGATTTTGTGTACGATAGAGGAAAATATTATAAGGAAAACAAGTAAACGCATATAAATAAAAATACAACATTGATTGATCTATAGAATAAAGGAAAATCGAAAATTAAATTTACCCAAATTATGAAAAATCAAAAGCCCTTAAAGGATGTACGTTTTCGGGGCGATAATTTACAAGAAATTTATGAAATTAAAATAAGTTCGTCTAATTCACGTGACGAAGGAACTGATATAATGGATAGTATAATGAGAATATCCCGACTTTTTAAATAAGAAGCGAGCCAAATGCATACTGTAATGGTTTGATTTCAAAGAGGAAGAAAATAAAAATGAACTGAAGCATAAAATTAAAAAACTCAAATCCCAAGAAAATTAAATCAGATTCATTAACCAAAAGAGCACTTGAAAATATGACTCAGCTAAGCGATAATTACGAAGATTTTATAAATATATCAGATGAGGCCAAAAATTAAAACAAAGGCCAAGAAAGCGCAAAAGTACATAAATTCGATGCGATGAAAGAAGCATTAGAGAAAATCACAGACGAGAGTAAAAATAACACAAGGACAAATCCTTTTAGAAATTCACAAAATTTGTGCGAGGAAGAAAATTTGTTATTTGATTCGGAGCAACAATATTTGCGTAAATGCAGAGAGATACAAGATTTATTAGAAAGTCACCAAAGTCGATATAATAAACGAAAAGGTGAATTAAAGGGCTGTGCGTTATAAAGAATTATACGGTTTTAGACTAAGCGTCAGGATTTTATCAAATTGCGTTGCACTCGGATGATTGCTATAAGACGGCATTTACTGAGCCGAACGTAGGATTGTTTGAGTGGACTAGAGCACCGCAAGGCTCAAAAAGCATTCCAGTTACTTTTATGCGCTGCATAAATAAAATCACTTATAATACACCTATGAAAGAATAGGAGGCCGGAAACTCACTCACCATCTCGCTCGAAGATGCTTGAGAATTGAACTCAGGACCTTTAGAAGTCTGTGTAGATCTCGACAATATAATCGTATATGCTAAGACAATAGAAGAACACAATGAAAAATTCGCTAAATCACTGAGAAGATTAAAAGCTGCAAATCTCAAATTACAACCCAATAAATGTGATTTTTTATGCCGACAAGTGTGTTATTTGGGACACATTATCAGCGAAGAAGAAGTTCGTCCCGATCCTAAAAAAGTAGAAGACGTAAGAAAATGTCCGCGACTAAAAACAGTTAAAAAGACAATTTTTAGGATTAGCAGTATATTATCGGAGATTCATTGAGGGATTCTTAAAAATAGCCAAGCCTCTTAGCAATTTGCTTAAACAAGATGCGCCCTTTGAGTGAACCGATAAAGTTCAAGAATCTTTCGAAATTTTGAAACAAATTGTGCGAAGAATCTGTTCTTATTTACTCCGATTTCTTAATGCCTTTTGTACTTACCACAGATGCTAGTTTAACCTGTGTCGGAGCCGTACTATCTCAGGGAATAATAGGCCAAGATCGCCCGGTTGCGTATGCTTCACGAGTACTCAACGACGCCGAGAAACGCTATGACACTTACTCAAGGGAAGCACTAGCTATGGTTTTTGGTATTCGCCATTTCAGACACTATCTATTGGGCACTAAATTCACAATTTGCACAGATCACTTGCCGTTGTATTGGTGGAAAAACTCACGCGATCCGGATTCCTGCGCGACAAGTTCGAAATTGGAACTAACCGAAAACGATTTTGATATAGTATATAAGCCAGGCAGAATAAATCGCAACGTAGACGCGCTATCACGCATTCCTATAGAAGAATTTTCCGAAACTATAATGCACATTAAACGATGAGAAGCGAATATCGAGTCTTGCAGCAATACGAGAGTTTAACAAGCGAGCTAACATGAACAAAAGAAAGCAAAATTCAAAGGGAGATCCCAAGCTCTACGGTTTCCCAGAATGACCGCATGACACGAACGCGCGTAGATAAATTAGAGCGACCGAATTACAGAGATGCTCGAAACGAGTGTTACGTCCTACGACGTATTGTAGTTAAGCAATATCAGCATTGCGAAGTCCTGCGACGTATTGTAGTTAAGCAATATCAGCGTTACGAAGCCGAAAACTCGAAAATGATGAGTATGGCCAATAAAGTAGATCAGCCGAGTAAATAAGTGTACGTTGAATCCGTTGCACTTCAGTCTCGCTTAGAATCTGGACTCTGCTACGACGCTCCGGGCAGTCGACAGAGCTACCAGAAGTAAGTCGCGACGCGATCGGTATATAAATTGAATTTTACATTTGAATAAACAACCATCAGAATACATTCTATTATTGAAACAATTATTCACTCTATCCTGCACCTACGACTGGCCGATCTTGATCCAACACCAGCTGCAGAGCAGAGAATCTCCTCCACGACAAAGTAAGTACGAATTCTTAATAATTATATATACACAGATCGAGTTCGTGACTTAACAGTGGTTCCGGTACGAATCGAACGCTAGACGTTTAAAAAAAATAAAAAAAAGAAAAGTAAAATTTTGCTAACATAAAATATATCAGTAAATAATAAAAGTGATAGTGTTTTAATCCATATAAATCAAGTTTTTGTGCTGTGCGTGTGTAACCCTTTCCTTAAGTCTGCTTAGTAGCAACTTTTCCCTAGACCTGCTAAATAGCGGTCAATTTTTTTATCCTAAAGACGCTGAAAAGCGACTTATCCTTTATTTGCTTAAATAGCGATCACTCTTTTCCTAAAAAGCACATAAAAGCACAAACACTCTTATACGGCTTACCGTATTTTTTTTAACCTTAAGAATACGGTTTAAACGTAAAGGAACGTAAATAAATAAAATATAAAAAGTGCAAAAAAAGCAATCAACAAAGTAGAAAAATAAAAAAATTCGGGCCGAGTGACCTGCTTGCCTTACGTTGCAACGTCAGCAAGGTGATCGAACGCAGCGCTTCAAATCTGCCGCGCTTATGTCAGTTTAAAAATCAGGTCAATGCAAAATAGTCAAAACATAAGTATAACAAATAATCTCGTGCAGTTTCCAATCTGCCGTGTAAATAGTGATTTATTTAACATTATAAAAGCACGTATTTCATTCCATGAAGAATAATACTAGGGTAGTAAATATAGTAAAAAAGAATAACCACAAGAGAGGTGGTAAGAGAATATTTTTACGGAAACTATTTAAGGAAAGATCTAAATTAATAGAAGAATAAGGACAATTAAACAAGAAAATAGGTTTATTTTTCCAATTGCAAGAAGTTAGGCAGCCAAAAGCAGTAAACAACCAAGTAGAACGATCAGAATTTCAAATTGAAATCGGCAACAAATTTGATGAATTATTTAATTTTGCTATGACTGAATTGAATAAAAATAAATAGATTTTAAATTGTAGAATCACGAAAATCAGGTAAAAGTCTAAAATTCTTCAAAGAATACTGATATAGCTGAGTAAAGGCAAATTACTGTGTCACGCGTATAGCTGCAATAAATGAACTGACCGAAATTTGTGTAGTCCGCAAAAACGCGGAAAGTAGGTCAAGTATTGCAAAACAAGTAAGACAGCAATATTACATCCGAAATATGTGAATGTGATCTAATAAATAAAAAGTTAATTAAAATGAGAGCACCAAATGAGTGACAATCAGGAAAATCTATTAGACCAAAAATTAACTAGGAGTGTTGTTCGTAGTAATCCTACATTACAGGATCAAATAATAATTCCTAATGATAAAACACCATTTACGAGAAGTAAAAAAATAAATCGATCACCGCCAGAGAACAGTATAACTGCGCAAAGAAAAGATGAAGAATCAGTAACCAACACTGAAAAATATAATAAAACAAGAGTTAAAAATACAGTAGAAATAGAGCAAGAAGAAATTTAGAACAGACAAACAAAGAAAAATCAACGGGGGCAATAAAAAAGGCGATTTCAAGACTGAACAAAGCCCATTTAACTATTAATATACCAACTACGTCTAATAAACAAGAATCAGCTAAAACATCTAAAGAAGATCAAAGGAGAGCAGCAGTAACCCCAGTAACACCATTGACAGTGATTAGAAAAACAGAAGATTGGAAATTCGATAATAGTTTGAAACAGAACATATCATTGATAGACATCGAAGGTTTTAACGAGCAACCAAGCCTAATTGGCAATCTAAACAACTCACAGAGTAAATTTGACTTCAATTTTAATTTAGACAGCTTATTAGACAACACCATGGTCGGTCCGGGGCTAGGTGATCAACAACAGCAAGTACCACCGCAGTTGCGTTTATCGCTAAAATACGTAGCGAACCTAATACCAGAGTTCGATGGAAAATGCATATCAGTTAATGAATATGTAAAAAAATTAAAGCATGCAAAAAACATGTTGTCAGAAACTGATCAAGCAAATTTAATTCCAATACTAAAAATGAAACTAAAAGGCGATGTAACGTAACTATAAATTATAATGGAAAACCAAAAACTGTTCATGTGAATAAATTAAGCCGTTGCCATACATGATTTTAAAATATTTTTTTTCTAGGAAATTTGGACAGAATGATTCCTGAAATTATTTTAATTGTTGCAATTTTTAAAACAAGTCAAGCCATAGTAGGATTTGATTGTGGGGCATCTGATCCAATCATCACCACGTACTCTCTACTGGATTCGGGGGAGTGCGATTTCCATCAAGAAGATGTAAACGCGACCAACGCCACCATACAACTACTACAATTGGCAGAATTTAGAAAAGTAAGAATGATACAATGTAAAATAGAAATTAAGCGTACGGTATATCATTGCGGAATGTTTAGTCATATAGGTGCTGTAGAGCAGGGTGTACAAGAATATATTTATGATATAAGCCACGAAAATTGTAGATCAATCCGTGAAACAGGAATATTCAAATATGACAATTTTCACACTATAGCTGATTTAAAAATCAACTCAACTAAATAAACAGGAATTGAACTTGCGGGAAGTATTAAAGAAAAGAAATGCACAGGTGCAGCATATTCGGATAGTTTTGGTTCATGGAGTGATGTTTTAGTAGAGGGACTTATAAAAATTACACTTTTAGAAGAATATGCAGATGTAAGTTTAGATAACGATAAAATAAGTTTAAGCTCAGGGACAGTATGTAAATTCTCGGAGCAGCATTGTATTGATATACAAGCTAGCCATACATTTTGGTCAGTAATAAATACTGATAGTTGTTTTAAAAAAAAGTATGATATATTATATGGAGGAGTATCGACAAAAATAATCTCACAAAATCGCGAGACAGTTTATACAATAAGTACTAATGAAATATCGTTTGCGTTAACTAGTAGAGAAAAGATAAATATTTGCGGTAGGATTTTATATAAAACGGAACATCCAAAATTGTTCATTTGCGAAGAAATTGATAATCAATTGTTATTTCAAGAAAACATGCTTAACAAAAGGCCGGTAGTTAGTTTTGATCTTTTTACATATGTAAACTCGAAATTTGTATACGTAGAAAAACATTTTAGGGGTCAGTTTAAAAATTTGTATTTAAATATTCTAAAAGAAGAATGTGAATTAGAAAGAAAAGTTATGCAAAATTCCTTGTCTCATCAGGAAACAAAACAATGTTTCTCACGCCAAAAACCCATATACTATTAAAGAAAGGTACACAGATAAACTGCAACTCTATCGTACCTCAATATTTTAAAATTGGCGATAACTGGATAAACCTAATGCCTGCGCCAAGAAGAAGTAATAACATTATCAAGACTTTGAATCCGTCAACTAAAATTGCATGGCAACCGGAAAAATTGAATTCACTGGCAACCAGTGGGGTTTATTCACAAGAGGATCTTCAAAAATTACAACAACATATCATGTTTCCGATGGAGAGAGCATCTTTACTCAACATGATAGCTAGAGGAATGCAAGGTGAAGAAACCATGCAAGGAGGTGTAATAGCTAATCTATTAACCGAAAATAAATTGATGAACATCGCTGAGAGCACTTGGAATCGATTTATGGATAAACTGGTCAAATTTGGTTCAATCAGCTCAGCATTAATAATGATATTTATCATTATTCATATCGGCAAATTGGCAATCGATATTCTAATAAGAGGATATACGCTACATGCAATGTACGGATGGACGCTTCATCTACTTGGAGCTATATTCAGCTCTATTACACATTTATTAATCGTAATGAAAAGGAACGATACGATAATAGACGATGACAAAATGCAAACACCAATGATGAATTCTCAAGATATACAGCTGCAAGAAATAGTGGTGAAAAATCCTAGTAGCTCCAAGAAAGAAATATCACCACCTATTCCTATACATCCACCTAATTCAAAGACCTATATAAATCGACCAATAGAATCAAAAGTTGAATCAAAAGTAGAGTCTAAACCAGAAACGAAAATATCATTATTCTCGTTAAAGACACTTTAAACTATACCGCAGTAATTATAATTGATAAATATTCAAACTCTTTACTGTTATTCTACGTAAACAATATGATATTTATACTAATGTCTAATGTATTTATATTGCTGGAATCGTAAGTAATCAAAGAGTGTATAATATAAACTTCATTTATAAGTTAAAACAAACTGAAATTATTTTTAATTTAGGATACATATAACCACTAAAAATAGTAGGTTTAATAATAATAATGTAAATAGAATTCTAGAGTATTCATTTAAGTTTATAACAAATCAGATGGTAAATAAAAACAACTCTTTCAAAATCTAGTTAGAATATTCTAGAATACTATGAAGAGTAAAGAGTGTGCTGATGACTTAATAATTCAAATTGTTTGTTAATATATTGTCTAATTCAGTTGCTATTGTACCAATAGGCAACTAGCTCGTTGGGGAGATGTTACGTCCTGCGACGTATTGTAGTTAAGCAATATCAGCATTGCGAAGTCCTGCGACGTATTGTAGTTAAGCAATATCAGCGTTGCGAAGCCGAAAACTCGAAAATGATGAGTATGGCCATGCTACGACGCTCCGGGCAGTCGACAGAGCTACTAGAAGTAAGTCGCGACGCGATCGGTATATAAATTGAATTTTACATTTGAATAAACGACCATCAGAATACATTCTATTATTGAAACAATTATTCACTCTATCCTGCACCTACGACTGGCCGATCTTGATCCAACACCAGCTGCAGAGCAGAGAATCTCCTCCACGACAAAGTAAGTACGAATTCTTAATAATTATATATACACAGATCGAGTTCGTGACTTAACACGAAGCTCCAAATAAACCAAAGGATAGGAATGAACGCAGGAGGAAGGTAAAGGTTACCCAAGAGAACGAGCTATTACGGAAAATGTATACACAGAGCCGGATGCATTTCAAGGAGGTATGAATAATAGTTTTGACAATACTAGAACGCAAGACGAAAGCCAAATTAGCATTCCAAAGCGAAATCAAGAGAGTGACGAAAGAAATACGAATATATTTTCCAAACCACGTTTTCGAAGTTACGGGAAAATTTTCATCGAATGTAGAGAACAGTTGTTCATGCGTGAAGACAATTATTTGTACTTCGTAACCACTAAATGCAAGCCGTGTGACAATAAAGCACCACTTTTAGAAAGGCATCGAGAACTATCACGTTTACATAATTTATCCATGGGAGACTTGAGAGTGATGCCTAAGAGCAATAAACATCATTTTATAGTAACGTTACGAGGCGAAGTAGTCGAGAGTATATTAACGATATTTGAAAATTTAACTAACGGATTAAAGCAATTAAAAATATTTATTATAGAAGACGGGACTCAATCAATTAGCATCGCCAAGAGTAGTTCGATAGAAAACATACCATGGGAAGATATAGTTTGCAAAATTCGAACTATTTTGAGAGGATTAACAGTAAAAATAATTATTTGCCGAGGGACGATTATTTATCCATCTGTAAATGAGCGTGTACAGATAATAGAGGAGACAGACTGTTCACCGATCGGTGGACATAAAGGTGTGACTAAGAGTTATAAGCGTATCAAACAAAGGTATTATTGGGAAAACATGAAAAATGACGCACAAATGTACATACGAAAGTGCTTACCATGTCAATTAAAAAAGCTCGATAGAGTAAAAACGAAAAACCTGATGGTAATTACAGATACACCACTGGGCGATTCCGATAAGATCGCGATTGACGTAGTTAGGCCATTTCCTAAATCAGATGCCGGGTACGATAATATCTTAACCATACAATGTTGTTTAACTAAGTATTCACTAGTGATAGCACTTCAAGACGCCACGGCAAGATCCGTCGCCGATGGATTAATAAAACGTTTCATATATATCGGAGCTCCGATAGCAATCCGAACAGATTAAGGGACGAATTTTCTAAGCAAGCTCATGAAACGCGTAGCGAAAATATTTCGTATTACTCATTTAAAACGACTGCAACCCGCAGTCGAAGGGATCCCTCGAACGCAGCCACCGCGTCCTCAGTAAATATTTGAAACAATTTATTTCCCAAGACGCGCAATGGGATCAATGGCTGGGAATGGCAACATTTTCATATAATACGTCGGTACACGAGGCAACCAAGTACACGCCGTACGAGCTCGTCTTCGGCAGGCTAGCGCGACCCCCGTCGAGCGACCCTTTAGAATCGGACGACAGGTTCCCTACCTACTCCGACTATATCGTCGAAATCACAACTCGACTTAAAAATATACAAACCATCGCGCGTGAAAAATTGATTGATGCAAAGTGGAGAGGAAAATATTATTACAGTCAAAGTGCTAATCCACAAAATTTTCAAATTTGACGACTATATATGGTTACTAAAAGAAGGAAAAATTCATAAGTTGAAAGATCAATATGAAGGACCTTATCTAGTAGTAGATATTCTACGTATCGGTAACATTAAAATACAAATAGGACAAAATAAGTATAAAGTCGTACATATGAACCGTGTGCGCATATCCTACATTGAGCTTCCAATAGAATTGAAATAAGCATTATAATTTCACAGGAAATCTCAATAGAATTAGTTATAAGCATATCGTACTACGAGGATAATAAATAAAAGAGGCTTCTAAGAGGGAAAAATAGTCACAAAGAGGAGCACACCAAACAGCCCACGATTAATGCTTAAAAATATTACATATTATTTAACCTTAGAATAAATTCAAGAATACATAATTTAAAAATCGTGTTTTAGTTACTTCAAGTATAAGCGACATAACTTAATTATAGCCAAGAGAAAAAAAATATCCGCAACCATCACGCGATAGGATTCGTACTCATGTTAATAATAGCAATCATATATGGTATGGAAATAAGGGAAAATAGCAGAAATAGCAAAACGAGAGGTCTAACAGAGATAACGCTCATCCCGGTGAGATAAAAATACCAATCGAAGAAATTTTTGTCTACTTTTATATAAATCGACGATCAAGGGGAATAAACAGAAAAATAGAGTCCAAATATCACCACAACAGTATAATACAAAACACATGACTCAATATAAACATAGGAAAGAGTAGGGAAGTTGGCTTTGTATTTTAGATTCCGAAAATTGAAGGGCATTGCAAGCGTAACTTTAATAATAATGACAGTCAAACTAAACGTTGGACTCCGTCTAGCCGAATTTGACTGTGGAGAACAGCTATCGAATCTAACGACCATCTCTCTATTAAAAGTGGAAGAATGTGATATAAAGGAGCCAAAATTAAATATCACAAACCAATATATACAACTACTACAAATTAACGAGTTTGCCAAAACACATGTAATACAATGCTCGATTAAAGCTTTCGCGTGTAATCACACACTGAGAGATGCGTTCTCATTCGTCACGAAGTGAAAAATGGAGAAATCAATTATACTTTAGAAGTACAAAGAGACGACTGTATGAGAATGCACAGTGGAGGATATACTATAATCGCTGGTACATCGATACAAAACTTAATGAAAAATAGCACCTTCCCTACACCTATAACTTTCGCCGGAAAACTTGATAATGAAGGTCATTGTAACAAGAGGATCCTACATCGATCCATACGGACAATAGGACGATGTAGTAATACAAGGATACGTAGAGATCTCGCTCACAAATTATTATGCGACTGTAAATTTAAAATCCAACAAGATACAACTTCGATCTGGCACTAGCTGCAAATTAACAGACACCAACTGTAGAGATATTTTAGAAGGATACGCTGTTTTTGGGAACCTCTACCAGATGACACTTGCGGGAGCAGTAAATACACCATTTTATACGAAGGTTGTGCCAATAAGAGAAAGGAAAAGAAAACTGATCAAATCACTTATATGCTTGAAACACAAGATATCGTGTTTGCACTCACGAGCATTGGCGAATTAAAAGTATGTGGACATAATCTAATACGCATTAAGCACCCTAAATTATTTGTATTAAAAAACCCAGTCGATAAAACTTTTGTATCAAAAACAAATTCGCCAGTAGAAAACCTAGATATCACTACATATGTAGATTCTAAATTCATATATGTCGAAAGGTATTTTAGGAAACACATTAATCAAATTACAAGCCTCAGATGAATTTGCGTTTCGATTAATGAAAGAATCAGGCTATATGGCTGTAGTAGCCGCATAAGTAGTACATGTCATAAAGTGCCTACAAGTAGAGGTACAAAGGAGAGATATCAAAGAATACTATAATTAATTGTCTGTGCGACGTGGTACGTCGCAGCCGTATCGAGTCGGGAAATTTCCGACCGATTCGGCGAGTCTAAGCCTGCACGTAAACAGTGCGAGAGCTAGACTGTGTTCTGTGAAGCGGCGCCGGGCTAGCTTGTTGTCGTGCCTGCCGTGCGATTTCTGAGAAATCGGCGCAGCAAGCAGAGACACGAGCGCGGAATAGCGCGCGAAGCCAGAGCCAGCGTATCGCGGTTTTCAGCCTATCGGCTGACTGCAACGCGAGGCTCAACGGCTCGCGCGGACCGCGAGTCAATCAGAGCGGCTCTTACGAGAGCGGGCCCGCGAGATGCTTTGAGCATGTGGCGCGGCAGTTCGCGAGAGCGCGCGCGAATCAAGTCAGTTCTTGTGCTGACATCGTCGACGTAACGTCGACGATCGAGAGTGCCGCCAACGCGAGATCGTGTGTGTGTCGTGAGAGAGAGTGAGAGGACAAAGTGACAGTGCCACGGCGGAGACACTTGCTGTCAACGCCGTCCTCCAGGACTATCATTCCTGTTCCCGCTGGCGAGTGTGTCGCCAGCGGCTTACAGGCATCAGTGAGAGGAGATAGCGAGAGGACGTCCAGGGCAGCCGGGAGTAACGAGCTCGTGGGAGCTTCGTCATCCTCGCCAGCCAGGCGTCGAGAGAGAGAGAGAGAGAGAGAGAGAGATAGTGAGTGAGTGCTGCCGGCGGTAGCGAGCTGCACGGTCTGGCTCTGCGCTAGATCGGCGCGTGTCGTGCGAGGCAGGCGGAGCGAGTGTGTCAAGAGAGGTTGGCTGGCTGCTTACCAGGTGCTTACGCACCGGGAGAGTGCCGAGCCTCCGGGTAGTAGGAAGAACGAGAAGGCCCTGCGTGGCTGTGAAACGCGTGGGAGGCTTGCGTAGCCACCATGTTGTAGGGAGGGGTTTTAGGCGAAATATAGTATTATTTATTAAAAATTCGTATTATTATTCTCCCTCCTCTTTCCCAGCTCTCCCAAGCGAAGGTGATCACGTCGAGTCCCACGACAAATAAATAAATCATGCGCATAAGAGGCTCAAGAGTTGCGTGCGCGCTGCTGGGAGACGGCACGTCGCATCTGTATTTAGAGGAACGGAGTCTTTTTTGTCACCACGAACGAGAATATTAACCAAAGCAGGTACACAGAATGGATGCCGCGGTACCATGCCACCTATGTTTAATATAGATTCAAGCTGGTTCCAGTTTCTACCTGCCTCTTCGAACGTAGTCCCCCCCAGAAACGCTACGCCCACAGACAAAGAGCACTTGGGAATATAGCGCCCCAAAACCGCTAGCTGTAAGTGGCATATATACAGAAACCGATTTAAATATCTTATGAGATCACATTATGTTCCCACTGGAAAGATCAACCATGTTGAATAATGTAGCAATGCGGATGTCCGGAAAATCTATACAAGGAAAAGAAATTTCAATTAATCAATATCTAGACCCAGAAACATTAGAAGCACTTGAAAACAATACATGGGATCGTGTTTGGGGCAAATTTCTTACGTTCGGCACTGCAAGCGCAGCACTTATTAAATTCATAATGATCGCTCGCTTAATTAAATTATTAGTTGACACTATATTACACGGCTTCGTAATTTATAGTGTATACGGATTCTCTATTCAACTTTTAGGATCGATCGGGTATTCCGTCACATAACTACTACTATACTTAAGAAATCGGAAACCTGCAAAACCACAAGCCTACGCAAGACAAACTCAAGAGGAAAAATCTAATAAAAACTCAGCTCACCCCATTTACGATGACGTAGAATGACAATCAGAAATACATTTTGACCAACCACATCGCCGAACAATATAAAAACCAACAGCATGTCTTATGAAGAAGTTTTAAAGAGGAAAATAGATATTTTATGCATCAACAAAATGAACTAGAATCATCAAAGAGACCCCATCGAATTATTAGACTAACATCCACGACGAAAAGAAATTTCGGATTATTTTCGATACATCGAAGAGGCGGAAGACGAGAACCCCTATGTTTTAAGAAACCTATTCAAGGAAATCTAAATACACCAAAGAAAACACTAGGGCCAAATTAGTCATATTATACATCCGACAAAAATTACTTCAGGAGTCAAGAAGAAGAAGCTCATCATAAAAGCCATAACCCAAGTACGATTGTAGAGATAAAATTAAGAAGGAAGATAAGAATCTCAGACCACAAAAACAACTAAAGTAAATATATTTCAAAAGAAAATCGAAATTCTGTTCTCTCTCTATTTTACTAGTTATTATACCAAAATATTTTATTAGTTATTATACAAAAGTAATATAAAATTGCCAAAATACTTTAAATTTCAGAGAAAATTACAGGTTGATGCCCCTAAGGAATATTATAGAAATACAAATTATTATAAGAATTCACATTTTATATTATGATTAATCATAGGGAAATGAAAATGCTATCGACACCACTGATAAGCCAAGTCGAGTTATACGTTTAAATTATTATAAAATGGAAATTCCAAAGAAAAAAAAACCCATTATAATCTTACAAATAAAGTGAAGAGAATCAAAATTATATTATTACAAATTATAGTCGCAAATCTATATGCAAATGATAATAATAAGAAATTGTAATCGAAAATTTTTGAGATAAGCTAGTGATCTAAGCAAAAATCTAGAGAAAAAACTTAAAAATTTGTATATACACATTAAATTCATTGAAATTTTACCAAGGTGATGGGAAAATTAGTTAAAATTATTGTACTATATTATAAAAATATCATATTATACAAAAATATTGGAAAAAAGGAGGAAATGATAAGAAAAAATACTGTAAGTTATATGTTTCGAAAGTCGTATCAAATTATATCATCCCGCATTATTATTTTTATATTATTCATTATTTCAAATTAAACAAACCTATCGGGAGAAAATAAATTGATGAGCCTAGCGAATAATAGTAATTAATTAATCTATCTATAAGTACACATAAAATAATCAATCAAGGAAAAAATTGAAATATTGCAAACAGGAAAAAAGAAAATCGAGTTATAATAATAATGAGAATTTAGTGAAGGGAAAAGTATAATTAGAAAGATGTTGGGAAACAAAAGCAAGAAAAACAAATTTTTTTAGTAAAAATAAAAGAAATACGATAAAAAAAATTTTGTTGTAAAACAAACTACTACCTCATATGTAAATACTAGTAACGCTAAATCAAAAAAATACATTTTGTCAAATAAAGTAACTACATTATAAGAAACCCTACAATCACAATACATTTAAGCATCAATTGTAAACGCTCAGTAAATCCGAATGTGATAATTTCAACAACAGATTGTGCAATTAATAAAATTATATAAATAATATGAAATTGTGACATTTCTACTTTCCATAAGAATGATTATAGATAGTAAAAATATATTATATACAAGCAATAGAATAGCAATCCCACTAAGTATAGCGGGAGAGAGAGCATCGACGAGAAAGAATGAGAGTAATCACTGAATAGCCCCGAGCCGAGAAGGCCAAGAGAATAAAAGTACTCCCTAACTCGAGAAAGCATGAGTCACTAGCACATTATACATTTCAAATACTTTCAAAGCTAGGAACGAGAGACGATGAGAACAGGAGAGACAAATGATCGTATGTGAAGTTAACTTTATTAAATTAAAATTACTAATATAACAAATATCCAAAGCAAAATACAAACAATCATGCGTAAGACGACATTATTATATGAACACAAATTTCGATGAAATACAATAAAACAAAGGAGTCAGAACAGCAAACCCGAATACGTCGTGAAATTATGATACGCGAAAGTTAAAATCAGACTGGGATTCGAGCATGCCGAACGTCGCTAGAAGCATTTCAATAGCGAGTATAAAAATACGAAAACATCACAACCGCAACGAAGAAAGTCAAGAGCAAGCTGAGAGATGCAGACACTAGAAGAGCAATGCTTC
This sequence comes from Muscidifurax raptorellus, assembly GCA_020010945.3. Taxonomy (NCBI): domain Eukaryota; kingdom Metazoa; phylum Arthropoda; class Insecta; order Hymenoptera; family Pteromalidae; genus Muscidifurax; species Muscidifurax raptorellus. The sequence goes on from JAHUUD020000085.1 coordinate 95,410, forward strand.
ACGATACCTAGAAACTATACGTGAGTCAGCAGCAGAATTATACGCGAGGGAACTCCTCCGATATACACACCTCATAGCAACAGAGGGACAGAACTTCGGCTACGACTGATGGACCGCCAGACCTACACCCAGCGGGGACTAAGGCAACAGCCGTCCCGCTTTCAATACATCTTTTATAAATGCAAGAGAGTTACGCGAAAGAAGCAGCCTTGCCCACAAGCAGTGAGCGTCTATATTTACGGCAAGTAGATAATATCACTACTTTTTACATTGGTGAATGCAAGAAATTCCGAGAAGCCATACGATGCAAAGAAGCTTCGACCACCTGAACAAACACAATAATTATACGGCAGGGCAAGCCGAAAACTATAAATCGAAGGAGAGCGCATGGCAAGCAGCAGAAAAAGAGCCAGAGACGAGAAATAGTAAGAAAAGCAGTATAAAACGATCATAGATAACTCCATATATGGAAAACTTAAGCCCTCCCTCCCCCCCCCCCTCCCTCCCTCCCTCCCTTGGCCAGATGGGCAACGACAGCTTGCCGCATCTGTGCCCTCCGACAACGGCCCAACACCTCTGAGCGCTCCTCAGGGCGCTCCGCTGATCTTGCCGCGCTCACCAGCGCCCACTCTCCTTGCACCATTACATGCCGTCTATGTCAAGCGGCGCCCAACGAGGAGCCAGACCTCAGGCGTTCGATGAGAGAGTGCTCTCGCTCTCCTCCGCCTCTTCTCCCCCTAACAGGCCCGCTTACATCAAGTGGCGCCCAACGTAGGGCTAGACCTCAGGCGTCTGACCACAGTGCGTGCTCGCTCTCTTCCGCCTTCAACCACCGCCTCTACATATGGCATTACGATGCAGTGCTATTATGTTGATGTAATTATTAGCTTGCTAAAAATTACATTAACATAATTTTCATTAAAATTTCTTTCAAAATTGGCTGCTATTATATTTTTAATTGCAGTATTTTGCGAGCGTAAATGTTGCTTAACATATGGTTTAGTTTGAGGCATTAAAATATTTTCTGTAAATTTTTTGTAAACATTATCAATAATATTAGCACTGCACTGCGACACGTGGGCTGCTATTTTTTTTTATTAGCCTCGATTGTATAGTCGATACACTCGACCATATTAACAATCCCTTCAAATGTTGTCTTCTGTAGAATAATTGCTGGTGAATAAGCTTTTATCTTCTTATTTACTTGACACTCCACTTGTTCATCTGTGATTAATGATGTATAGGTTGTAGTAATCTTTTCTTCGATTTTGTCTAGTAATATAGCTTTAGTACTATATGAAAAAACCCAGTGTAATACCATTAAACGAAATCTTGTCAAAACCAGATGAATTATTTTGCACTTTATCACTGAAATATTTAGTTATTTTGTCAAAATGTTGTTTGAATGACTGCCAGGCTTCAATCGTAAAATTTATACCAAAAAATGTTTGATTAATTATTTTTACAACGCATGTAAAATCACTATTTTTTCGAGGTGTAAGACCAACGATAATTTTTTTAGTACACGATGTGTTTAAAGGATGGACTCTTAAATATAGTAGGTATTGTAAAGCGTCTTCACGGGAATTATAAGATGCCATTTCGATACGCTTTGTATCTCTTGTCAACCGCGTGTTGTTCATATTTCAAAGAGAAGTTGTAATATTAGTATGAAAATACTGCGTATATACTAATAGCTGTTCTTACTTAACGTTACAACTGAATACTTAAAAGTCTGGAGACATGCGTCTTTATATACGACTTGTTAATAGTGAGTATGTGTATAAGAGTGGGTAGAAGAGGAAAGCCCTAGTATGAATAATCACATTAGTGGTTAATGTGGAGAAATTCATGTAAGTACACATCATTATTACCGAAAGTAACGTGTGATAATATTAGTCATCGGAACGCTGAGTTAAGGAGCAGTAGTCGCAGTGTCATTACCCGGTATGCCGCAGAACATTAAGCCTAGCGTAAGCATCAAGCATCATGACTCCGGGGTACTATGTTACCAAAGCGGTGTCTCTCTATTGCTGAATTAATAGTTCATTCAGTTAAGTAAGGTACCTTTTTTAATAGTGTTATTCCTAGTTAGATACTTAATTGGTTTCTACCGATACCTAGTAACCGAAAACCGATTAATCTTTAGGGTTGGTAAAAGACTTCGTTGAGTAATGAAGGTCATTAAGAGATCTGAACGTTTGCGCTCGGGTGAAGAGGCAGCCTTGGTAATATGTTATTAAACTTTTCTAGCTGTGCAGAAATTTGTGTTGCTTAAATAATGCAATTATAATGTGTCTAGTTCTCTGACCAAAGTGAATCTTTTTATAACCGGTATAGACACAGTGAGTCGTCTAACCAATAAAATAATTTGAACTGCATTAGAGGGAAATTGAAAAAAGGCTAGACTATGGGAAATTAAGTACGGCTATAGTACTGGATTTTTTGAGTAAGGGGAAAAATGAGCTGTACGATTGAAGCAGTATATAAGAGTCCGTAACTAAATCCTAGTATTTATACGAAGTTCAGCTTCGCCCGTCTACTGACCATTTTATCGATATTATGCTCTACGCCTTGCCGTGTGTATTTAGGTATGTTGTATTGTATAAATGCATCGGCAGGTACCATTTTTAAAAAAGTGTTGAATCGATCTTTCATCAAAGGAATTGATGATCATGTGTTGGACCGGGTGACTGGAGCTGCTTTAGTTGCTTCTGAGAAAGCTAAAATTAGAGCGCGGCGATTCACCCCGCGAGATGGGCCTAACGCTAGCGCCCGTATACAGAAGGCATTGGACTAAATTACAAGGACGATCGTGGATCAATTCACCGGTTTCATTTAGAACCTGGACACACACTTTCTAGCTCAGTTATACAGGCAGGGTATTTTCAATGGTGAATTACCCATCGTGGCGGAGATCGTGGCGGCCGAGATTGCTGAATTAAACAACTTAAGGAATGGTAAGTTTAATTCTAGTAATAAGAATTATAGTGTAAGGCCTCTAGAATAAGTGGAGTTATTGAAGGATTGAGAAGAGGGCCGGCTGAACTCCGGTTCACTAGTGTCGTGCACTCGCCTGCGTAGGCCCGTTTAAGTATCATACATTCCGATTGGAGTGTATAAGTCGCTGCTTAGCATCATAGGAGTGTACTGTCACCGAAACAACCCCTTTTCTTATCGTTCAATAACATCTATCATGCAATTAGGACGTGAGCATGGTAGTCCGACTCGAAAAGTTAGGGACTGTTAGGGCTGTTAGCAGCATATAATATACATAACTTGTTTAACAAGTTTTACTTTAAAACAATTTTTGGTTCAGATAATTTTGTAAAATCTACACCCTATAGAATACCTACTGTAATTTCACAAAGACTAGTACAACGCGAGAAAGGTTCATTCTAATTTACTATTTTTAAAACACTGTAGTAAAAAAAATTCTTTAAAAATTAATTTAACTTGAATATCATACCAACAATACCTTAAATGTATCAAATCCCAAAAGAATTTTTTACTATAGTATTTTAAAAATCTACACTATATTAAAACGCTTAAATCGATAGTTCTGTAAAAATTCACCAGAACTAGTAAATCATTCGGGAATGATAATTACTTTATGATAGGATTGTGGGCAAAACTTAATAAATATATTATACTACCAAGAAAAAAAAAGTCCATAAGTACTTAATTTTTATAATAAAATAAAATCCAAAAAAAGTGACCGGATCATGAAACATTTTATATGAATTAGCTATATTACGTATAGATACAAAATAATAATATGTATGTATATATTTATGTTTTTTTAGGAGTTAATTAGTAATAATGTATATGTATAAATATATCATACGACATAGCAAGATTGGTCCAGATGTGTCGGATGCTGTAAATGATAATTTTCTTAGAAATAATTATAATGCGAATAATTATTTGTGCAGATATGATCTTTTTTTAAACCTATTTGTTGAATATAAAATGACGGATGCTGTATCTATTCATGCACATCACAAGATGTAACTATATGTAGATTTGATCCAGATGAAAGGGATGCTGCGAATAATTATTTGCGTAGATATGATCCATTTTTAAAGCTTTTTGTTAGTGAATATGAAATGATGAATGCTGTGTGTATTCATGCATATCTCAAAATGTAATCTGCAGATTTGGTCTAGATGAAAGGGATACTGCGAATAATTATTTGTGCAGATCGTAGATTTCAAGTTCTTTAGGCACGGACTATTTGAAGGATTTCAAGTCCATTCCTATACAAAAACGTGGAACTGCTACTATTGTAAACAATTATTCATATTAAATTATTATTAATTTGCTCTCTGCGTTTGACAACAGGGAGACTGTCGTTAATTATTAAAATGTAACAATTTTAATATTAACGCCCGCATTACAAATTATTTGCAAATAATTATGTTCGATTAGGTTTACCAGATATAAAATATATAATTGTGTAATAATGATGATCACCCGAACTGTATGTTTACAAATAATATTTTGATAATATTATATAAGGTGAAATTTAGTTGCACATTTATAATAGTAATATTACATTGTAACAAAATAACTTTGTTATTTACTTAGCCAATATTTATACAATTTACTATTTTAAGTATTTAACATGAATTTTGACTATGGTTTACTACGTAAAACTTTACTATGTAAAATTTACATTCTATTTACATTTATCAATACAATATTTAATACTCAGTTTTATATGATAATGCTAATTATGTACGTGTATTGCAATAATCTGATTATTTTATTCATTAATTTCATAAATTATGCCGATTACTCCACCAGATTTTATAAAACTTATTATATTTAAATATTATCATAAAATTATAATTCAATACCATTTTGGTTAATTGTAGAGATAACTCTATCAATCAATATATATAATTCATACTTTATAAATGTATCATTAGTTGCGATTAATCAGCCAATCAATATATAATACATATTTTAGTAATGTTTTATAATTAATATAATCAATTTCGAAATATTTCAGAATAAACTATATTTTTTATGTAAATTTTATTCTCGTCATTCAATTTTCTCTTTTTACATTCGTTATTGGTAATATGTTTATTATTTTTGTATGTTGATTCATTATTAAAACAAATTTTTAAATTCTCTTTTGCTGTTGTTCTCGATAATGCAAAATATAACTGACCGTGACTGAATACTGGAGTGGATAAATATAAACCAACTTTGTCAAACGATTGACCTTGAGACTTATTTATTGTCATAGCAAAGCTAAGTCTTATTGGAAATTGTCTTCTAATCATACCAAATGGTATTTCTTCTAGTGATGGGGATAAATCGATACGAGGTAATAATTGTTTACCAGAATATTTTCTAGATATAATTTCTGCTATAAGAACATATTGTTTCATATCTTTGATTATCAATCTGGTACCATTGCAAAGACCACCGTCAATGTCTAAATTCCTTAAACAACTAATTATTGCACCTTTTTTTAATAGCAATATATGTGGTGGCAATCCATTAGGTGTGAATGAATTAAAAAATTCTGTAGGTATTGTATCTGTCAATTTATCATTTACATCACTCTGAATTCGATCATCACTATAGTATATATAGTAGTCTCCATCTATCCTTTGAACTATGCTTTCATTGATTTTTAATACATTAGAATTTAAAGGTGACAATATCACTTTATTTTTCAATGTCGGATCATTAGGATCAATTTTATGTCCAAAAATTTCTGTCATTAAATCATTTTCACCAATAAATTGTTTGGTTATTTCTCTTAGATTATTTTGCAATTCATATTTAGTCATATTTTTATTTTCACCGATTGCAAGTAGCCAATTCTTAAATTAATTATCTGTACTTTGTAATCGTAAATTCTCACTTAATGATAGTCTTGAAAATTTTGACCACAAAAACTCCTTTTTACACATGTTTCAAGAATTTTTGTTCTGTTTCCATGTCGTATTATAGGTAGTGTTTGTCTAAAGTCGCCAAATGTAACAATAACTTTTCCTGCAAAAGGTAGGTCATTTTTACATATATCACGTAAAAATGTATCAATTGCTTTAAAAGCATATTTTGAAGCCATCGATATTTCATCCCAAATTATAATTTTCACATTTTTAATGTTCTCACCATATTTTGAATTAGAACAAATATTACATGTCGTTTGTTCATAATTATTTAATGGTAGTTTAAAAGTTCTTAGAACAGTTTTTCCATTAATTAATAAATTAGCAGCTATACCAGTCCAAGCAGTTCCCTATTGAAAAATCTCACGTGAGATTTTTCAATAGGGTTATAATAAACGGAACATTCATTGAAATCAAATACTTAATAATCACGTTATGTAAATAACTTTTACCACGACCACCTGGACCGTCGTTAAAATAATATTTATTTCCTATATTGTTAATTGTAGCATTAATGATTAGATCATAATTTTTTTTTTGATTAGCAGACAAAGAATCAATTAATGTTCTAAATTTTTATCATTATTACATACTTGTAATTCGTTATATTATATTCTTCATCATCGTAATTATTTTCGATACTAGATATATGGAAATCATTTAATCTCAACCCATGTAATAATAAAACACTTTCTATATTTTTCAAAGCTTTTTGTTCTGTCTTGATTTCTAGTAATTTTGGGTCCATAAAGTGACATTTATATTTATCATATAATTCTGATGAATTAATAGGTTTTTGAAATACAAGAATGCATGCGAATAATTCACACATCGATTTAGGAAACTTAAATACTGCAGCTTCTGTCAAACATTTATTGCAATCTTCATCAGTACTAATAATACCCCTTGATAAACAAGCATTTTCATATTTATCTTACATGATTCCATCTACAGTACGTATATGATTTTGCACCACGGACATGTAATAAATAATAAAAGTCGTAGGAAAAATGTCTCACGCTTATTTGGATTTACAAATACGATGCGGAATTTCATGATATAAATATTGCCTTGCATTTTCATCTTCTTGATTTAATTTAAACCAAGATGTCAATGTAGTATCGACATTTTTATCAATCATTTCATGTTCACATCCTTCTTTATAGTACACATGTTGTTCATCTTCTTCATGAACAGCTAATCTTTTGATTATATAAGGGAACTGTATCAGGACCTTTATGAAAATATTTAAATAAATATTTTATAGCTTTTATCGTACTACATATTTCTACATTGATATAACATTCTAATAGTAATAATAAATATGGATTATACGGTACGATGAAACTATTATCTGCAATTCTATGTTTCGAGAACGCAATTTTATTATCATTTTTTCTTCGTCGGTAAGAAGGGTAACCATCAGGATTATAGTGAGTGTGATTGACATAAGGCTTAGGAAAATTTTTTGTACAACGTGTTTTCTCTTCATTCATGCAGACACAGTTTTTATTTTGTGACCTACAAGGACCATGTATCATATTATTTTTTACTATATTGTATAACCTTGGATAATCATTTTCATTTGCTATTTCAGCACTTATGATCGAATCAATTTGATCAGTATCTCGAAATTTCTCATTCGTATGCAGCCATAATAACATATAAACATGTGATAATCCTCTTTGAAATTTTATAACATAAACATAACCTTTAACTTTACCGAATATATTATTTTTGAGCAGTGCGGTTTTTAAATTTTAACCTTTTCATGGAATACTCTCAAGATTAAATCAGGACGATTTATTGTGGTGTTATACGGTAATAAATTCTCTTGAATTTCTTTCCAATTTGGATTACATGTCATTGTTATACAAATATCTGGTTTTCCGTCGACTTGTAATTGGGTCATTGAATCTAAATAATTTTGTTTAATTTACCTGTCCACATATTTTTAATACTTGTGGCCCGAGATTACTGAAATATACTAATTTAGACCCAAAACTGGCAAATGCAAATGAATTATTGTAACCTCTTATATTTTTGTTAAAATGAATACTTTTTGTATTATTTTGAAATAATAGATCTTTCAATTCTTGTGGATATACCGTATTATCATCAAGAATAACCTTATTTTTATGACAACAATGATTGTATTTTTTATCATATGATATTTCGCCTTTAAAATGTTTTGCTTTGCAAAACTCACATTCATTATCTAATTTACCAATATAATTTAAATTAATATTATTTTCTTCAAGCATGGTGTTTGCAATTAATCCTTTGTTTGTTTCTTGCAAATTTATGTGTTTTCAATTCCTATTTTGTTAATACGTAACAATTCATCTTTCTTTTGTTGTTCTGCTTTCTTATTTTGTAATATCATGGCGGCATTCCATCTTTTTTCACGTCTGTTATTAACCTCTTTTGATTTCGAAGCTAGAGTCATTGTTTTTCTTAATTTACGTTTTCTTTCCGGTCGTTTTAAACAATCCAGAATTTAAATTAAAATCCTTTTATTCTACTTATAATTTAAAAATTTATATTAAGTCCGAGTTTTAGTTAGCTGTATATTATATACTTATCAATTACAACTGTTTCTTTCCCTTCTTGATTCCCATATATATAGCTAACCAAAAAACCAGGACTTAATATAAACTTTTGAAACTCAGTAGAATAAAAAAAGGTTTAATTTAAGATATGGATAGTTAAGAATGACTACCTCATTCGAAAATCATGAGCATTTTCACTTACGAGCACTTCGACAAACAATCTCATATAACTGAGTCAAAATAAAATATATGTTATAATAATTTATAATGTTATATATATTCCCGCAAGCCGTGTAACTACGCACACCAAGCTGATGTAAATCTTAAATATTTCATTATTTTTATTAATCATTAAATATTTCATTATTTTTATTAATCATCTACAGTCATTGTGAAGTTGTGATGGAGCATCTCGAAGGAATGACCAAGCTTTTATGTGAATGTAGTTTATTAAACATTTAGTGTGTGCATGCTTGTGTTGCTCTCAGACGCGCGAGCTAGACTGGCGCGCCGGGGTAAACTGCATAGAGACAGTGGCGTTGCGATAGTAGCGCCACCTGACAGTCATCCCTATTAATAAATCTCAAATGAGATTTATATTATTAAGTATATCCCTACTAAAAAACCTCAGGTGAGAATCAGATGAGAATCATCTGATTCTCATGTGAAAATCACGCCAAAATCGTATATGATTCTCATATGATTCTCATACGATTCTCATACGATTCTCATACGATTCTCATACGACTAAAATGGAATATACAAAAATGATATTTGAATATATTTATTTAAAATAAGTTTAAATAGTTTATATTAATCAACGAATAATACAAAAAAAAATTCTAATTTATTTTAAATGATTTAATTTTATTAAATACATTTTACAAAGGAACAATTATTTTAGGCAGCTTGATTTGCTGTATTGATTGAATCCGCTCTCACATCTCTTATATGAGCGCTCAGGTGTTGTGTGCAATCCTTAATTAGAAAATCTCTTGATTTTGTTGATATATTCTCATAAGCTTTATGTTTTTTAAGATAATCTTCGTATAAATCTGTATCATACATAAAATATTAAATATTTTTTCACATTTCAAAGTAAAATAGTACATTGTGCAACATGGGGAGAAAATAGCGTTTCTTCCCACGTTAGATACTGTATTTTTTACAACGAGGGCATGAAAGGACCTCTAATTCCAGAACGTAGCGTAGGTAATCGTGGAATTCAAGTCGTGCAAAGTACAGTTGTTATTTTTTGTGTTTTAAGTTTTTCAATTTTAAAGAATTTATAAAATTAGCAAAAACTGAAACAATATGTAATTATAGCGGGGAAAAATAGCCTATTTTCTCCACTTAAGGAAAAACCTATTTTTTTTTTTTTTTTTTTTTTTTTGGAGAAAAATAGTCTTTTATCCTCACTTGAGTTTAAACTTTTTCACACGATTGGAATGAATGATTTTTTATGCTAGTTGCTGGCATAAGAAAGGTCCATTTTATGTCTGAGTTGTGAAAAATACCTTGTTTGAAAATACTGAACATGAGTGATACTTACTTAGATATAAGTTCAGTTTTCTTGGAGAACAAAGCTTTACCGGACTTCTATTTGGTATTTGATTCCTGACTTTGGACAAATTCAAACAACGATTCGCCAAATTTTGCCTTTTCCATAAGATATATCCAAGGTCACATAAAAAACCAGTACGGCGTTTATATTGCGCTATTCTCCATGTTTTATATCCTACGGATACTCCTAATCCCAAATATATCTAGAACATTATAAATATTTAATGAAAATATTACTTAAATGAGTTTTAATGCTAGTATAAAATAATAGAAAATATACCTTATCATCACTTAATCGTTCATATTTTCGATATCTTTCTGGTAATACAGATTCTAAGTCGAAACCTTTCTTTTTATACATTCGATATAACTTAGGTTTAAACTCTTTTAAATATTTTACTGCACATTCTGGAGATTCTGCAAAATAATATTTCTAAGAATTAACAAATTCAAAATAAAAAATTTAAAGCAATAAAGAAAATTAACATCTGTGTTTAAAAAATTACCATGATGATGTGCACGATTTCTAATCTGCGAACGAGGGGTCGAATCATGAGAAACGCGTGAACGCGAACGCGACCGTGAATGACGCGGAGGTGTCCGCGGCCGTGACTGGCGCCGAGGTGTCCGCGAGCGCGAGTGACCCCGAGGTGTCTGCGGCCATGACTGACGCGGAGGTGTCCGCGACCGCGAATGACGCCGAGGTATCCGCTGCCGTGACTGGCGCCGAGGTGTCTGCGAGCGCGAGTGACGCCTAGGAGTCCGCATCCGAGAGTTACGCCGAGGGGTCCGCGGCCGTGACTGATTCTGATGTGTCTGCGATTGTGAGTGACGCCTAGGTGTTTGCGAGCGCGAGTGACGCCTAGGTGTTTGCGAGCGCGTGTGACGCCTAGGTGTTCTTGTTCGTGAATGGCGCCGAGGTGTCGGCGTTCGTGACTGACGCTCATGTGTCCGCGTTCGTCTATCATCTGCAAGTGTCTGTGGCTGCGAATTACACCGAGGTGTCCGCGACCGCGAGTGATGCGGAGGTGTCTGTGGTTGTGAGACATGCAGAGGTGTCCGTGACCGCGACTGACGCGGAGGCGTCCGCAACCGCGAGTTACTCGGAGGTGTCCGCGACCGAGAGTGATGCGCATGTGTCCGCGACCGAGAGTGACGCGGATGTGTCTGCGACCGCGAGTGACGCGGAAGTGTCGGTGTTCGCGAGTGCCGCGAAGGTGTATGTCGTTGTGAGACATGCAAAGGCGTCCGTGACCGCGAGTGACGCGGAGGCGTCCGCAACCGCGAGTGACGCAGAGGCGTCCGCAACCGCGAGTTACTCGGAGGTGTCCGCGACCGAGAGTGACGCGGATGTGTCCGCGACCGAGAGTGACGCGGATGTGTCCGCGACCGAGAGTGACGCGGATGTGTCTGCGAACGCGAGTGACGCGGAAGTGTCGGCGTTCGCGAGTGACAGGGACGTGTCGGCGACCGCGAGTGACGTGTAGGTGTCTGTGGTTGTGAAACATGCAGGGGTGTCCGCGACCGCGAGTGACGCGGACGTGTCGGCGACCGCGAGTGACTCGGAGGTGTCCGCGACCGCGAGTGACTCGGAGGTGTCCGTGTCCGCGACTGACGCAGAGGCGTCCGCAACCGCGAGTTACTCGGAGGTGTCCACGACCGAGAGTGACGCGGATGTGTCCGCGACCGAGAGTGACGCGGATGTGTCCGCAACCGCGAGTGACGCGGAGGCGTCCGCAACCGCGAGTGACTCGGAGATGTCTGCAACCGCGAGTGACAGGGACGTGTCGGCGACCGCGAGTGACGTGTAGGTGTCTGTGGTTGTGAGACATGCAGGGGTGTCCGCGACCGCGAGTGACGCGGACGTGTCGGCGACCGCGAGTGACGTGTAGGTGTCTGTGGTTGTGAGACATGCAGAGGTGTCCGCGACCGCGAGTGACGCGGAGGCGTCCGCAACCGCGAGTGACGTGTAGGTGTGCGCGATCGTGAGTGACGCGGATGTGTCTGCGACCGCGAGTGACGTGTAGGTGTCTGTGGTTGTGGGACATGCAGAGATGTCCGCGACCGCGAGTGACTCAGAGGTGTCCGCGACCGCGAGTGACTCAGAGGTGTCCGCGACCGCGAGTGACTCAGAGGTGTCCGCGACCGCGAGTGACGCGGATGTGTCTGCGACCGCGAATGATTCTTGGGTAACTGAAACCCTGAATCATGCTGCGGCGGAGGGGATTTTACACCCAGCTGAGGCTGAGATAAGGATGACTTATCCTTAGGAGATTTAGCTGACGAGTTTAATGGCTGAGACTTTGACGTCCGTGATTCATGCCGAACAAACGGCGACCGAGAATTACGGAGAGACGGTTGCGATCGTGATAATGAATTTGCACGTGCTTTTGTATGCGGTGAACGAGCAGATGCTTGCGACTCCTCTTTATACATGCTGTTTGACCTATCGTCTACTGGTGTCGAACATCGAAGTGGAATAGGTGTTGAAACTATGGATTTTTCCGAAAATTTTTCATTTTCTTGTTCAGAGTCATTTTTTTTCTTGATGAAATCTAAAAGAAAACGATAAATTCAAGTTTTTTACATGTATTTATTTTCCTGAGCGAAGTTAATGCATTCATATTGAAACTCGCTTGGCTCGTGCGAAAAACTTCGAGCAAGGTAAAAAATCATCTCCCGCTACAGTCCTTGCTGGAAAAAGTGAATAGAAATCGATTAAAATCGATTAGAATTCCCCATTAAAGTCGATAAGATTTCAATTGACTTGAATAGTGAATCTTAATTCCATTTTTTGCATTAGAACTTGGTAAAACGTGATAAAATGCGATAAAAATCGTTATAAGTCGATAAAACAATATGAAATATTGCAATTTAAATCGATGGACGTGATCTTCTTGAAATTCTATCAATTTCAATTGTAATTTTTTATATTAAGTTTTATCGATTTATATTGATTTTTATCGTATTTTATTACGTTTTATCAAGTTCTAATGTAAAAAGTGGAATTAAGATTCACTATTTAAGTCGATAAGTGAACTAATCGACTTCTATCGACCTTTTCCAACAGGGGTGTCATAATATACTAATACAAATGCAAAAACTGTAATGCGCGCTAAATTTTACATGCGCTTGGATGTGTAGGATTGTGTCTCCATCTATCAATAGTTTTCGTTATATATATATGGGTGGTTCTCTGTCAAATCGAAGATCAAATCATCGATGAAAATGCCGAATTTTGATACGAAATTATGTGCTTAATCGTCCGATTTTTATTGATTTTTAACTCGGCAACGAAGTAAAATTGCAAAAAATCGTAAGAGTAGTTTTTTTCTTACAATTTCTCATAGAACTTAGCTATACTTTTTTCCAGCGCCTAGATGCTATTTTTTAAGACTTCAAAAATTAGATGCATTTTTTGAGGTTATAAAATGATCGACTGCCATTCTGGGAACTACACAGGCACTTTTGTACTAAAGAAAGCTATCTCCATGAATTTTTTGGGATAGATCCGGACGATCAAACCTTCTCAAAACTTAATTTTAAGATTTAAATAGCTTATAACATAGTAATAACATATATATATATATATATCACTTTAAAAATATTTTTATTAAAAAGTTGAGAAATTTTCACAAAAAAAAGTATTCATGTGTTTTATGTGGAAAATGCTTCTCTAAGGAGCTATAAATTAATTAAATCATGCTAAAAACCCAAAAATTGCCAAAATTGACATCTTTGGCTCCATGCCATTTTGATAAAAAGTAATTTAAAAATCTGAAAAAATTCAGGTGCATTGGAAACTGTTTCTAGAACATATTTACCGTGGGTTCAAGAAGAAAAAAAAATATATATATATTTTAATATATGCAGCATATTAAAAAAAATATAACAAACTTGAATACAATCAGATTCCTAACCCCCAAAATTTGTATACCACCGATAACCGTGGCATAAGTGCGAATTTATGTCATACAGTGCTATAAAATATGTTATAATATGTTTATTTTGAAAAATTTACTATAAATTTTATTTTTTAGGTTTTAATAGTGGTCAGTTCCCTTAATAATTGTTCGCTGCTTGGTTTACAGGACATTTGCATTCCTTATTGCTTATACTAGCTTAAAACAATTACTTTAGTTTTATTAAAAAAAAAAAATATTAGAAGTACGTTACTGAAATCAATTTTTTCAAACAAAATTTATAGGGTTAAAAAATAGGCTTTTAAATGTACTTCCCTTGTTGAAAATAAATACATATTTTTTGTATGTATCTTTAGTACGTACTAAAAACGTGTAATTTACAAGGTGATACGTATTAAAAATATGTGCTAATTTGAGAGTGACTATTTCGGATATATTAAATATAAATATAAGTATTTGTTGTGGCCATAAACGGAAGTACCATAAGGATAATAACACCGTTTATGGAAACATCAAATACTTATATTTATATGTAATATATTTAAAATAATCAGTCCTCAATTAGCACATAATTTTAATACATATCCCCTTGTAAATTACATGTTTTTAGTACGTATTGAAGAAAATGATGTATATTTTTTCAACAGGGTCTACACAGCAAAACTACTTTCGGGAAAAAAACATGCTACTTTCACCTTGATTGTCAGCAGCAAAGGGATAATTTTGGTCAAATAAGGAATAAAATATGTTTGTGTGATGAATGCGGGCTTGCATAGGAATCACATAATTTTTTAATATTATATGTTACAAAAGTTGATAATAACTAACCTGTTTTTGATGGGTAACATTTTCCATTTTCTACTTTCATCCGGTTGATTACAATTGTTGGTTGTAAATTTGATTTTTGTTTAATATTATTTGAACATGCTAAAGCTTCTTTATTTTCTTGATTCAATTTTATTCTATTATTCATTAGAGTCTGTTGTTTAAATTTTTCAATTGTCCGTTGAGAACTTTGTTTGCTAACTATTTTTTTTAATATTTCAGAACTTTGCTGTACAGAAACAAAAATAAAATTAATACATTAGCATGCTGTTCAGATGAACACTAGATATTGCATATACTTACAGGTTTTGGTATCTTATCATCCTCATTAGCACATATACTTTCACTAGAATCACTCGAAGTAAGTTTTCTTGGAATTCGAAGTCGTTTTGATTTCGTTTCGCCCTTGGTTTGAGCTTCTTTTTCTGTTCCTGCGATACAATAAAATTAAAAAAAAACATAAGTAGAATCATTTCATGTTTCAATATATTTTTTAAAGCTTTAAAGCTAATACAAAAGTATTAACACATCTGTTTTATAATACTTATAATGTTACAACAGTGACTTTCAATATTTGTGACTAATGCGTACAATGATTGAATTTAGTAAAAACTATATTCGTATAAAATACTGCACATATTTTATACGAATATAGTTTATACTAAATTCAATTATTGTACGCGTTAGTCACAAATATTGAAAGTCACTGTTGAAGTATTATAAAATAGATATGTTAGATCTTGCAATTTAATACACTTGAGAAAAAATAAATATATATTTTTACAACATATACTATAATTTACCTGCTAAGCATATTATGAATGCTTCATAATATTCGTTAGAAATAAAGCTGCTTTCGTTAAGACTACTGTTATCGAAATTCCACAAGACGTGGTATTTATGTTGAGGATCAAAATCATTTGAATGCTTTGGTTGAATATGTATCACATCATGACGTTTAGAAAAAATTGAGGACACTGGTGCACAATAATATTTCCACTTATCATCTAAGTAGCGTAGACAAGCATACAACATTTTGTCTTCAGACATTTTGCCTACTTTATTATCTATATTGTTTATTGTCTATATTATTTATTGTTTATATTGTTTATTGTCTATATTGTTTATAATATGATTTTATTTGTTATGTTATTACATTTTACATCCGTTATTTATACCAACATACATACATATTGGTATAAACTTATTATATAGACATTAGCACCAGCTATAATACTATGCAATTATGCATACTAATTAAAGGTCCGGCCACTAGCCACTAGCGCCGATAAGCAATCATTTTTTTAGAAATTCCGTGTTCCGTATACCATGTTTCGTCGTTTTTGAGTCTTTAAGCTTGTGACAGTACTAAAAGAACAGTCACAAGTGTATATATGTATATATATAAATATATAATATACTAATATACACACACACAAGTATACACACACTTGCATGTTTTTGTTCCTATAGCGTATAGATATATAGTATACTATCTTTTAATACCTTTTACATGTTTATCTTGTACCTGTATAACCTATTATCGGAAGATTACAACAATAAATATAATAATAAATAATTAAAAAAGGGCTTAATCCATAATAATTCAGAATGTTAATTGTACCGATTCATGCAACAGGAAAAATACAAGAATAATACAGTGGTCAAAAAGCAATCTATTTTGATTTTATTGAAATTCCAGTGCTTGTACAGATTCTTTTGAAAAAAATACATTCTTTGTGATAAAAATAAGTTAAAAAGTACGAAGAGAAAAGCATAGGAAAGTATAAAAATAATTACTATGGACAGGTATAAAAGACAATTGGAAGTTGGTGACGAAGGCATCACAAAAAGAACCGCTCAAAGATATAAACCTGCCATTAATCCTCACGCATTGCATCAATTTGAGGTAAATGATTATTTTATATATATACAATTATATATGAAAATTCTAAAAAAATATAAATTACACTATTTTATGATTATAGGTACAGGAGGAGGTTAGGAATGAAACTTCCCATAAAGACGAGGAAGTTTTAATAGATGATGTTGATGATTACAATTCTGACAAAAGAAACAACATTGATAATGTAAGTTACTGATTTTATATACAAAGATATACATTTACAAAAATGAAATTGTAGAAACAAAAGTATAAGGTACTGAAACTAATCATTGTAAAAAATATGCCACTTTTATATTGTGAGTAACGGGATAACATTTTTTTTTAATTTATATTTATAAAGTCATTTTCTTATTTTTTTCTTCCTAAATTTTCTGGCTTAATTACTGATGGATTATAATACATTTTTAAATTATTGAATTAATTTTCAAGTTATAACCACTACCACAGTTAAAAAAAAAATAAAATAATGACAAATATTATAGTTTAAATACAGATAACTTTTTTAACTAAATATATTTTAAAATTTTCATATTTGCTACTAATTTTAAAGTATTTGAAACCATACGGTAAAGTTAAAGAGCTCTTCGATACTCAAAATTGCAGTAAGTCTCCGGTACCTAGCCTAATTCGTAGACCAGAGAAATAAATAATTATGTATCGTGGCCTCTGAAGACATATCATACCTGGTATATGGCAGATAAAAGTGGTTTTCATAGATTATCAAGTTATTAATATTATTGTATTTATAAAAATCAATTTCAATTCAAATTGTTATTTGTTGATAAAAACTAACCTCGTGTCGCATATAGTATTTAATTCCACACTCCAATGAAGGCCAAATTTTTATCTCTAAAAATAGGTCCAATTCTTTTTTATTTAATTTTTTTACAAAATTTGTTAAAAATGTTTTTAAAAATATTTTTGATTTTTTTTTTAATTTTTTTGAAAAGATTTTTACTTTTGCCCGGCTGATTTTACTTTCACCCTCGAAACTCCCTGCTAAAATTAGTCTATAGGGTTCGATTGGGATCAATTAAATTATCAACAGATTCTATGCTAATTCTGAATACCATTTTTTGTATGAGGACTCAATTAAAATTGATTAGAATCAACAGAAGTCAATAGATTTTAATACGGAAAACAACAATTGAAGTGGATAGTTAATACCAGACATTGGTTTCTATTAATTTTACTGGTCCTTTTTTGTATATAATTTCATCGATTCCTATTGATTCCTATTAATTCTATCTATTTTAATCGATTTCTTATGTAAATAATGGGATTCAGATATAGCTTAGAATTCAATTAATAATTCAATTGATCTCTATTGACTATTTTTAACAGGGCTTTACTTTTGCCCGGCTAATATTACTTTCGCCCCGCTGATTTTACTTTCGCCCCGCTGATTTTACTTTCGCCCCGCTAAAATCACTTTTTCACGTAAATGGGGTTTGCGGGAAAAAATATGCTACCATACTAAAAAAAATCGCGCGATTATTCACGCGATTTATCACGCGACTATTAACGTAATATCCTCTAGAAAAAAATTTTTTACAAATAAATTATTAAATACGCAAAATTTAGGGATAGGATGCCTACTTTAGGTGTTACCATCCGGATCGTAGCGCCTAAAGTAAGCATCCTATCCCTAAATTTTGCATATTAAATAATTTACTAAAAAATACAACTTTTAGAGTATATCACGTAAATAGTCGCGTGGTTAATCGCGTGATTAAAATATTTTCAGTAGCGCGTTTCGCGTGATTAATTGCAAGATGAATCGCGTTAAAAATCGCGTGAATTATTGCGTGAATTATCGCATGATTAATCGCGTGATTAATCGCAAGAATAATCGCGCGTTTTTTTTAGTAGGGTACTTTTGTCCCTATTTTCAGGGACGAAAAGTGGTCTTTCAATCAAGGTTCGAAAGAATTAAATTGTGAAATAGGAGATTGTGCATCAAGGGAAGAAAGTAGGCTATTTCAAGCCTTCGGCGCCCTCGACTCCGACTCGTATAATGTAGAACACCTCACCCGAGTCTGAAATAGCCTTCCTTCTAATGGTACGCACCGTATTTTTTACAGCGAGGGCATTAAAATAACCTATTTTCTCCCCAGGGGAAAAATTACTTATTTTCTCCACAAGGGAAAAAATTACCTATTTTCTCCCCGAGGGAGAAAATGGCCTACATTCTCCCCGTGGGGAAAAATTGCTTATTTTCTCCCTTATAGTAAAAATTTTCATTTTTCACCGCTTGAGATTATCCTTTTTTACGAACGCTTGAAATGAATGATTTTCTACCCCTATTGAAAAAACTCGCGTAAGATCTCAGGTGAGATTTTTGAATAGAGACGCTACTTACTGGCATGAAAAAAGGTTCATTTTATGCCTTAGTTATAAAAAGTATTTTGCTACGCGTGCGTAAAGTTCAACCTCGCTTAACTAGAGCAGTAAATGCTCCCTCTGGAAAAATATACTTGCTTCGCTCGGGCAGTATAATAACCCAAGGAAAAAATCTACTTTTGCCTCGTGTTGCATATAATATATTTTTTTGTCTGTTGATGAAATTTTGTTATAAACTACAAAATTTAAGTATTAAGTTATATTTTGAAAATTATTTAAATTTAATTTTGAAATTTTCCGTTTCTTAAATCCGTTTTGTGTATTTTTAATAGTCTAATTTATGTTAAAATCTATTTATGACATGAGCGTGCGTAAAATCGAGGTTTACGCACGCTCGTGCAAAAATGCACACGCTAAATTTTGGTTTACGCACGTTGTTTTATAAAATGCCGTACGATACTAGGGGGGTAAAGGGATTTCACCCTCATGAACTTACTTTATTGCACTAGTATCGTAATATACTATTATTGCCATTAACTTGTCGAAATTTATAACATACATGAAAATATATCATTTTTCAGAGTTGCCGTATCAATGAATCAAATGATCTAGATTTAGCTGAATACCTACCCCACTTTTTAATGGAAGATAAACAAGAACGTAGGCATCTTGAGTCAAGTAAATATCCTGAAAATTTACAAGAGATGGTAGAAAGTGAAGATTTTTTCAAATCTATTACAACTTCAATCAACATAACAAAGGGAGAATTATTATTAATGGCTTTAAAGTTTTGTTTGTCTAATCATTTATCAGTTAATGGCATGAAAAATTTATTTAAATTTGTTAATACAATTTTTGAAACTCCGTTTTTGCCCGATTCAAAGTATGCTGCTGACAAATTCTTAAACCCTAAAGAAAGTGCCGAATTTCATGCAGTATGCCATGTTTGTTCGGGATACATTGGCAAATTCGGAGAAATTGAATCTCGAAAAATTTGTTCTGTTTGTGAAGCGGAACTGGACTTAAGTAATCCAAGTAACACAAGTTTCTTTCTGATCCTTGATCCATCTACACAGATACGAGATTTACTTAAAGTTTATGAAGATCACTACGAGTACGTAGTTAAACAAAGAATTCATAATGCTGGTCAAATAGAAGATATTTATGATGGAAAAGAATACCGCAAATTCATAGATGAGTTATCAGAAAAAAATAAATATAATTACCTAACCACCGTCTTGAATACTGATGGAGCACCAAAATTTGAATCCTCACAATATTCGATTTGGCCTGTGTATCTCATGATAAATGAGTTACCAAAACAAGACCGAATGCAGAAACTAGTGACGTGTGGATTATGGTTTAATAAAATAAAACCAGATATGAATGTTTTTTTAGGAGCATTCGTTGATGTATTTAATAAATTAACAAATAAAGGCATATCGTGTTACATAAAAGAAGAACAACGCTTAATTAAACCTTACGTTTTATCTTGTTGCGTTGATTCTGTTGCTCGCGCTCCGATTCAAGGTTGTAAGCAGTTCAATGGCCATTGTGGATGCAATTGGTGCAAACATCCGGGTACGTGGGCTGAAGGTAGCATGCGCTACCCATTATTAACGTGTCCTTTGGTTTTCCGAGATCATGAGAGCACTATTAATGATATGCTCGTTGCAACGCCTGAACGACCAGTTGATGGTATCCAAAGCGCTTCAGCGCTTATAAATTTGCCTCATTTCAATATTATTTCTGGATTTGTGCCAGACTATCTTCACTGCTGTTTGGAAGGTGTCGCAAAGCAAATTACAAATTACCATCTCGAATCAATGAGCAAACATGATATTCAGGAATTAGATTTTAAAATAAGTAAAATTACCGCTCCTCACCAACTCTCAAGATTAAGCCGACCATTGAGTGCCAGAAAAGATTGGAAAGCACGCGAATGGGAGAATTACATGTTGTATTACAGTGTTCCTCTCTTAATTGAGCATTTGAGCAGAAATTTATTAAATCATTGGCTTCTTTTTGTAGAAAGTTTATACATACTATTGCAGAGTAGTATTAATATCACGGAATTAGATCGAGCCGATGAAATGCTACACGAGTTTGTGGCAAAAACTGAGGAATATTATGGTATTAAATCTATGACTTTTAATGTTCACCAACTACTACATATCTGTAACAGTGTATTAAATTGGGGACCTTTATGGTCCCAGTCTACATTTTCATTTGAATCTGCTAACAATCAGTTATTACAAGCAATAAAATGTTCTAAGGGAGTTACTTTACAAATTCTCAGATTTATTAATATAAATCATCTGACGTCGGCTTTGCAAGAATTTGTTTATCCCCATGCAAGTATTTTAGTAAAAATATATTGCGAAGATATTTTAACTTCCAGAGTACAGAATTATTGTAAAATATCTTCAATAATGTACTTTGGTAGAGGTGATTGCATTGACCGTGATATACTAGATAGATTACAACTTTCAGAAGAATCAACAAAATATGTAAAGATGATAAAAGATGGATGCTTATACGAGTCTTCTATCAAATCTAAGTTACGATCTAATAATTCATATGTACAATTAAAAGACAAGCGATTTGTGCAAATTATTAGTTTTATTGTAGACCAGAATTCAAATCAAGAGTTGACGGTCTGTAATGTCTTACGTACTAGAGTCCGCTTCACAAATCATTATAAACCATTACAAGTAGTAGAAAGGATCGAAGAAGAATCTATTATTGTACCAACATTCGAAATCATGACTATTTGTATTTTTTTGGAGATACTTAACTCAAAATATATTTGTCCTCTTCCAAACTTACTGCATTATTGAATAAAACAAAGTTATTTTTTATATTTTTATAATAAAATGTTTTTAAAACTTATATTATAACTGTTTTTTCTGAATATATATTTTTCCTATCCTTGTATTTTTTTAAATATATATTCATTACTATCGGTATGCATGTTCTAATGTTTCGAAATACTTATATAAAAGTTTTTAATATTATTAAATATTATATAATATAAAAAAGTATATTTTTTTAATTGAATTTAGTCGTATGAGAATCGTATGAGAATCGTATGAGAATCGTATGAGAATCGTATGAGAATCATATGAGAATCATATGCGATTTTGGCGTGATTTTCACATGAGAATCAGATGATTCTCATCTGATTCTCACCTGAGGTTTTTCAGCAGGGATTACTCTAACTGTTAGGTTTGTTTAAGATTCTAAAAAAACTTTTATTCAATTTGTTATAATTAAACATCTTTTTTTAAATAATATAACATTTCACATGTAAATTTGAAGCGTAAAAAATCATTTGATTAATCAAATCAACTATCAAGTGATTTATCAAATGATTTATTAAGTGACGATTTGACATGATTTATCAATTAATATGTTACTTGATAAATCGCTTATAAAATTTCTGTATATAATTAATTTGTAAGAAATTAGTATTTTACTACAAGAAGAATTATAAAAAAGTTTTTATAATAAAAATCTAAAAACAATTAAATATCAAAAAAAATTAAAAAAAAATTTGTCGTGATCGAGACTTTAACCTAGGTCTCCAGCATAGCAATTCGCTATCCCATTGCCTGAGCTATTTTTGCTTATAAATATACTTAAGTTTTTATTTGATTTGTATTTTGAAATACATGATAATTTATTCCTCGTTATTTAAAGTAATTTTGATTTATCTTTTATAAAAAGTGTAGAGATATGTCATCACATTTTGCCTTTTACGCCTACAATAATCTGGTGTAGCTTGAACTCTCTTATTACTATCCTTCGTTGAGTTATGGATGTTCATATAAGAACTAAAATAAATCGCTGCCAATTCCTTGGCACGTAGCTTCCCTCGACTTTATTCACACTTCCAATAAATTAAAATATAGTTTTAATATTTAGTAGTATGTTAATACTTGTTTCAATGTTTTCTTTATACAAACTTTGAAAGAATCATAGTCTACTAATTATATATATGTAACATTCAAATGTTATAGTAGGAAGCACAATTGTATAGAAAAAAAAGAATTTTAGAAATTAGCTTATAACTCAGGAACCAATCAATAAAATCATTTAAAGTTTTAACAGTAATTACTTTTTGCGATGAAAAATCATCAATTTTTTTTAAGCAGTCTACTTTTTAGTTTTGAAGATATAAAGAATTAAAAAGATTTTTTTTTTAATTTAATATACCATATCTTATAAACTGAAAGGTTTTAAACGCTGCGCAAAGAACTTAGCCAAGATACATAAAATATCTATTTTTTCCTAAAATCACATGAGTATTAAAGCCTTTTCACGACCGTAATCAAGAAACAAACAAAAAACTCAGTTTTGTTTTCAGTTTCCGATTTACTACTAAAAAAATATGTATCAACATGATTTTTTTTGTAAGGTTCTAATGTGTAGTTTTAGAAATATAAAAACAAACAAAAAAATCACTTTTTTCATTTTTGCTGCGAAACGGTGCGGTCAATTCCGAGGAACAACAGGAAAAAGTAGGTAATTTTATTCTCTTTCAAATGCATTATAGCTGAATTGTTTGTAATAATGGGATGATTGAAAAAAACGCAAAATAGTGTTTTTCAAATATCAAAAATTGCCCATTACATCCACACCGAATTCCCGCCGTTTTCGTTGACCTGGTTACGTCACCTGGTACTAGAAGCCATCAAACGCATCCTCTCAAATTTTCCTTCACTACCATTCCCCTAATTAATCCCACCCGCCTTACTAGGATAATTTATACATTATATTTGTAATGCACGCAACCCCGCGGGTTATAAATACATGGCCCGTACCGGATCTAGCTCTCTTGTCCGGTAGCCAGCTTAACTGTAAACTCGTTCACGTTAGTCTGTATCGAAATATCACTTATTGACACTTGTAATCATATTGAATAAACTGTATAAGAGTAAAAGCTACTTAAATTTATTACTCATTTAAACTCGCGCCTATTTCAAGTTCCTTGTCTGACTGCCGGATTCATTGCTCTCTACACTTCGCCAAGGACATCGTTCCACAAGGTAACCTGGCTATATTTATTAACATTTGCTTAATTCTTCTAACATTCATATTTGCCTTTCTTCTTGTCACGATTACTTACGCTCTATACTTATTAACGCCTTAGAGCCGCGATCCCGCTTAAGTATTTGTTCGCTTATCGAAACCGCGACGATGAGAATCGATTCCTTACCGACTTCTCGCTTACATTGTAGTACGTGACGTTATAATCGGGGGCCCAACTCCGGGATAACTAAGGCAATTTAACAAAACGACCAAAAAATTGTTTTTCTCACTACCACTCTATCACTCTTTTTGTCACACGCACCTCTCATCGCGAGTAACGATGTTTGAAGAAATATTATGCACAAAAAGCAGGAACGCGGAAGCCCTTCTAATTATAACAAAACAAATTAGCAAAGTATATAGCCAATTCGCGCGCACGACAACCGACACTCACAGAAGCGCTAGCGTTTTTACAACAACGATACCAAGTCTCAAGTAAAATCCTACCAGATCGAGAAATAGACGTAAAAACGCTATGCAAAGTATTATTCGAAAATACGATCGAAGCTGAAATAATAGACGTATGTCATGACGAGCTAATGACATATATACTAATGGCACTGGTATTCAGAGGCATAAGCTGCAAAGAAATCATCGCCACAATAGCAAAACCAGAAACTCTCAGAAAATTTGACGAACAAATACCAGCGCTATTAAACCTGAATCCGGAGATTACCGATGATGAAAGCAGATACGACAAATCCGCAACAAATAAATATAGCTACCGCGTTACACATTATTCGGCAACAACCGACCTCAGAGCACACCTTTAGGCGCGGCAATAAGCCTAACTGGAAACGCCCCAACGCAATACCGCAGGTAAAAGCACGAACCCAAGCCACCGCGAAAATAACGGAGACACGTGTCACAACTGCACAATTACACCAATCCGCAATCTATCGATAAAAGATGCAATAAACTCTATACCAATGTTCGACGCCTTCAACATACCAGTATCACAATTCGCGATCGCCTACAGAGAAGTAAGCCTACCCGTACCGCATTATAACGAAACGGAAATAGCTAAATTCATTAAAACTAGAATACAAGGCGAAGCTCAAAAGTGACCCTATCAGAAGCAATCGCATACTTTCATAGTCGATTCAGAACCGCTAACTTATATCACCAGCTACAAGGAGAAATAGCATCTTTAAAACAACGCAAAAACGAACGCGTCATCACATTCTCCAACAGAGTCAAAGCCATAGCGCTAGAAATTCGCGACGCAGCCGAAAGAGAAAACAGACTCAGAAGAGGATTAGAACAAGAAATAGAATTAGACGCAATTAGATTCTTTGTGTGTGGGTTGCACAGCTGAATCAAAGCGCGTGTGTTACGCACATTGATAGATAGACACAGTTGATAGACATTGAACGGGATTTCGAATGGCAAAATGACGACGAAAATAAAAACGACATGACGTAAAGCAAGAAGACGCAAATAAACATAATAGAAGCAAAGCAGCCACACATTTACCAAATCTGCCAACGATTGGGACACATAGCATTAAAATGTTGGTTCCGTAACAATGGAGGTAGCAGCGTCGCACCAACGCCATCACCAGCGAGAGCGGCATGGGCCACGCCCGAACGTGAAAAGCCTATACCTGACCGCACACCTGGGCGCGGTCGGAACTCCCCCAAACCATAGAAAACACCCGAAAGAAAAAATCAATACTCCAGCCGTTCCAACTCTCCTAATACTTCACAGCCACAACAGCCCAATAGCGCAAATGATATCTGCCACTACTGCAAACAACCAGGCCATTGGAAGGACCAATGCGAATTACGCAATCAAGCCAACATAAAAATAATGCAAAACCAGGGAAACGCACGAGTTTTTCTGGAAAAGGACGCCAACCGGGGAAATTATAAGAATCAGCGTCATTATTAGAAAAAAATACGCTAATTCAGTTGATTGCATAGAAGGACTAATAGAACGCTATGCGGATAGATTTTATCTACCAGGCATGAAACTCCATGCCACTAACGTACTTGAACACGAAATATCGCTTACGTGTCCAATTCCAGTAAGAATTAGGTACGCGCTCGACGCGAGAACCCTAAGAGACGAGGCCAATAGACAAGTACAAGAGTTATTAGACAAGGAGATAATAGAGCCACGTATGAGCGCATATGCAGTGCCAGCCTTCTACGTAACCAAGAAACTCAAGCTTAACGGCGAGAAACAATATAGACTAGTAATCGACTACAGACAACTGAATAAAAAAATACCGGGTTATAACCACCCCGTGCCCAACATAGCAGATATATTAGACACAGTCGGGAAAGCAAAATACTTTTCTGTATTCGATTTAGTCGCCGGTTACCACCAAATAAAAATAAAAGAACACGGCCGACATAAAACTGCGTTCCAAGCGAATTAGGCCTATTCCAATACAAACGGTCACCATTCGGCTTAAAGACAAGCGCAGGAGTATTGCTATCACTCATCGCAACGGTAATAGCCTGAATTAATAACGTTGTAGATTTTTCCGACTACATCTTCGTTTTTTCTACCGAATTCAACGAGCACTGCAAATCGATCGCAGAACTCCTGGACCGCCTAACGTTGCACCCCGATAAATGCGAATTTTTAAAGGAAGAGATCAATTATTTAGGGCATATAATAAGTAAAATCGGTTTATGTCCCAACCGAAAGAAAATAGAAGCAGTTAAAAAATTTCCAATACTAAAGACGGCAAAAAACGTATAACAATTTTTAGGACTAGCAAATTATTATAGAAGATTCATACCGAACTTCGCAAAAATAGCTAGGCCACTTAACCAGCTACTAAGAGAAAACCAAGAATTTATATAGAACGAAGATACGCAACAAGCATTCGAGACCCTTAGAGTCAAGCTATGCGAACTACCCATACTCATCCACCCCGACTTCGACGAAAAATTCCACGTAACCACCGACGCATCAAGACAGGCCCATACCATACGTATCAAGAGGATTAACACCAAGCGAGGTCAATTACTGCTCGTTTTCTAAAGAGGCCTTAGCCATCATTTTTAGCATTACACAGTTCAGGCCCTACTTATATGGAAGAAAATTCGATCTATACTCTGACCACAGGTCACTTGTATGGCTAAACTCACACAAAGATCCTAGCTCAAGAGTAACAAGGTGGCGCCTAAAATTGGCGGATTATGAGTTCGACATAATATACAAACCAGGCACAATCAACTTAAACGCCGACGCTCTCTCAAGAAATCCAGTGAAGTCCCGAGTAACAACGACCATAAAAAACGAAGACACCTACGGGATAGAAGAAGACCCGGCAGAAGCACGCGTATTGACCATCACCGAAATAACGGGCTTAGACAGTATCGAAGAAGACCAAGAGGGAGGGCAAAGCACCACGGCAACAATTTCCGAAACACAGGCAATACAACCGACTGGCGTCATGACATGCCAGAGAACAGGGCGGTAAATAACTAACGCCAGGTACGAAGAAACCATAAAAGCACTCGCACCGCGCAAGAGAGCACCTGGAGGTCGTAAAAAGCTTGACGAACCGACAGAGCTAACAGCCGACTGCACCGCCAGCAACCGCACGAGAAATACATCGAGCGTACAGCAGTGCTAAATCAATTAGCAATGGGATTCGCGGCAAAGGCAAAATGGGTAGCGAAATATCCATCACACGTGTAATGGACGAAGGAACCCTAGAAAAAATCGCTAACTTAACATGGAATCGCATATGGATAAAATTTATAACTTTCGGATCGGCCAGCACAGCATGCCTAACAATACTATTGATATTTAGACTATTTAAATTCATACTAGATACAGTAGTACATGGTTACGCATTACACAGCATATACGGATTTTCTATACATATTCTAGGCGCCTTGTGGAAGTCGCTCACGCATCTAGTATTGCACCTGGCTCACACATCGGAAGACAAGGACAAGAAAGGGAACGAGCGACCGAAACCACCACCGCAGCCGCCGACCAATCCAAACGCACCACCGTGCTCCCCACCGAGTGCACCAAATAACACGCCGACGGGAGGAAAGCAGAACTACATGATAGAATGCCAATATCTAGGGCAATTAAATGGAAATAACGCATCGCAAATAATCGAAAGTAGGATATATCCCGTACTAGAGGAACCACAAATACCGTCTCCCCCACCGCGAAAAAACGCCTACGAACATCGGTATAAAAACAAACAGCAATGAATGCCCAGCAGAAACTAAACCTGTTCAATGACCTCATCAAACTCAAAACGAAACTCACCTGGGCAGCACAGAGGTGCGAAAAAACTATATTTTAATACAGCGAAATAATTAACACGCTGTTACAACAATTCAACAATGTAGAAAAATTAGCTCAGATAGAATTCTCCGAAATAACAATGGACGCGGCACAGCGAGAAAGATTAGCCATCTACACGTACATTCACGGATTAAGACCAGAAATTAAAAGATACATTTGCAAACCAGAAATCTATAAAAACTTATACCACGCCCGACGACTCGCGGAAAATATACACGTGCATCTACTAGATTTAAAAAATCTAAAATGGCGATCCTTAGTACCCATGCCGCGAGTCTATATGTAATATGCACATTTTACACGTATTTTGCACAGATAACTAATATAATATAAAAAATATAATATAGATAATATATAATATAGAACTAACGATAGATCTCCTTTTAGCATATATGGAAATCACAGCTAGCCTCAAGGAACTTACTACTTTACGCTTAGCAAACAGGAAGTGCTACTCGCACACTCGAGCGCACAAGATTATTTACATAGACGAATACAACATATTAATCTATTGCAAAAACTGCTACGAAACAAAAGTCACAGATCCCCTATGACTAATCTCGCGAGAAAGACACCTACACGTATTGATTCAACCAAACGTTAAAATATCGACATGCTGCCAAATATGCAAAACCACATTACTGCGAAAATGCATCACTTGCATCCAGTTATACACAAAAATCAAGGAACCATTACGAAAGGGAGAAGTGCATTATGAATGTGGGACATCAAAGGTATACCCCGATTGTTTCGCAATATGCCCCAAACCAATAATGCGCAATCTATACGCAACGATCATAACAAGATCCAGTCGACCAATCACCGAACTAACAAACCATACAACATTTGCAAGAGAACCATACAATTTTACACTACGCAGATAATGCAAGTGTGGACAGAGGCAGACACATGCCTTATCTACATCAACAGTCCAGCATGTCCAGCGCGAATTAAAATACCGACAAATATAAATCTAGCTGATAACAGCACCACCGAACGAATTAACAAACAGATAATAGCAGAAACAAACTACATCATTATGCGCAAACGAGAGAAAAGAGAGGAAGTAATGTTTTATAATAATATTTTGTCCTCCACTTTGCATCAATTAATTTTTCACGTGCGATGGTTTGTATATTGCTACGTCGAGTTGCGAGTTCTACGATATAGTCGGAGTAGGTTGGAAGCCTGTCGTCCGGTTCCAAAGGGTCGCTCGATGGGGGGCGCGCTAGCATGCCGAAGATGAGTTAGTACGGTGTGTGCTTAGTTACCTCGTGTACTGACGTATTATATGAAAAAGTTGCCAATTCTAGCCATTGATCCAATTATGCGTCGTGGGAAATGAATTATTTCAGAAATTCATTGAGGACGTAGTGGCTGCGTTCGAGGGACCCGTTTGACTCCGGGTGAAATGCGGTCGTTTTGAATTGAGTAATACGAAACCTTTTCGCTACGCGTTTCATAAGTTTGCTTAGAAAATTCGTCCCTTGATCTGTTAGGATCGCTACTGGGGCTCCGAATATACAAATAAAACGTTTTATTAATGCGTCGGCGACGGATCTTGCTGTGGCCTCTGAAAGTGCTATCGCTAGTGAATACTTAGTTAAACAACATTGTATGGTTAAGATATTATCGTGCCCGTTCTCTGATTTAGGAAATGGCCTAACTACGTCAATCGCGATCTTATCGAAATCGCCCATTGGTGTATCTGTAATTACCATCGGGTTTTTCGTTTTTACTCTATCGAGCTTTTTTAATTGACATGGTAAGTACTTTCGTATGTACATCTGCATGTCAATTTCCATATTTTCCCAATAATATCTTTGCTTGATACGCTTATAACTCTTAGTTACGCCTCTATGTCCGCCGATGGCTGAACAGTGTGCCTTCTCTATTATCTGTGCGCGCTCATTTACAGATGGATAAATAATCGTGCCTTGGCAAATAATTATTTTTACTGTTAATCGTCTCAAAATAGTTCGAATTTTGCAAACTATCTCTTCCCATGTTATGTTTTCTATCGAACTACTCTTGGCGATGTTGATTGATTGCGTCCCGTCTTTTATAATAAATATTTTTAATTGCTTTAATCCGTTAGTTAAGTTTTCAAATAACGTTGATATACTTGGCCTATTTCTCCTCGTAGCGTTATTATAAAATGATGTTTATTGCTCTTAGGCAACACTCTCAAGTCTCCTATGGATAAATTATGTAAACATGGTAGTTCTCGACGCTTTTCTAAAAGTCGTGCTCCATCGTCACGCGGTTTGCCTTTATTGGTTACGAAGTACAAATAATTGCCTTGGCGCATGAACAACTGTTCACTACATTCGATGAAAATTTTCCCATAGTTTCGAGAACGTGGTTCTGAGAGTATATTCATATTTGTTTAGCCATTTTCTTGATTTTGCTTTGGAATGCTAATTTGGTTTTCGTCTTATGTCCTCGTATTGCCAAAACTTTCATTCATACCTCTTTCAAATACATTGAGCTCTATGTATACATTTTGCGTAATAGCTATAGAACTATAATAATCGTCAGCGCTTGCTAAACCAGGTGCGTTGCTTTCCTCTGTCATGGGAGTACGGCTTTCGTTCTCTTGGGTGACCTTTACCTTCCCCCTGCGTTCTTTCTTACCCTTTGGTTTATTGAGGGCCTTGTTTAGAGCATCTCTGTAATTCGGTCGCTCTAATTTACCTGCGCGCGTTCGTGTCATGCGGTCAATCTGAGGAACCGTAGGGCTTCGGATCTCCCTTTGAATTTCGCTTTCTTTTGTTCCTGTTAGCTCGTTCGCTTGACTCTCATATTGCTGTTCTATATCATGCTCGGTCGTTAAGGCAACTTCGTCAGTGCAGGGCTCAATATTCGCTAATCCTTGTTACTTTACTGTGATCTGTGCAAATTGTGAATTTAGTGCCCAATAGATAGTGTCTGAAATGGCAAATAGCAAAAACCATGTCTAGTGCTTCCCTTAAGTGTCATATCGTGTTTCGGGTTCGTTGAGTACTCGCGAAGCATACGCAATCGAGCGATCTTGGACTATTGTTCATTGAGATAGTACGGCTCCGACACAGGTCAGAGTAGCATCTGTGGTGAGTACAAAAGGTTTCGAAAAATCGGGATAAATAAGTACAGGTTCTTTGCACAGTTTGTTTTTCAAAAACTCAAAAGCTTCTTGAACTTTATTGGCCCACTCAAAGGGCTTATCTTGTTCAAGCAAATTGCTAAGAGGCTTGGCTATTTTTAAAAATCCGTCAATAAATGTCCGATAATATACCGCTAATCCTAAAAATTGTCTAACATTTTTAACTGTTTTTGGTCGCGGAAATTTTCATACGGCTTCTACTTTTTTAGGATTGGGACGCTATTCTTCACTGATAATATGTTCCAAATAACACACTTCTCGATGTAAAAATTCACATTTATCGGGTTTCAATTTGATATTTGCGGCTTTTAGTTTTCTCAGTAATTTAGCGAATTTTTCATTATGCTCTTCTATTGTCTTAGCATATACGATGATATCGTCGAGATATACACAGACTTCTAAAGGTCCTGAGTTCAATTCTCGAGCTTCTTTGGGTGAGGTGGTGAGTGAGTTTCCGGCTTCCTCTTCTTTAATAGGTGTATTATAATTCATTTTATTTATGCAGCGCATAAAAGTAGTCGGGCTGCTTTTTAAGCCTTCCGGTGCTCTAGTCCACTTAATCAATCCTACATTCGGTACTGTGAATGCTGGCTTATGACGATCGTCCGGATGCAACGGAATTCGATAAAATCCTAATGCTAAGTCTAAAAGCATAAAATAGCAAAGGGTAGTTTTCCGACAAGGTGATTTCATTTAATTTTCGAAATTCTATTACAATTCTATATCTCCGATTTCCTTTACTGTCATCTTTCATTTTAAATGCGTGGTAATCAATTTTTTGCCAGGTAAGTAAAATTGTTCGTGATAAATATCGATGAGATTCTCGAGGGCTTCTCTTATTTCGGGTTTAGGATGGTTGAGCCGTAAGAGTGCTCTGATTCTCTCGGAACGAGGGACGTCAACATTCATAGAATTTATTAGTAAGACACAGTTGGAAGTCTCATCTGTGTACTTATACATTGGAGTGCTGTCTATAACGCACAGCCCTTTTATTTCACCTTCTCGTTTATGATATGGACTTTAGTGACTTTCTAATAAATCTTGTATCTCTCTGCATTTACGCTAATATTGTTGCTCCGAATCATATAATAAATCTTCTTCCTCGCATAGATCTTGTGAATTTTTAAAGGATTTATCTTTATATTATCTTTACTCCCATGTGATTGTTTCTAATGCTTCTTTTATTGCATCGAATTTATATACTTTTGTGCTTTCTTGGCTTTTGTTTAAATTTTTTACCTCATCTGATATATTTATAAAATCTTCATAATTATTGCTCAGCTGCATCATTTTTTAAAGTGCCCTTTCGGTTACCGAATTCAATTTAATTTTCTTAGGATTTGACTTTTTTACTTTTATTCTTGAGTTCATTTTTATTTACTTCCTGTTTAAAATCACACTTTTATTGTCTGTGTTTGGCCCGCTCCTTATTTCAAAAGGCTTATCATCATTACTCTTTATTATATCAGTTTCTTCGTCACTTGAATTAGATGAACTTATTTCAATTTCATAAATTCCTTGTACATCATCGTCCCGAAAACGCACTTTCTTTAAGGGCTTCGATTTTTCATAATTGAGCTAAATTCATTCAAGTTTTCGATTTTCTTTTATTCTGTGGATCCTCTAATGTCGTACTTTTATTTATGAGCTTTGACTTGTTTTCTTTATAATATTTTTCTCTATCGTACACAAAATCAGGTGAATAGTACCTTCTGCTGTGCGGAGGTAGTTTTCTTTCAATAGCCTCTTCGCCGTGCGACTCTATACATCCGCCTTGTATTACCTCACTTCCATAGCTTGGTCCCTTAGATTCATTGTAGTCTTTCGTCTGTGTGACTGTGTACGAGCATTCATTATTTTCGGTTCCCTCTTCTATAATAATTTTTCCATTAACATTTTTTTGATCTTCTTTTATCTCGAATTCGTCGTCCGTACTTATAGTTTCATTGTCTGTATACGAGCATTCGTTATCTTTATTTTCACATTATATATTATTATTTTCATTAATATTTATTTCAAATCCTTTTGGTTTAATTTCATCTCCTTCAAATTTTTCGTCTTCAACAAAATTTGGCTTGGTTCCCTTTCTCTCATTGTACTTGTATTATGGTGAACACTTTCTTGTCGAACAATCGCAAAAATATTAGCTTTTTTCATTTTTTTTAATTTCGCTGATTATCTCTTTGATTAAAATATCGCTCTCTTGACATGACTATGTACAAAATTCAACGTTTTCCAAATTTTCACCGATGACACTTGTATTTTCATTTTCATAATATAAACTTGCATTATTCATTTCTCCTTCGCAATTATCTTGTAGTTTACACTCTTTTTTACCATAATTTTTCGAATGCTCATATTCGAAGTAATCATTTTCTGCTGTATTTTCTTGAGACGTAGCTCCCATTAAATCGTAATTTTCGTCCATTTTTTTGTCTTGAACTATATTTTTTGTAATATTTTCTTTGAGTTCGAATCCATGAATCCCTTAATTCCAGTATTGTAACTGTAATATTATGAATTTCTCCTTCTCTCACTCGCCCGTTGCGGCAAAGGCTCGATTCTTCTAGCTTGTATCTGTTGTGTATTCATATGGTTACTTGATTACTTGATCTTAAATCCTCCTTAAAAATATTGCCTACTTTCTGAATATTTATTGTCCTCGTATTCTGTTCGTCTTTCTACCCTTGAGTCACTTACAGAAGGACTCTCCGATATGACATCCTGTGACGTCTTTTGAGAATAATATGCGGGTTCATAATCATTTTCACCGTCTTGCGTAAATTGTAAACTATCGAGAAATGGAATTTCCACGATAGTCAGAATTAGACAATTTTGTTCATAACATATTTTTGCACTTGTCTGTTTAAAAAAATCGCTGCCTAAAATTCCTGCCTCTTTTATAGGAAAATTATCTTGAACTATGTGGAAATAAATATTTAGCCCATATTCATTTATTGTGTGTCTGAGGGATTGAGAGAACAGGTAGCTAATTAAAGTGATTCTCCGTTCGGGAGGATTATATGTAGGAAAACAAGTTGTTGCTCAGCGATTCCTTATTTTTATGGAAATAGTTGTGAAAAAGTCGCTAATTAAAGCGATTCATTGTTTTTCGGAATGCTGTAGGAAGGAAAATTACACAGAATAAAATATTAAATTATTATTTTTTATACTTTCAATAGATTTTACATAATCATGATCGATTTCACGAAAAAAAATTCTTTCTTTTTGTCAAATGATTACTTAAATGTCCGAATTTTTGTATCATCAAAATAGTTACTTTTCACCAATTAAAAAGTTTCCCGGCCTCCTGTGCACCAAAAAGTTTTGTATACAAAAAACCCGTTACGTCCTCGGTTATGATGCTGTCGTCGGTTGCATCATTTTTATTGGTTAGTTTATTATAGGAGAACACGAAGAACGACGAGAATTTTTATGAGAAAATCTTAGCGCTTTCGGTGTTTAGATATTCCCGCGATCCTGAAGAGCAGCGCAAAATGCCTTGTTGGGAAACCCTTTGTTAGTGAAAAAGAACTTAATTTCGTGACTTCAGAATATAACTTGATTTAAAAATCCCCGAATAATCGATGCTACGCGTTAGTTCTATAGCTTTTCTTCTAAGAGAGATAGAGTAGGAGAGAGACTGACAGAGAGACTGACAGAAGCTTCTAGTTGGCTAGTAGCAATATAAAGAATCGACACCTACCATTTGTCGAGCCGGCTGCTTTGTTGCTCCGCTACCTGCTCGTCCTCTCGGCGGGTGATCGGAAGCACTGAGTCAGTAGTCGACGCGAGATATAAGTTATTTAATTATCAGATACAATTATGCAAGGACTCAGAATTAGAAACTCAATTTAGGATTCGGAATTACCCGAACTTTGTCGACGCTCAGTGTGACTCTTACGTTACTACAATATGCGAAGTCGATATAGTAGTACTATGTTAATAAAACTAAATATGAGAAATGACATCTCAAAGAGACGGTGCGAGACGTAATGATCGTAGGTTTCTTTACTAAAAGGGCTGCAAGTACCCAAAAAGAATAATTTAATATGATTCCGATTGGTTCTCAAATGGCTTTATGGTATGTGACTCAGAAGAGCGTTTGAAAGACGAGAGAGGGAGAGAGAGAGAGAGGGAGAGGGAGAGGGAGAGGGAGAGGGAGAAGCTTCTAGCGGGCTAGTAGCGCTGTATTTAATTGACACTTTTCGGCTGCTGATCGGAATCACTGAGTCAGTGGTCGACAAGGGTTATCGCGTTAATGAAATATACTAAGTCAAAGTAGTTATGCTAAGCTTATAAACTGTAGGTGAGCCGATCTACTCCGAGAAACAGTGCGAGACGTAATGGTCGTATACTTCTTTACTGAAAGGGTTACTGGTACCCAAAATGAATAATATAAAATGCACTTGGTTCTGATTGACTTTACTTTATTTAACTCCGAAGCGCGTTTGAAAGGCTTTTGCAATATCGTTATTCTTTTTTTTCCCCGTTGCTATGAGGTAACTACTTTATCTCGCGGCTCGATATCCTGGTTTCCATCCAAATTTATACTGTATGAAAATTATTCGTGTTTGCGTTAATTTGACGTGAGGTTCTAATTTCTTTTAATAATAAGTCTTGTCAAACTTGAATTCCGGACCGAATGATTTTGCGCGCACTGAAGCTAAGTCCCGAAACGAATAATTTTACGTGTAACAATGCTAAGTCCCGAAACAAATAAATTTATGTGCGCCGATGCTAGATCCCGAACCGAGTTCCGACTCGGCTAAATTTTGTCCGACGGCGACTAAGTTCCCGACTGAACTTCTGAGATCCTGATAATGCAGGTGTCCGGGCTCGCGAGTGTTCTAGAATATTCTCAACAAAAATTCCCAATAAGAGGGGTTAGCTTTTCCATATATGAAGTTATCTATGAACGCCCCCTATTCCTCTTCTTACTATTTCTCGTCTCTGGCTTTTTCTTGCTGCTTATCATACGTCCCCTCCCCTGGTTATAGTTCCGTCCTGCTCGGCTCTATGTTTGTTCAGGTGGTCGAGCTTTTTTGCATCGTATGGCTTCTCCAGGCTTCTTGTAGTCATCAAAGTAGTGATCTACTTTGCCGTGAATATGAACTCTTACTGTTTGCGGGTAAGGCTGCTTCTTTAATGTACCCCTCTTGCAATAGGTATCGAAAGAGGGACCGCTGGTGGCTTCAGCCCCGCGATACGTAGGTAAGACGGTCGGTCGGTAATAGGTGGAGCATTGCGTTTCTAGCGTTTGTATCTCCTAAATTTTTCTTGATTTTCCTCGTTGGGGATATGATGTTTGTTACAATATTTAATAATATTAATAATATTAATTCCGCATACGATCATTTTGTCTCTCCTGTTCTTACCGTCGCCCGCTTCCTATCTTTTAGAGTATTTGGAATGTATAATGTGCTTTCCTGAGTTGCTTGTACTTTTATTCTCGTGACCTTCTCGGCTCGGAGCTATTCAGTGTTTAGTCTCACTCAGTGTCGTCGATGCTCTCTCTCTCCCGCTATACTCAGTGGGATCGCCATTCTATTGCTTGCATATTCTTTTACTATCTATAATCATTCGTATTGAAAATGCAAATACGAAAGATTGAGCATTTCGTATAATCAAAATATATTTAACGATTTAAAATTACTAAAATTAGGAAAATGTGGAAAAAACAAATAGAAACATATAAGAAATTAAATAAATTTGAAGAATGTTGTTAGAATAAAAAGAAAAATAAAACATTAAGTTCTGTAAAAATAGAGCAAATGCAACAGCCATTTTCTAAGCAAATGAAGCAAAACGATTATCTGAATAAGGAAAAATTTGCCATTAGAATTAAAATCTAGGGAAGCACTAAGATCGCGTAAAAATAGAGTAAACATATCTGACTTAAAAGCAAATGAAGCAGAAAGATTATGCGAATTTAGAAAAAACATGACATTAGAATCAAAAGCAAATGAAGCAAAAAGATATATCACAAGATAATACATATATTCATTGTTGTCACAAGAATAAAATTTATTTAGGTATTGAATCAACTTATCCAATTGAATTAAAAAATTTGTTATTAAATAAGAATTCAAAAAGTATTATTTATAGGAAATATATATGGATATATAATAATTCCTTAGCTTTTGCAAGTTTCGGATCGAAATGAACATATTTTAATACTGTTAGACTGCAAGTATTTAAAAGATGTGGTCAAGTATACCATAATTCATATTTGCTAGATCCTAATGCTAATGATAATCTAAAATATGGTCAATTATATATTATAGACAACGAAATAGCAAATAAACATAGGTTAAATGATTGTAAGTCTGATAAAATTGATTTAAAATGAATAGAATATTTAGTAACATTTATATCCAATAATAATTCTTATGCTGAAGCTTACAAAATGATGTATAGAGTAGCAAATGAAGAAAATGCAAAAGCAAACAAAAATAATGCTACATCTCGAGAATTAATGATGTTATTAACGCGAGATAATTGTGCTAAGAATAAATCATATTTTGCAACATGTAATGAAGTCGCTGCCGTATATGTAGGTAATGATGGCGAACCACCCGTAGATCGTGAAATTTGTATATATCCAAAATCTGATAAACCACACCACAAAGGATAAATATTCTTAGTAAACATCTTGACCCAATGGTGTATCCTTTAGTGTTTCCTTATGGTGAATCAGGATGGAGACCTAATATGAAAAATTCGAAAGAAGATAGTATAAATATCAATGTATCTACATTACAATATTATTCATATAAATTGAGTATTCATGATGAATTCAATCCGTGTTTCAATTTGAAAAATTTATCACAACAATTCATTGTTGATGTTTGGACAAGAATTGAAGCTTGTCGATTATATTATATACATAGTCATGAAGCACAATTACGCACGGAGATGTATAAAGGATTAATGGATTATGTTTCTAACTCAACCAATCCTGAAAAATCTAAAATTGAAAGAATGGTAATATTACCATCAACGCATATAGGGAGTCCTAGAGCTATATAACAAAATTATTTAGATTCGATGACACAATTGCAAGTCGATGGAAAAATAGATATTTTTATCAATGGCTTCTAATCCAAATTGGAAAGAAATTCAAGAAAATTTATTACCTCATGAAACCACTTTAGATCGCCCAGATTTAATTTTACAAGTCTGTCATGAAAAAATAAAAGTGTTAAAAAATGAACTATAACGAGACGGCGACAGGGAAGAGCACCAAGTGGACGTCAAAGAATCATTAGAATTAAAAACCGCTGCCAATTGATTGGCACGTAGCTTCTTCCAAACAAATCTATTGTTCCTTGTTCGTATCTATCGTTGAAGTATATTAATTTAATAATGCATTTCTTTTTCTCCGGATCTTCTTAATAAAATGAATTGCAATTTATATCACAAATAAACCTCATAACCTCATAAAACCATCAATTTTGTCAAAACATTCTGAGTTTTCGTTAGCAAGTTATAAGGTTTAACAAAAATAATAATTTTCTGTTTTACAGGGTATACAGGGTGAGAGACACAGAATTTGAATTTTAATATCTTTTCAACTAATCGTTTTCATAAGCTGCGAAAAGAATTTAACCGGGGTAATCAAAAGATCTATGTTTACCAAAATTTCAAGTGAAATTAGGCCTTTCTAAGCCCGTAATCCAGACTCAAAAAAACTCATTTTTAACATTTTTTGACTTATTATTAAAAAAATAAATAGTCAAATCACTTGAAATTTTAATGGAACCTAGTTTGCACGTAACCCATCAACATATTTTTTTTCGTGAGGTTATGATGTTTAGTTTCAGACATATGAATTTTTAAAAAAAAATCACCTTTTTCATTTTATCTGCCGAACGGGACGGCCAATCCCGATGACCAAACGGGGAAAAATAGGTAATTTTATTAGCTTTCAGATGGATTTTAGCTTAATTGTTTGTAACAATAGAATAATTGAAAAAAAGGAAAATAATGTTTTTCAAAAATCAAAAAATGGCCATAAAAAAGTAATTGAAAAAAATAAATGTTTTTCCCGAATTCAGAATCCAAAAATAGTAAAAGAGTAGTTTCAGAAATATCACGGTATACATACACACACACACATACGCATCCGTCCATAAGGACATTTCCTAAAAACGTAATTCGAACTTCTAACATCTAAAAACATGTTTCTATGAAATTTTAGCGAAACTGAAAATTTTACTATTATAAAGCTTTCTCTAGGAGGAAGCAAAAATACTCTTATTTGGTATTTATTAAAGCATAAAAAATTATTTGAATAATTAACAAACTTGAATTTACGTCACTCGTAATCCCAGCATCCGGGGAATCTGGACCCCATGATTCAATATAAAAAATACTCGTATTTATATATCCATTAATACATAAAAATGATTTGAATAATGATTTATCTTGAATTTATGTCCCTGTAATTGTCAATTATTGATTTTATGCTATTTTTTATCCCAGCATCCAAATCTTATTATTATAAAAAAAACAATAAACTGGACCACATTTGGTTATGTTAACTTGTTATTCTTATGCAATTATTGTTTTACAACTAATATATATATATATATATATATATTGCGACGGCAGATTTCAGTTCACCAGTACAGATCATTTTTTGACCTGTTTACGAGCGCATCGAGAGTTCCAGCGGGTCGGCGTGCAGAGCGTGGGGCTGGCCAGCCATTCTTGATCTACCTACCTAAACAAACACACCACTAATGGCAGATACAGAATCATCCACCGTCCGGTGTATCCAGTTGAGACAACTCCTGGTTAGCACCTCCGAGGAAACTCCTCTCAGTTTCAAGGAGTGTAAGTACTTGAAAGTGAAACAGTGCGCGTTTATTGTAATCTAACTTCTATATCAGAGCAGAGGGGATTAAGACTTTCAGTCCAAACCCTCGTAATCACACGTGTGATTACGGCTCGCTAACTATTAAACGCCCTGGACGGAAAGTAAATGTACGGTGAGGAGGATTATCTCCGAAACTGTCCACTCAGTTTGACTACGTCCGACTAGAGTGGTTTTTCTAGAGCGCAACGCGTTACTTGAGCACGAGTTCAAGTATTAAACTCTTTGACGCTACGCTTTAACATTTAAACAATTTATCAGACTTGTGTTCGCAGTTAATTTTATTCTTGAATTACTTAATGCGTGGTCGTGAGTGTTCGTATAAACAGTGCCGTGTTGATAGCGACTCGCCTGCGGAGTATGACCTCAGCACGTGCGTAGAGGTCTTTTCTCACGGGCTCGATCTGCACACACGAGATACACTGCGCGACGTCCTTCGCAATTTACATATAAAGTCACCGCAAGTGTTATTTTGAAATCCTACGAACAACAAATATCTTGTGAACGGGCTTACTGCTTCTCTTTTCTTTATGTTCTGTATGTTGCCAATAACTTTAAGATCATTGACTTTATGCAGACGAAAGTAAGATCGTCTAAATATTGCATTTAGTTATTATTTCCCATTCAAATAAATAAATGCATATTTTTGTTGTATACCCTAAAATAATTAATAACTGTGTACCATTATTTTATTATACTGTCGTTACCTCAAGTCCTGTTTTCCCTAATAACTATCCATTAAATAGACTAGTAAATTATATGCTTGTTCTGTGTAACTTAAACACACAAAATATATTGAAGCAGTTTATGTAAGTTTTCTATACAATTTTGAGAAGACATTAAAGAATTCGCAATATATATTTGTACATTATTACAAAACCATTCTACAAACAAAATACCAGTTCATATGAATGTATCCACGTACGTACGTGACTCGTACGCTACGTTACTAACTTTGTATTGCATAAAAAATGTAAATATTTGAAATATGAAAATTTCTAATACCTTCACTCGATGTATCCATATAAGGAGATCACATTCACATGTACAAAATTTTATATTACAACATATTTTACACAGAATTAAGAGATTTTTTACAGGAAACTCATTTTCGGATATAAAGAATATTAATATAATGTAGATTATAACAGAACATCACATATTATAAGTATTTATGTCGGTATTACTAGAAATTTCTTCCATATAAACCTGACAATTTTCTTTGTCGGAAAGATATAAAACAAAAGAATATTTTATACAAATACAAATTTTACAGATAAAAAAAGTCACATAGTTTCACCAGTACAAACTAGTTAAAATGTATAAACTATTTATTTTATTTATCAAAATTATAAAAAATTTAAATATTCATAATTATGATGTGTCTATTGAGGAGTACTCTATTTTTGTAGAGTGTCACGACTGAATATATTGACTAGTAATACCTTTGGTTGTCTTATATAAAAAAATTGAAAAGAATTTCCTAATTATTTTTTTAATTATCAGATACATTATTGATGTAAGTTACTAAAATACTTGCTAATATAATTATTATTTACTTGAATTATTTGATTAATATGATAATTTCAAGTATTATATACTTTCATTGTATATTTTAATAGTTGATGAAAACTTTAAAAATGCATTTGAATTATAGCTGGATAGGTAATATTTTTTAATAACTAATAGATGATGTCTGTATATACAAAGATCACAAAAGTATAAATAATGCTTACATCGGTAATTATTTGTAGTAACCTGCAGCAAGAATGTATTTAATAATTGCAGATAACTAAAATTATACATTATGCAGAAGTAATATTAATTAATTTTTAAATTCAATCCTTTATACAGTGTAAATAATATGAAAACAATCTACATATCGATTAAAACCTTTTAAATTATAATCTATTTAAGAACGATATACCTCGCTACGTGCATTCCGGAGACCGTGTACCACTTACGTCGTGCGTCAAAGTAGTGTATTGAAGGAGGAAGTCTGCGAGAGAATTCTGTAGTTTTGGGAGAGAATCCTGCAAGAGCACTCGATTTTCCAACTCCGGAGCATCGCTCGTATCGTAAGTAATACTTAACTATTGTGTGATACCGCGCGTGTTAAACCTTTATTCAACCTTGAATCCGCCAAGATTGCTCGGAGCAGCTAGAGTTGTATTTGTGCTACGACTGTAGCTGGCGCCCAACTGATTAATTATTGTAATAACCACGGAAAGTAATTTTAATGAATGTAAAATATATTGTAAATATAACTGACTCGTGTATTATATTTCTATCCACTTAATTCATTTATCCTATAATAAACTATGTTAAAGTCTGCCAGAATGCAGCGCGCATATTTCGAGGTGCATTGACGGAATATGCGTCATAATATATATATCAATGTATGTATGTATTATAACGGGCGGTCAGACGCGCACGTCGGCGCGCATAGCCTAAACGCGGGAAGGCCTATAGAGAGGACTGGTAATTAGAGGGAAATTCGAGTCAGTTAACTTTGGTTCGCGAGAGTAAATAGTCGAGAGTTTTCACGCAATTCCAAAGTGTATTTAGGAGCGAAAGCAGCAACAACAACCACAGCAGCAGAAATCAGCAACGGCAGCATATCACCAACTGCAGCAACAGCC
The DNA here is from genome assembly GCA_020010945.3 of Muscidifurax raptorellus. Lineage (NCBI taxonomy): Eukaryota > Metazoa > Arthropoda > Insecta > Hymenoptera > Pteromalidae > Muscidifurax > Muscidifurax raptorellus. Next base: position 138,495 of record JAHUUD020000085.1, read on the forward strand.
CAGCATCAACGGCGAGGTTGAGAGAGGAACTCCCTGTCCAGCACGAAGGACGAGGATCATCGCAGTGTCAAAGTAGGGTCAAATTCATATTTAATTACGCGCAATCGACTGACTAGGCATCTGCCCCCAGTCGCAGATCCGGGCTTTATTTCACGGCCTTCTCGCGACGCGAAATCTCGGAACACGTGCATATATTTAATATTGCATATTATTGCTCCCGATTCCCTTTCCTATACAAGCCGCCGGTTACCGCCGTGCTCGCACAAGCAAAGCGCAGGAGTGCTTCGCATTTGTACGGTGGCTGTTAGGCAGATACACGCCTAGAAATCACCCCGTTATTTTACACACACACACACACACACACACACACACATACACACACACACCATTCATTGTCCGTACCTTGCCGAAGGCCGGTGTCTTTTCCATCCATGTAAAGGATATCCTGGTTGGAGAGGTGATCTAATGGTCAAATATTATGAACTACGGTCGCGTGCCAAAGTGATCTGAACTATCTTTGGCTTCTGCTGAAGGTAATCGGTTTGACTTGTGCATGCTACTCTCGTAATGTCTGCTGAGACTCTCCAGAAAACCGATTACTTTTGTTGGGGGTAGGAGCGCGATAACAGGTGTTATTATATTCTAATTTGATGTACCCAGTCTAGCACTGGAGCCATGACAGCTGCCCCCCTAGACGTGGGGATCTAAAGGGTCGGACACATATCGGGATGAAAATGATTATTAGCATGGAGATATTGAGCGAACAAGGAATGGAACCAGACATTACCATCAGTATGGAAAGCGTGACAAATGCAGTCTTGGAAGCCCACACCAGCCATAAAGAGGCCTGAGAAGACTGCACATACCAGCAGAACATCGAAAATAACAGAGCGCATATTGACTAAAAAGACCAAAGTAGGAGGGTAGTAGATGTCTGGCGTAAAATTCAGACATCAGAGACCATGAACCAAGGTCTATTGGATAAGTTCCAGTGGAGTCTAGAGAGGATGAATGCGGTAGTAGAACCAGCCATGTTGTGATCAATATTTAGAAAGAAAATGTGTTTAAAAAAAATTAGATATAACAATAAAATAAAAAGTAGTCGGGCGATGTTCCAGAAAATTTAATGCATTCTATAAAATAAGGATAAAGTCGATTTACATGCTACATTTAAGAGTGCTGTATACCCTAGTGCTGCAATCCAGTCTATATTTTTGCTTATTTGCATAAACTTTTAATATTCACGATCCTTAAAAATATAAAAATAAAGTTTCCCCACGTGCACTGACTATTTAAGAATATGTTATAACGGTTGCGTTTTCCTTGTGCCAGAGTCCCAGCCGGGAACCAGGATTCGGAAGTGGAAAGGATAATAACAAAGCTTATTTGTAACAAAATAGTGCAATATATTCTTAGTTCTTAAGTACACGTAGAGTTCTAGTTGTTGTCTCCAATCTGAAAAAAAAGAAACCAGCGCGTGGTTTAGAAAGATTTCGCTTACAATGTGTCTACAAGTGTTTAGATTGCGGTATAGAAACGATACAATATTGCTTTATCTAGGCATCGGAGCGGTACGGTACAGCGTAAGTGTGTACATGTGTGTTGTTTAACGACTCATCTGTTAGCGGCGGGGTCGTGTGCACACGACTATGCCGCTTTTTAATGTTAATCCGGTACTACGGTTCCTGTGAGCGTACAGTGATGGCCGGTACGGTAGGCGGTGATATCGTCTTACTGGGTCGTGTGGAGACGTGTGCTCACGATTACACAAGGCCCTTTCTCGTGGGCTCAGTATTTCCTTTGTCCTGTGTGCGCGCAGTGAGAAAGGAAACACGGTGCTGCGGTATAGCGAGGTTGGAGGTATCCTACCGAGACGTGTGCGCACGACTCGGTGTGACTCCTGGATTTCGAAACGCGTCTTTCTCTTACCCGGTGTGCTCGCAGTGGCAAGGGAAAAACTATGGTCTGGTGGTACGGTTCGGACGGCGTGGTTGGAAAGTCCTCGAGACAGCATCCACGTGTTCTCATGAGAATGATGTATCTATCTCTTGGTTTCCTGCTTACCTCGTGTGCATACGATGGTAATCAAGTGTACGGTCGGTTACCGTAGAATCACCGTTTGCTCTTCTCGGACTCTCTATGCAGTGTTGTGTGCGCACATCACTGTGCACATCGGAAGCTCGAGTCGAACTGTCTCTCTAGCCCTGCGGCTGGTCTTAGCTGGCTGCTACGCATTGGTGTATATGGGGCTGTCGTCTGTGTGGCGCTATGTAGTAGTATTGGTCTCTGTGCGCGCGCTCTCTCCGCTTCGTGCAGACTCGCCTTTCTGGCCGTGCGCCCGACTTCACATCGGTGTTAGCGCGGATGAATATTAAAAAAATTATTCGGATATTCGCAATAATAATATTATAAGATGCAGGGAAAAATTGTAAGTTTAATGGTGGATAAAAAAATTCGCGCGAGGTAAGTTTCGGGGCCCCGCGCGCGTATGTGGTCCGACGGGACGACAGATAGCTTCTGGCCTTGTGTGAGAGAACATCGCGAGCGAGCGAATACAGGGTGTGTACTGTAGCTGCCGATTGTGTATATGAGATAGTGCGAGTGAGCGCGAGAAGAAGACGTCTCGATCAACACCTTCTGCTGCCAAAATGGACGTCCCAGAGTGAGACAGAGTCAAGCCTACTAGGCTAGTTACCGCTGACGAGAGAGTAGCTCCGTCGCATCGAGGAACTAGCGGACCAGCTTGCACTTCGAATAGTGCAAGCGCAGGTAAACTCACCCAGTTACATATGTTCTAAAAAAATAATATAATATGTTTATAACGTCTTTAAATTACTTCATTACAGATCATGGAGTGGTATCCTGTTCGAAATTCTTTGGTCTTAGTGGAAAACAATAAACATAGGGAGTATTTACGTCAGTTAAATAATCAAAAGAATAATATGAAATTGATCAAGTAAATTATGAAAGTTATTTGAATGATTTAATGCAAGATCATGATGATAATCAATTAAAAAAATTAAATTCACTTATTGAACTTCATGAAATATTTAACGATGAGGGAGATATCAAATTACAGTTTACATCATTAGATGAGATAACTACTTTCAAAAATGATGTTATTTATGTACAATATATTTGAAATATAGCCAACATCATACATCATATCCATGACCATGAACCAAAGCACATAATTTTCTTCTAAATGAACAATTTTATGTAGTTTGTTTTAAATCATTAGTTAAAATATGACTTTCTAACATCTTACCTTTTCCCCTAAATTAATGTTAGATTCAATAAAATAGTCCCAGCCGAGAATAAAGTCATAGTATTCGTCTGATACCGCAGTAGGTCTTGGTAGCTATGGGGAATGTTTCCCTCATTATAAGTTGACCGTATGTCAGATAACATTATGTTTACCAGACATATGGGGATTTCCACAGAAGTTTTAATGTTAGTCAAAATAAGTTTTTTTTTTTTAATTTGCGAGCACATTATTATCCTTTGGTACATATGTTCATGTACCTACAAACAATGCTAATCCAGCCGCGTAATTCATTTATAGTCAACGGCGCAAAGGTGAGAGGGTTAACAATAAAAGACCTTTGCGCGTTCCGCGTAAATACCTAGATGAAGGACACGCTGTGTTGACTGTCGAACGGTCTGCGCCTGTATTATTGTATGATATCTGATACCTATACTTTTCGTAAGCTGTTGTTTTTGAAATAATCTTACGAATGTATCTCAATGAATTTGGAGTAAGAATTTGCTTATTTTAAGTAAATAGTCATTATACTCCCGCAGTTTACGAACTCGAAGTTTTGTTTATAATTTTGCTCAGTATACTTAGAATTGATATATTTGTGATCTTCATAAAATTTGAAATTTATATTCTTGAACACATTTTTAGTGCTCTCAATCGCTAGAAAATTTCATTTTTTTAACGTATTTTTTGCTTTTTTCATTTTTTTTTATTATTAATAAATCAAGAAATGTCTAACTATTTTTGAATTCGAAATAGGTTTTCGTAAAATAGTAGAAGGTACATTGTAAGTGCCATCTTAATCTGTTGCCGTTCACGAAAAATTATTAATTAACAAAAATTGTGACATATCAATCTATTCTATGAATATATTATTACATAAATATATTATAATTGGGCAATTTAATATTGATGAGACTAAATCAATGCATCATCCAAGTTTCAGATTGATCGCGTAAGTCAGTCTTGAGATATTGCTGGAAAACCCTTTAATTCTATTAATAGCAAAAAATACACTTTGAATTTCGAATGAAGTTAAGGCTCTAAAACTTAAAATATAGATTCCTTATTAACGCGAATATATTTTTCGTAAGTTAAAACAGCCAAGAAAACGATTACAACCATAATTAGACCTCCAAGTATGATATTGTTCGTGTGCTACTTAAAAAACTGTTTTTTTTACACGAGTTACGTTTCAAAAATTAATCTTCCAATTGCTCCCATATCAAGGGTATTTATAGCACATGAATCTACCTTCGGTACAAATGTTTATTTTGATATGAACCATGAACCTACCGAAATATTTTAAGATTTAAAAAGATGGCGCGCATTTTTATAACATAACTTTTTGAAAATAAAAAAAACGCAAAAATGCACTTACACACATACAGCGCTAGACCATTTTTTTTTGAAGAATCGCACACGAATTTCCTTTTAGGTGAAGTTGTATAATAATAAAAGCTCACTATTTAACGTGAAAGAAAATCGATATCTGTCACGGCGTCCGAGAAAACCTGTTAAAAATAGACAAGTTTACTCAACTTACACAACAAATGTACAGATTTCAGTCTATTTAGCTATTGAGAATCACTTTAAATTAGCCCCTACGAGGTAGCAACTTTATAGACATCTATATTTCATACTATTACATGAACTTAAGGTTTATTCGACGTAATATTGTAATTGTAAATAAGATTTTTATCCACTTACACTGTAGTTTAAAAGTTCTGTGGAAATCCCCGTATATGCTGTTATTTGTATATTGAGTGAATTACATCTATGACAATAATACTTTTTGAAAGTTCATTGAGTTTTTTAAACTCATATTGTTTCTGAAATATCACCTTTCATTGATTTTTTAATATCAAAAGTTTATACAATTTTTTCCCGCTTAAAATATATTTTATATACATTTTTAATTAATTATAAAACAATTTATCGAATCAGACTGTTAATGCGGCCATATTTTACCATTAACATAATAAAAGTATAGCAGTCTTAAGCTTGATAACAAACATTTTGATTCAATGTTGTATTTCATTTTATTCTTCAAGAAAATTGATATGTTTTGGTTAAAAAATCAAAAATTGTATGTATTTGGTTTGCTACATAAATTTATTGAAAAAGTATAATGCAACTCATAAAAAATAATCTTAGATAAGATTTTGAAAATTTAAAATTAAATTCATTAAATTTATTATTAATTAATGTGAAATAAAAATTATAGGTTAGCGAGTGGAGGGAGGGGGCCATATACATAGTTGTGACCGAGATGTACGCCGCACGATTCGAATATTGAGAATCGTCCCTAGCAACGAGATCAACGTTGTTTAGATTGTTTTTACTCAGTCTAGATCTGTCAGCTGATTGTGAAGGATACACATTTTGTTCAATTTATTAAATAATATCTAATTCTAGTACTCTTTATTAAATAATGTCTTGTTATTTAATATTACATACCTCGGTAATAATACTTAGGGGCTCGTCAGAACATTTTTGACATGCATCGAACACCAGTCAAGTCGATCATTAGGGCGATATACGGAAATAAATTTCGTATTACCACACTTCTATGGCTAGAAATGTTTGATTACAAAAAATGTTCGTATTTGTAGAAACCAAAAATTTAACAAGTTTTAGTTCCAACTGGAATTGTATAATGTCGAAAGATTTCGGAAGTCAGCGAAGTCGAAATTGGAGTCTTTTTAACTCTTCTATGGACGTGCAGAAGATCCGAGTATTACGGTCATCAGTGAACTCGACGTTGGAACTCCCTGGTTTTCAAGGTCGAGGTTATTGACGTTTGTGTATATCGGAGGTGCGTGTTTACGAACGGTTGAGTTTTTTTATAGAAGCACATGTGACGGGAGAGCGGTAATGCTGTAAGCGAATTTCGGAACTGGAGAAACACCGAAAATGGGCGGAGTGAGAGAACTCGGATTTCGAAGTCTACGAGTTCCAACATGGGATTAACGCATGCAATGGCTTGAATTGTAATAACTCCGAGAATATTGGAATTCGTCCATTTCCAGTTGGAACTGTATTATTACCAATTTCGAATTCTAATACTACAATTTTCTCGGAGTTTATTTACCTCAAATAATACGCTGTATAAACTCCAAATCCGCAATAAATAAATACTATTAGGTGTATTGTTTTACCTCCGAAGATTTCGGTACTGTGGTGATTCTAAATTTCTTTCCTTGAAGCACAGGCCAATATTGACATTACTTCAGTTGAGGCTACAGTATCACCCGTACAACAACAAATGGAGGCAATGAGAGATATAGTAGATACAGAGGAGCTAATTTCTCTTTGTTGAACATCGAAAGTGTAACAACTGTACTTGCGATGTCACCGACATCAGCAGAGAACGATTACTTACAACCGACAGTCGCATCCCATAATATTACATAACATAGGAAATGCTGTTAGCACTCAATGTTGCTCAAAATAAAATTGATATACTACGTGTCGATCCGGATACTTTACGTAAACGCAATCGCGAGTTGGAGGCGTCATTACAATATCATAGTTTACAGATAGAAGACACGAATTTGTCAGCAGAACTTTGTGTGTGTGACGCTGAGGTGCGTGAACGACGGCGGCTCATTGAAAACATACAAGTAAATTCATTTTAAGAAAGAACCATCACGTTAATGGAAAATACTCTCTTTTTCAAAGAAATGAAATTACCAAAAAATTTATCAACAGAACCAAAGTTCATTAGAACGCTAATCTGATTCATTTTTTATAACATGGGGGAAGTTTGCAATCTTCGGGGTATGTTTGACATTCTCTGGGGCAAGTTTTACGTCATCTGCGGAAAATTTGACGTCATCTGGGGCAAGTTTACGGTCACAACTGGGACAAGTTTGACATCATCTGGGGCAAGTTTGAGCAGTAAGGGGCATGTTTTCAACTGAGAATCAAAATCAAGCTTAGTTTTTTTAATGAAAATTTAAGAATCTTTTTAAGAAATATTTTTCTCGTAAATGCTTTATTTCTCGCTAAAAGACATTTTTTTGCTTCGTTATCGTTCTATTGGTAAAGCTTGTAAATTCTTACAGCTCCTCAAAGCTTCTCATCATTAGGTTTTCATTGACTTTCTGAATTTCAGAGCAGAAAAATACTTATAATAAATTATTTCTAGTAAGATTAAATATTCCCTAAAAAATCTACCTACAACAGATAATGGCTGACTACACGCCAGTAGAGATAGTCAACATGAGCAAGATTCTGGGAGAATGTCACGACAATTACAAGGCTGCAGCGAGTCTGTACGCTGAAAGGTATCCGGACGCTCGTCATCCTAGTAAGAGGAATATTAAACTTCTAACGATAAGAGCTCAAGGAGGTAACTTAAGAAGGAAGAGGCGACGGACGGGCCCAAGAGAGCATATTGCGCTTGGGGTTCGTGCTGTAATTGCCGAGGATCCTCATATTTCGACGCGACAAATTCAGCGAATGCATGGAGTACTCAGATCAACAGTTTCCCGTGTATTGCGTCATTTTAGATTTCATCCATATCACTTGCACCTTACACATGCCATTGAGCCTGGTGATCCTGCCAGGCGACTTAGATTCTGTCAATGGGCGGAAACACGAATGCGCACAGATCCATTTTTCTTTGATCGGGCTCTCTTTACAGACGAGGCAAAGTTCGACAATATGGGAGGAGTTAATCTTCATAACGCGCATTATTATGCAGAAGAAAATCCACATTGGCAGCGAGATCACCGTACACAAAGACGGTGGTCAATTAATGTTTGGGCGGGCATAGTTGGGGAATACGTTGTGGGTCCAATTTTTTATGACCGTAATTTAAACGGCGAACTTTATTTAGATATTCTCGAGAACCAAATTCCACCTCTTCTAGAAAACATTCCGCTAGAAATAAGGCGAGACATGTGGTTCCAGCAAGATGGTGCTCCCGCTCATCGTAGACTACTTGTCAGGAGATTTCTGAACGCGACATACCCAAATAGTTGGATTGGAATTGGTAGTCCAATCTGTGAATTCCCTGCGCGATCGCCAGATTTGACCCCTTGGACTTCTTCCTGTGGGGGGCCGTGAAGCAGAGAGTTTACGCGGAAGCCCCGACGACGGCACAAAATATGATGGAGAGAATTGTTGCAGCATTCCGGGCGTTCACCCCACAAACATTAATAGATGTCCAAAGAAGTTTTCGGCAGGGAATACAAATGTGCATTCAACAAAATGGGCAATTGATAGAGCACTTGAGAGGTTGAAATTTCCGTGACTAGCTGAACGAAGGGGTCTTGCCTTGGCTGGACGTGAAGGTCTTGCCTTAAGTGGCTGGATAGGGTCTTGCCTTAAGTGGTTGGACGGGGTCTTGCCTTGAGTGGCTGGACGTGAAGGTCTTGCCTTAAGCGGCTGGATAAGGTCTTGCCTTAAGTGGCTGGATAGGGTCTTGCCTTAAGTGGTTGGACGGGGTCTTGCCTTAAGTGGCTGGACGGGGTCTTGCCTTAAGTGGCTGGACGTGAAGGTCTTGCTTTAAGTGATCCAAAGGATACCTCTGTCTTTATTTGAAGCTAGTAACATTCATCTAAAACAGCTTATTTCTAGGACAAATTCTCTTTTCAGTTAAAGGGAGAGCTACCTATTGATGATCGAAAAATGGTTAAGACAAAAAGTGTTACTTTTTTAGTAGAACCCGAATCTGTGATAAATCTTATTCAAATGACCTTGAAGGTCATGTTCAAGGTCACAGCTGGAATAGCCAAAAGATGCCCCCCTTCTAACCCAACAAATTTTATTTGAAACATTTTTTTCTCAGAGCAAATTTTTAACTTCTTTTAAAGGGTGGGGCAATAAGAGATATTAGTAATTTTTTCAACTTTTTTAAAGCCGTTTACAACAAAAATTTAGGATTTTTTCAAAAAATGATTCGGACAAAAAGTGTTTCTCTTTTTTAGTAGAATCCGAATCCGCCATAAAAATATGCATATTTCATATGAAAATTTGGTCTTGACTTTCAAATGACCTTGGAGGTCATGTTCAAGGTCGCAGCTAAAATAGCCAAAAGATGCCTTCCTTCGAACCCAACAAATTTTATTTGAAACATTTTTTTCTCAGAGCAAATTATTAATCAGTTTTAGGGGGTGGTAAATTAAAATGGGACACCCTGTATAATGCTCCAGCTACTTTCGAATGATTGATGGAAAAGATACTTTGAGATATTTTGGATGATATTTGCTTACTTCATTTAGATGATGTTATCGTTATTAGCGTTGCTAATTTGACACTGAATCTTGTGGAATAAAAAATATATTTTGTTTCAGCGTGAAGTCGAGTATTTAGGACACACTGTCTCAGAAGATGGTAAAAAGACAAATTCTCGAAAAATAGAAATAGTGGTTGCTTGGCCGGTTCCCTATATATAAGAAACAAGTGAAGAGTTTTACTGGCTTATGTTCCTACTATAGGTATTTCGTTAAGGGATTTTCTTCTATTGCCAAACTTCTTTATCGATTAATTGAAAAGAAAGCTAAATTCATTTAGACGAATGATTGTGATAACTCGTTTTTAAAATCAAAAGAAGTACTGTTAACTCCACCGCTTTTAGCTATTTCTCAGATAGATTTTATTTTAGAAACAGACGCTTCTGAACAAGGGATAGAGGCGCTATTTTATCATAGATTGTTAAGTTTTATCAAAGGTTGAGAGAAATTATTGTGTTACTTGACGCAAACTATTAAAAGTAATATATTTCATTCAGATTTTTCATAATTATTCATGTGGTAGATAATTTTTAATTCGAGCTTACCATTCAGCGTTAACGTAGCTTTTTTCTTTTAAACATTTAGATAGCCAATTTGCTAGATAGGTGAAAAAATTAGGTCATTATGATTTAAAAATTTCACATCGTAAAGGCACTCCTAATGGCAATGTGAATGTACTTTATAGATTACCGTGTGATGATTCCTTGTAAATACTATTTTAATGCAGAATCAGAATATATTTGGTAATTCTGTAAAGCGTATTTTGTTGAAACAAATATCCCATAAAGTTTGGCCAAATCATCAATGCCAAGATGTCATTGGAGCTATTTTCAACAATAAACAAAAAGCAGTCAAATTGTCATGTCAAAATATTTCTTCCGAAGATAACTACATAAAATTGTATATGTCTCGATGGACCTCATTATTTGTTATAGATGATGTATTGTATAGAAAATGGATTTCATCTAACCTCTAAAAAAAATATTTCATTTAATCGTACCTAGAGTGTAACGTGCGCAAATCCGGTTTCATGTAAAATAACATAAATTAGAATTCTAATTATAAGAATGAAGAGTGTAATGACGCATATTGTTTTAAGTGTAATAAAAGAGTAGCGAGTAAGAAAATCGGCCTGCGACCGATTATTGCGAATCGAGTCGCAGTTTCAAACACACGCTGCTATAATTGGAAATCGAAACCGCGAGACAAAGCCGTCGGCGAATTAAAAGAGAGCCACCTCGAGGGCCGCAAATATATCTCGATTTTCCGATAACGTGAATCGGAATACGGGGCTGCGAAACTCCTCGAACGGAGTCGGCGATACTTGAGAATGTTCTCTACGTTTTTGTATTTGCGCATTGAAAATTTATAATTTTATTTTAATTTTAATTTTACTATGAAAGTACTTCCAGAGGTTCGAGAGAGTATTTGACTCTGAATATTTACACTCCAAACTATCGCCGGTAAATACGCTTAGCTGTGCCGGAAAAATCCAGGTTTTTCCATGATCTGAAGGACTTCACCTCACGAGACAGATCATGCCGTGCCGAGAAATATCTGGTTTCAAAAGCTGTAGTCTGGCGAGAAAGGTTTTCCGAGCAAAAAATCTGGGAGTTTCAAAACCAGATAATCATAAGTCAAGAATCCTCTGACAAATATCAGGACCCGGGCCGAAAGGTTGACGTGACAAAACGGTGGTTCGGAGGTGATGCAATCGCAGCCTTATCGTGGGGTTCTCCGAAGTGTAACCCGGTGGAGGGGTGAACTTGGGCGGGTAATCAAAAGAGCCGTGCGACAGGCACCGGCACTCAGTTGACCTGGCTTTGCTACTGATAAGGTAATGATCTATATTATAATTTTTCTAATTTGATTAAAGTCCCAATTTTACCAAACACCTAACTTGTTTTTAATCCAGCTGTAGTCATTTACATCGAGACTATATTAACACTATGTTAGAAGAAGCCCATAATTCTTTTACTGGTGGTCATTTTGGTGTAAATAAAACTGTTTATTGGGTTTCTTGTAAGAAAGATGTTGAATATTAGCGTAAATCTTGTTCGGTTTGTGTTGCAAAAAAGGTCCTTCAGATAAGGGTCACAGTTAGATGAATATTTACAATGTATAATTAACTTTAGAGCGGGTTCAAATGAATATTTTAATAGTTGAAGCCTTGCCACTTTCCAATATGAGAACTGAGACTATAGCTGATGTATTTGTTCGTGAAATTGTATGCAGGTATGAAGTTTCTATTGAAGTTCATATTGATCAGAGTCGTAATTTCGACCTGCAATCATATTTACTACCAAAAGTTCTTTTTGTATAAGTGCCATCCACCTCCACAGGAATACATGGGATCCCATCAATTACATCTCCTCGTTTCATGGCAAGTGATGCTTCTTCATCTGCAGCTTCAACTATACTAAGTGCAGCTGTTTTCAAAGATTGATCAAGAATAGAATTTAGATGCTCTCTATGTGTGTGATCTGATATATATTCCAAATTTAAACACGCACGAATTCCTTACTATTGAGAATATCCGATAACTATCGATGTAGTTCCAAGTACTGCGGCTATCTTTACTGTTACGTCCTGACTATTAATTAATAATAATCAGAATGTAATGATATGATGTAATGGCAAGGCTGTATTTAATACGTGTTAATACGCACCTAATACTCTCACTATGTCAGTAAATAAATAACAAAACCTTACCTTTTGATGTTTCTGTTGACAATACTACTTTTAATATTCAGCCTTATAAAAAATTGATTTTCTAATAATCACACATTTGATTATATTTAAATGAACTTCTATTTATTTTATACCTTGTTTATACTTGCTTTAATTGTACAAAATATGCCCAGATATTTACGTATACTACTTTTATAAACATGGACTACGTATCACCAATTTTCACACTGGCGAGCGGTATGGAGTCGGTATTCAATGAAACTCGAACTGACTGTAAATGTATGTGCGAGAGCTTATAAAGTCTCACATTAAAGCAACGTGTTTACAAATGTTTGAATCTTTACAAAATATTATCTTAAAATTAGCTGATTCACACAATACAAGAAAGTAGCGCTCGCTTGCTAATTCATAAAAATTGCTTAATACACAATTTCAATGGGTCAGCTCTCGCTGGCTGACATATATCGAGTCGCAATCGCATTGAAATTAGAAGCGCAACAAAAAGAATCAATGTCTGAGTTTAAATTTTGACATTTGCTTTCATATAAGATTTATTAAGGAGAGTATTCTAGAATTTAAAAAAAGAACGAAAAGCTTACGTCGTAAGCTTAAATTAGTAAGACGTAAGACGTACGTAAGACGTAAATTTTATTATTAATTGCTTATCATTAATTGCTTATTATCAATTACAATTGATCATTGTTATAAAAATTTAAACTCTTTTGCTAATTTTGCTGACTGAGTGAATGCAAAGTTCATTCGCTTTATATTTCCTACCCGATGTGCTGGGCCGTCTGTCAGAGGGCACAGGTGCGGCAAGCTGGTGCTGCCCGTGGTGATGCCTCTGGAGCTGCTGCTGGGACCTCATCAAGGCTTCTGCGTTGCCTAGAGAGCGGGCACAGCTCGGACCTCTCTAGGTAGACTCTGGGAGCGAGTCTGGACGAGGGAGGGCCGCCCAACCCGGTGAAGGCTACACCACCCAGTTATTGCTGAGGAGGAAATGGGGCTCCGAGGAGCTTTATGTCTGTGTTTAATACGGGGCCAATCCTAAAGAGGGACCGGTTCACTAAAAAATGACTAAGAGGCGCGGAGCGCTTTAGTCGGTGATCGTCAGATCGATTGCCCCCTCAACCATGGGTTGGGGAAGGGATCACCTTCTTCTTCGGTGGAAGACGTAGCGGAGTTTTGAGGAGCTCGCTGCTAACGATCCTCGGCTTTGGGATCCCCGGTTTTTGCGAGTGGGTCCGCTTCCTCACGACTAGAGAGGGTGACGGGTTTTTCTTGGTCGGGGAGACAAGCTGGACCTGGCGGGGCTTCGGCCGTGTGGCCAGCTTCGCTGCTATCTTTCGGCTGATGATGCACAGCTGCGGGGAAGCTATTCATGGCGAGGCCGCTTGCGGGGGCGCTAGGAGCGCTCTGAAAGCTGGAGAAGCAGGGCGGCTGCGGGCTCTGGAGTAGGCAGTCTTATCTGATGCACAGGGGGCACAAAAGGAGAGGACAGTCCACTTGCGTGCTGCGATCCTGGTGGGCGGTTGCCGGCTCGGTCTGGTTGGCGGCGTCGACACTTAAGGGAGACCGACGTTGTCGTTCCGTATCTCTCGCCTTATGGGCTTGAGTGAGATAGTACCTAGTGAGCTCCAGCTCGGCCCGCAGGGCTGCATAGGATGGTCTCGGCATGCGAGAAGGAGAGGGAGGAGAAATAATTACAAAGTAATTATTGTAAGACAAAAATCAGATTTATTTCCGTTTACCCGGTAGCCGCACAAGTTGCCTAGGTACGAGCTATTGATACCAGATACGGGATCTGAGTGGAGAGGGGGAGATGCCTTAGCGCCGGGCCCGGCGCCTCTATATCCTCTTTCAGAACGCACTCCTACTATGGGTAACGCGAACTGTGGCGTAGCCGCCTGGCGGCCGGGCGTGGAACTAGGCTTGTGCCAGAGAGCTTGTGGGTGGGTTATAACTATTACTTACATTCACACTTTCTGTTGATCGAATCGCAATCTGCCTCGTGGCTTCCTCGGCAGTTCGATAGAAGTCTCCGATAATAATCAAAGCGGCAGCTGCAGGGACCGGCACGCTTCGTAGCAATAAACAATGCTAGCACGGAATATCCAAATAATACACCCTACACGAGGAAAGCACGAATCACGCACGCACGCAATAATTATCACGAAGGATAGCTGTCGAAAATCGAATCAAGAACAGAACGAATTCAAGCACAAGTTGCGACACGGTCAAACGCATCTAATCGGCAAGACGGGCGACTGCTAATTGCCGCACGGGACTCGGTGGCGCGATCACACACGTATACTTGCGAGAATTGCTATGCCGGAAAATACTACTCCCTCACTTACCTGCTATGTAGCTGTAAGTTACAACAAGTTACAAGGGCACGAACATCAACTCGTTATAGTGTTACTCATTTTTCGTTGTTAATTTGAGTGAGAGCGGTTTTTTTATATCTGCTTTTCCTAGGCGCTCCCTCCAGGAAGAGTATTACATTTTTATATTTGTAGAAATCTTAATTAATGTGAAAAGAAAGGATGTGCAACGTTTTAATATATGAACATGTTTAACAGCGGGCCTGTTCAAAATATGTAGGTATGTTTGTAATATAAAAATCGAGGTCTATGGTTTTTCTGGTTATCATAAATAAGCGTGCATTTTAAAATTTGATTTAACATTTATTAGCGTATTAATTGTGCTAGTCTCCGTTGAGAATTTGAGGTGTGCTAGTTTTTTAAGAGTTGACGATATTATATTCATGACTACATCGCGCTCTAGACGAAAACTACCACCGTACGAACTTTTCAGCAAAGAAGTAGCTCTACTCACCGATTTGCCGCAATGTCTAGCACAACTGGCATATTTTTATTTGGTTGACTAAATTTATATGAACATTGTGAAGAAAAGCAGACAAATCTTAACCTTGAAAATTTTAGAAAATTTTTAAAGATAATTATTTTAGTCGCCAGCGCGGCGCTAGCATGCACCTTTATAAATATTTATAAACATCTGTTTAATAAAAAAAAATTTGGTAAAACGTTAAAAATTATGAGAATTTAGAAACATTAATGATGAAACTTGTGTAAATATTTAAAAATTTTGATAGCAATTCGTTAAAATTTTAAGTTGTGCTTTGATCGCAGGAAGTACACGAGTTGTGCTTTTTTGTGATAAGTACGCAAGTTATGCTACTTTTTGACGCAAATTTTGAGTTGTACTACTCTAGCCTTCGCCAGTGCGTTGTATCTGTACACGTGTAATATGATTTTTATCTATAATATATAAATGGCTAATTGTTTAAAATTAATATATTATCCAATAACCCAATAATAGTAATTAATCAGTGGATTGGTAAATGCTATATAATGTTATATATAATATATACATGTGTGAAAATGACATAATATATATAATTCAAGAGTGTGACGGGGCGGTTTCGCTTGCGCGGATCAACTAACAATTTGACCCGCCAAGCGATGGGGCTAGCGCACGAAACCACCGCGCCGACAAAGGTCATCCTTCGACGACGGAAGAATCGCCTCGGTAGCTCAGCTTTCTCCGTTTCTACGGACCGCAGAGAGTGGCTGGATTCTTCGTTGCTTGGCTGTTAGGAAAATGCTTGGATATGTGTTGGCATGCAAATAAGTACTCGCGTTTTGCTAGACTCTACAATCGGACTAGTTTACCCTTCAACATTTATTCATTAACAATGAGAATCCGTCTCGTATTGCACCGGTTGAGTACAAATGATAATTTCCCGGTGTGTGCGAATTGTTTGAAGAGGCGATCATCGAGATCGGCCGTTGCCTGTGAGCGGCTCTTCCGCGAACCGGGTCTAGCTCTATCGCACGCAGTGCCCTCGGCACTATTCTAATGTGTGTGAGAGAGAGAGATATATATATTCGGGCTATGCGCCGACACTAACAGACTCACGGTAATCGCATATGATGGTCGCTGTCCTCGCAGAAGGTGGGCTGGTCGCCGTTGATTGCCATGACGCCGTCGTACCGCTCGCTCGAGTTCTCCCTTTTTCCCAATCGGTGTTGCTGGCTAACTTGCAGTTGTCGCTCTGGCCTCATCTCTCGGGCTGAACAATGCCCTGGGCTCTCCTCCCGGGCTGAACGCTGCCCTGGCCTTCCTCGGGCCTTGGAGTCTCACTGATGGTCTCCAGCGGCTCCCAAAAAGGTAGTCGGCACTCGCGAGAGTAGCTGACCACGCGTGCTCGCTACGGCGGTCGAGCATGTAAAAGCTCTCGAGGCTTCGCGCTCGATCAGTTCCTTAGCCCGCTCATCCCCTGTTCGTCGGGTGAGGTTGGGTCGAGATGCTATTCTCTCTCTCTTTTCTGGCGCTACTCGGCGCCATTTTGGGTAACGCTATCTCTCTCTGTGCGCTACTCTCCCTCTCTCTTACATGACTTTCTTAATGCTTCGCGTGCGGCTCCGGCCGCCTCGATACTCGTCTCGTCAGGCGTGTGTATGTGAGTGTTGTGTATGGCTATGTATGTATGTACATGCGCGCTTCGTGTGCGCGTATGTGTGCTGGGCACATACTGCTATGAGAGCGTGTGCACTGTCACAAAGGTATAAAAGGTTTTTGGATATATACTGAAAAGAAAAATTCCTAAACATAATATTAATTTCCATTATTTAACCCAGGATTGACCCATTAACGGCTTGACGGTTGGGACTCGTTAATTTTCTACGGGTCTTGGTTCAAACGATAGGTATCTTCTCTTCCCTGTGCTCTCGAATTTTATGTCGCCTAGACCTTAGCGTTAGGATCATTGCCCTCGGATATTCGGCAAAGAGACAGAACGCATTATCAACCCACTTTCCGTATCGCGTATGGTTGCGTGCAGCTGGCTGAGCTCGGCCAGGAATCTACATTCCCCCGATGACATATGGCTCATGATTTGGCTATTCGCCCTGTCTTCTTTAGCCGGGGTAGTGCAAAGCGCCTTCAGACTCAGCATCACCTTTCTTTACCGGCCCCATTGGGCATCCATCAGATGCAGGATGTCTACAAACCCCAGGCGACGTCCGCTTCCCTGGGCTGTATGTGCTTCGGGGTTTCCCTATTCCTCCCAAAAACATTAAAAATAGCTTTGAAATTCATTTGAATAATTGTAGAATCATTTTTTATTTCTTTTTTTAGACTACGACTCTCATTGGTTTGTTGAAGACTGCAAGACTTCTGCGTTTGGTTAGGGTTGCGCGAAAAATTGACAGATATAGCGAGTATGGGGCTGCAGTACTTCTTTTGTTGATGGCCACATTTGCTTTAATAGCTCACTGGATGGCGTGCATATGGTAAGTACTACGAAAATATTATTTATTATATTTGTTTCTTGATGTTGGCCACCGAACCCACTATTTGTCCATAACCGGAATAATTCAAACAGAAGTATGCAGCTGCGATTCTCCTAGTACACTTTTATAGTCAGTGTGTATGGGTCTTTGTGTACCTTTTATAGTCAGTGTGTACTAGGGGGCTCCTCCTATTCCATTTGGATACATCATCAAAGATATATATCTATATATATATATATATATATATATATATATATATATATATATATATATATATATATTGTAACGAGGTTCAAGTCCTCGCTATGCCGGTAATCGGAGCAGGAATCAGAGTGATGGAATAAGGCGGCCTTGGGTCAATGGCTAGAGCGTGCGCATAAAATCATTATTTTAAGGTCAAATTAATTTTTCTAAATGGAAACCCACATTTTTTATACCGGAAATAGAAAGAGCGGGAAATTATACGTCTGACTATGATCTTAACCTCAACCCTGACTTTGACCTTCGGGGTCAATATAAGGTCAAAACGATCTTTTGAAATGGAAACCCTTATTTTATTGGTCACACGACATTCCCAAAGTGGAGTAAATTTTTGCCTTCCAGTAAATGACAGCCACTTTAGACATTCGCTGCGAGATTAAAAATCTTAATAGTTGCAGTAGTGAGCGGCAAAGGGAATCTCGTTAATCTAGCATCACGAAGGTAAGAGGCCAGGGGACTCACAATAATTCAGCATGTCAATGGAAACAGAACTTACTACGTCCACGTCGTTATCTCTGGATGGTGCAAAAAGTATGGTGCTCACATAGCATAGCAGCTTTCTGGAAGCTTCCTGCAAGAGTCGTATTCTCACAGGGAAGCTTCCAGGAAGCCTCCTTGCTATACGGTGTAAGCCCTTTTATTCAACCTTAGAAAAGTCAGTGGGTAAAAATTGTTAAACATCATTTGTTACTTAGAATTTTTTGCACTATCAGAATAGGAAATGAAACTAAAGGTTAACATAAAAAAATCGATTTGACCTCATATTGACCCTGAAGGTCAATGTCAGGGTTGAGGTCAAGATCATAGTCGAGGTCAAGATCATAGTCGGGCGTAGAATTTTCCGCTCTTTCCATTTCCGGTATAAAAAAATGTGGGTTTCCATTTAAAAAATTAAATTTGACCTTCAAATAACGATTGTTTAAAAAATTTTTCTCTAAAATGCTTTGGTTGCGAAATTTTTGGTTGGTGGTTTTAAGATGTATATTACAACAAGTTGCCTCTCTCTCTCTCTCTCTCTCTCTCTCTCTCTCTCTCTCTCTCTCTCTCTCTTTCTCTTTCTCTCTCTCTCTCTCTCTCTCTCTCTCTCTCTCTCTTTCTCAATATTCATGTATATAATATAATATATGTATTAATTCTAACAGCGCTATCGCAGGTAAGTGAGAGAGTACTGAGGAGGGACAGAGAGAGCAACAGCTATAGATTGTATAAAAGGCTACAAGGTGATTACTTGGTAGAAGATTTTGCGGCGTCATTTGACGCTGATAGTTATGCAACCCATTTAAAACACGATAATTTATGCATATATTATCTCCATTCGGATGTGAAGCTAATCCACATAAAAAGGAGACTATGAAAATGATAGCTCCGAGGATGAAAATTCCATATCAACGTCGCAGAGTATCAATGCAACTGATAGATTTAGACTCGATGACACCTCTAAGTAATACATCGCTATCAGTTACGTCAAGTGCTACGACAAGCACATCGACAACGTCGGTGTCTACTGAAATAAACACACAGCCATTTTTGATTAGTAGCTCACCACTATGTCAAATGAATACTGGCATACACACGAGTACGACATGTGCATACCAGCTGGCAGAAACACACAGCAGCGGATATAACGAAGCTTGCGAGAATGAGGTGTGGTGAACGCTGCCAGAGGGGATATCCTACTTTATACCTGAACGAGTGGCACAAGACCTACATAAACGAATATTAGCTGAAAGTCAATTACAAGTGATCGTAAGAATGGATAAGCATGCATAAAATCTTCATGAAGATAATGAAAAGCTGCAAGTGTATAATAGGCTCAAAGATGATAGTATAGCTATGTTAGAGGGGATAAATCAAGATTTATCAAATGTCATACAAAATATAACACTCTATAGGGACAGGCAAGTAAACGAACTGCGAAATAGCATTAATGCAACTCGCGCATAAAAAGCCGTCCGTTTTCATGATATATATGATTTTATCACTGACGAGGTATATAATTTTAATCACTCGATGGCTGCCAACAAAGTGAAATCCTCATTCCTCGCTCTTTCATTCGACAACGAGACCTACACCGTCAGCGGGAATCACGACGCACCCTAGCAATTCACTTGTACCTAATATCTCTCCATGCTCGGTTGGGGGGAGGGGGATGCGTGCTTAGGCTGGTGAAGGGCGATTCAAACAAATACGCCTTTCCCGCCGTTCTCGCTAATATCGCTCGAGCAGTAACAGCAGCAGAATCCATCGGTTTCCGGCATTGGCGCTTTCACCTAGAAGAATGCCCGGTGGTGGCTCGACGTACATGTTGGCCAATTCACATTGTGACTACGCAGAACATCTGTATACATCCTTATTTTGGTAAAGGTGCCAAACCCATCGATGGACATTACGTACCTATCATTGGCAGTGTTAAACTCCCCTTTACAGTTGGTGGAGTCACACATTTCATGGGCGCCCTCATTCTCGGGGAGGTCGACACCGAATGCACCTTAGGTAGCAATTTTATACGCGCGTTTTAAGCGAATCTCGACGTAGAGAGGAATCCGCTGAGCATTAAAGGCAGTGACCAAGAAATGCCTGTTGTGCTCCCTTCATTTTGAGCTGACAAGCTCATGCACTCGCCTCTCACGGGATTGAGGATACTTCCGAGACTCAACGCACCGAAATTGAAGATCTCCTGAAAGCTTGCGCCTCAGAGTTCCTGCGAGGAACTTGGCTATACAGGCTGGATCTATCACGACATTAATGTTCATTCCGCCAGACCGATAAAATAGAAGTATTATCCGATCTCTCAGAAGCTGGATCTTAAAATGCACGAGCAAGTGTACAAGATATTATAGATGGGTATCATTAGAAAATCGACAAGCGAGTGGTCATCATCTGTAGTGATGCTTCGGAAGCCGGATGGCTCTTATCGTTTTTGTATCGATTATCGCAAAGTGAATGCTGTGTCACTTGTATGCGCTTATCCACTCCCTTATATGGATGTGATATTATGCAAACTGCAAAATGCTAAGTGCATTATCTTATTAGACTGTTCGGGAACCTTCTGGCAGATCCCTCTTACGGAGAGATCGATTTCTATTACTGCATTTACTGTGCCTGGAATGGGTCTGTTTGAATTTCTTCGTATGCCGTACGGTTTAGCTGGAGGGCCCTCAACTTTTCAGATGTTGGCAGACAAGATCACTGCTCCTGAAATGGAGCCTTATGCCTTCGCATACTTGGCTGATTTAATAATAGCCATTGAGACCTATGAATCGTACGTTCAGTGCTTCATAAAGATTTTACTTGGAATTTAGGTTGGCCTTATTATAAACCACAAGAAGAGTAAACTTTGTAGGCTCGAAATCCGATATTTAGGCATACTAATCAATCATAAAGGTACTTGGCCCCATCGTGAACGGGTGCGTCCTATACTTGAGTACCCACCGCCGAAGAATCTTGAGCAGCTAAGGAGATACCTCGGTATGGCCTCATGGTACCCAAAATTCCTTGGTAAGTAAAAGGCCACCAAGGGATAACTTGCCGATAAGTGAGAGATAAGTTACCGACTAAGTGAGCGATAGTATGTATATGTAATAGTCTACCTAAGCGCAGGTAGAGGGCGTGCGCGCATAAAGTATTAGAGAGAGGAACGGCCACAGATATAAAAGGAGACCTGCAGCCAGCATCGAGCACTCACATTCTGGCCTTTGCGCGGAGAACATAACGAGAACTGTCGTCCTCTCCAAGTGTTCTGTCTCCTTAGTACTTAGTATGCAAATGAGCATTGTGGGGACCCTCCCCCTTTCCATCTAGTATAAGGCCAGATTGTTATATTTAAAACAATATATATATTTATATTTTATTTATTAATTGTGATTATTCTTTTGTTTACCCCTCACCTCTCGAATACCCCTTGGGATCAGGAGGGTGATTCCCTTTTCTCAAGTGGGTAATTTCGAGTACGGATCGGTTGTGAGAGGGTGGATCCTCACATACTAATCCAAAGCTGCGTGGTGATCCTAAGTGTGCGGAGCTCGTGGAGTAGATCTCCCTCCACAACTCCCGTTGCACACGAGCAGCTTCCCTCTGGTGGATCCTCCACTACAGAGGGTAGGGACGGCTTACACTCACTCAACCGTTAGTGCGGGGTGATTGTAAGTTTGATCTTCGCTTCCTCGAGTACACTCCTGCCTCTTCCCATATCGAGTCTAGAACTCTCTCTACGGCCTCGCCTTGGTTTAGCTTGGCCCGTTTCACGACAGAATGTTAAATACGAATGGAAAGACGATATAGATGCCTTCGAACGTGTAAAAGGCTTGCTTACCTCTGCATTAGTGCTAGTAAGGTCCGATGTCAGCGCTCTCTACACTATAGAGTGCGATACCAGTGATACTAGACTATCGTCTTGTTACAGCACATAGACGGCCAAGATCGCGTCTTATGTAGCGCTATTCGCGTACTTACAGAGTCCTAAAGAAGATTATCGGTAACCGAATGAGAATGTTTGGCGGTGCGATGGTTAATAGACAAGTTTCGACCCTATATTGAAGGTTACCATTTTACCATCATAACCGATCATCACAGTTTGATTTGGTTGAAAAACTTAAAACATCCGAATGGAAAGTTAGATGGTTGGTCTCTACGACTACAATCGTACGACTTCGAAATAGTGCACCATAAGGACAAGGATAATGTCGTACCTGATGGTTATCTCGCATGCATGAGATTGAATATGGCGATATAGCGTGTCTCGCATCTTTGAAGATTGATGAAAACGTTAAGGATAAATGGTACCTGCAGAAGGCTCAGCAAGTTATAGCAAATCCTACAGCTCATCCCTATTGGAGGATCCCAAATCCTGTTTTAGACAATCTGCTCGGGAACGACGACGATGCTTGGAAGCTGGTCGTGTCGCATGGATAACAGTTACAAGTCTCAGAGAATACCGTGACGAACCGACTACAGGGCATCTAGGTCGTTACAAAACGCATCAAGGCGTAATATTGCGCTATTACTAACCAAATATTTATAAAGATGTCGCGCATTTCGTGCGCAATTGTCAAATCTGCCAGCAAACAAAGGTCGAGCAACTTGCTCCAGCTGGCTTAATGGGAAAGCACAGTCACTCGCCCTTGGATAATCGTATCTGGCCTGTATCGCGCAGGATCGTACATCGTCATAGCCGGCTCTGGCACTAGTACATATCGACTCAGAAGAGAGGATGGCAAAGACATTGGAAAAGTTGCCCTTGCTGACATGAAACCTTGTCATGACTTAGAACAATTTTCTGACCAGGATGATTCTGATACTAGGTCCTCGATAGAAAATGTATTCGATCCCGATCCGATGAGCAATGAAGCATACAGAGGCAACCGAGCGTGTTAGTTCCGCGAGAAATAACTTACCTACACCGACCTTAACTCGTTCTGTGAAAACCGTCGCGATGGATAATTCACTGGGTAAATGACCTGCAAATGCGCCGACGCACGATGCATCAACGCCAATCCGACGACTACAACGTGGAAGCAGAAAGGCAGACCAAAGAAATGCTATTCTCCAATAACTCTGCCGAATGCAGTGTCTCATCGACGCCACCACTCGAGAAATAAAGTTCCGCAATTGCAGAATGCTTAACCCTACTGTATCTTTCAAAGCTTACATCTGATTCTTCTACTATTCTTCTGCTACTTTCCTGTAGAAATTTTGTTTGAAAAAACCAATCACATATTCGCCTGCCTGACAGCCTTAATTTTTCCTTAGATCATGGAACCAAAGGAGATCAAGTTGACTATTACGGAAGAGGCACTCCGATATATCCGAGACGCTATGACGCTGGCCACTCAGCTCCATGGGTTAGGAGTGATCGGGGCCCATGTATTGGACACGAGGTGGAATCTGTGGGAACCTTGGATAGCAAGGACCGCTGACTACAACGCCAACCTGTCTAGCTTAGCCATAGATTCAGCCCTTCCGGAGAGTGCAGAGGCGGTACCTGCGTTACACCGTAAGTATCCTCCGAGCGGCTGCCAACACCCACCAACCATACCGTGTAGCAATCTTAAGGAACCTGAGCAAGCTATAAATTTACTAGTTGAAAACATTTAAAAAATGATATCAATGGCAACAAAATCATAAAAAAATAAAAATAAAAAGAAATCTCCCAGAAACCCTTGGATTACGAGTGGCATCATTCAATTATGTTTAACTAAGGAATATTTGTATAATAAAGCTAAAAAAAATGCAAATGATAGAGAGTTACAAACAAGGTACAAAGATTATGTAAAACAGCTAAATAAAGTAATAGCCCGTGCAAAATATTTATATGAAATAAATGAAGTACAAAAAATTCAAAATGACAGTAAAAAACTATGGCAGTATATTAAAAACAAACTAAATAGAAATACTACAGTAAAAACTAATCATATTGATTGTATCGAGGACAATGGAGTAAAAATATCGAATACTTTAAGCATAGCTAATTCTCTTAACAAATTTTTTATTAATATAGGTACCGAACTAGCTGGCAAAATCCGAAAACCAAAAATATTGAATTCCAAAAACATAAAACCAAATGAACGTACTATTTTTTTTAAAACCAACAAATGCAAATGAGATTGAAAAAATTGTAATGGGAATGAGTAATAAAGCAGGTGGAGTAGACGGAATTAGCACAAAAGTGCTTAAAACTATTATTGAGTATGTTAAGTACCCATTGGAATATATTTTTAATCTATGCATTGAAAAGGAATTTGGCCAAAGTGTTTAAAGGTGGCTGACGTGGTACCGTTGTTTAAATCAGGTAGCAAACACCTCGCAACCAATTATAGACCTATTTCTTTGATATCTAAAATAGCCAAAGTACTGGAAAAAATTATTCATATCAGATTGATAAACTTTTTGTATGGATGCAAAATTCTATCGAAATATCAATTTGGTTTTAGACAAAATCGAGGTACCAAAGATGCATTAGCACTTATTTCAAATGTAATATATAATAACCTTAACAATGGTTTACCTACTGTTGCAACCTTTCTTGACTTGGCCACGGTTAATCGTAGCATTCTTCCTGACAAATTAGAAAAATATGGTATTAGAGGCATAACGAATTAATAATAATTATCAAAATTAACTATATAGGGTTGGTTGTAATTTTTAGTTTGTAAGTTAGTTTTAGTTTTCTTTCCAGACCTATGTACTGGTAACTGTGATTACCTCTATAGGATGCTGGTTTTATCAGTTACGTATTTGTATAATATGATGTAAACCTACGTGTTTTTGTACTCTAGATTAAGTAAATAAATAAATAAATAAATTTATTTATTTCAAATTTAAAATAATATGTAGTATTTTTAATTATTAATCGTGGGCTGTTTGGTGTGTTCTCTTTAGCGACTATTATCCCTTTTTAAAAGCCTCTTTTATTTATTATCCTGGTTGTACAATATGCATATAACTAATTTAATAAATTTTTTGTGAAATTACAATACTTATTTCGATTCTATTGGAGGCTCAATATAGGATATGCACACACGGTTCATATGTACTACTTTATATTTATTTTGTCCTATTTGTATTTTAATGTTACCGTTACATAGAGTATCTACTACTAGATAAGTTCCTTCATATTGATCTTTCAACTTTGTTCTCTACATTCGATGAAAATTTTCCCTTAACTTCGAGAACGTGGTTCTGAGAATATTTTCGTGTTTCCTTGCCCATTCTCTTGATTTTGCTTTGGAATGCTAATTTGGTTTTCGTCTAGCGACCTCGTATTGTCAAAGCTTTCAATCATACCTCCTTCAAATGCATTGGGCTCTGTGTATACATTTTGCGTAATAGCTGTAGAACTATAATCGTCAGCGCTTGCTAAGCCTGGTGCGTTACTTTCCTCTGTCGTCGAGTACGACTTTCGTTCTCTTGGATGTCCCTTACCTACCTCCTGCGTTCATTCTTACCCTTTGATTTATTGGGGGCCTTGTTTCGAGCATCTCTGTAATTCGGTCGCTCTAATTTACTTGCTCGCGTTCGCGTCATGCGGTCATTCTGGGGAACCGTAGGGCTTGGGACCTCCCTTTCAATTTCGCTTTCCTTTGTTCCTGTTAGTTCGTTCGCTTGACTCTCGTATTGCTGCTCTATATCATGCTCAGTCGTTAACACAACTTCGTCGGTGCAGAGCTCGATATTCGCTTCTCCTCTTTAATGTGCATAATAGTTTCGGAAGATTCTTCTATAGGATTGCGTGATAGCGCGTCCGCGTTAAGATTTATTCGACTTGGCTTATATACAATATCAAAATCGTATTCGGTTAATTTCAGTCTCCAACGTGTTGCGCGGGAGTCCGGATCGCGTGAGTCTTTCCACCAACACAACGGCAAGTAATCTGTGCAAATTGTGAATTTAGTGCCCAATAGATAGTGTCTGAAATGGCGAATACCAAAATCCATGGCTAGTGGTGCTTCCCTTGAGTAAGTGGCCTATTGTTCTTTGAGATATTACCACTCCGACACAGATCAGACTAGCATCTGTGGTGAGTACAAAAGGTTTTGAAAAATCGGGTAAATAAATACAGGTTCTTCGCACAATTTGTTTTTCAAAATTTCAAAAGCTTCTTGAACTTTATCGGTCCACTCAAAGGGCGCATCTTGTTTAAGCAAATTGTTAAGAGACTTGGCTATTTTTGAAAATTTGTCAATGAATCTCCGATAACATCCTGCTAATCCTAAAAATTGTCTAACATTTTTAACTATTTTTAGTCGCGGAAATTTTCTTACAGCTTCTACACTTCTGGACGTAAAAAATCACATTTATCGGGATGTAATTTGACATTCGCGGCTTTTAGTCTTCTCAGTAATTTTACGAATTTTTCATTATGCTCTTCTATTGTCTTAGCATATACGATGATATCGTCGAGATATACACAGACTTCTAAAGGTCCTGAGTTCAATTCTCGAGCATCTTCGTGCGAGATAGTGAGTGAATTTCCGGCTTCCTCTTCTTTAATAGGTGTATGATAAATGATTTTATTTATGCAGCGCATGGAAAAGAACCGGACTGCTTTTTAAACCTTGCGGTGCTCTAGTCCATTCAAATAATCCTACTTTCGGTACTGTGAATGCTGTCTGATTTTGATAAAATCCTGACGCTAAGTCTAAAACCATAAAATATTTTGAACCGTTAAGTTTTTGGCAAAGGGTTTTATCTGACAAGGTAATTTTATTTAATTTTCGAAAATCTAATACAATTCTATATCTCCGGTTTTCTTCACTGTCATCTTTCTTACGCAAACACCAAAGCGGGCTATTATAATCTGAGTGGGACGGAACAATGTGTCCTCCATCTAGAAATTCTTTAATTTTTTCCATTATTGGTTCTCGATGCGCATTCGGGGGACGATATTGATTGACATTTATAGGACGATTATCAATAGTCGGAATGTGATGTTGAATTAAATGCGTGGTAGTCAATTTTTTGCCAGGTAAGTGAAATTGTTCGTGATAAATATCGATGAGATTCTCGAGGGCTTTTCTTATTTCGGGTTCGAGATGGCTGAGCCGTAAGAGTGCTTTGACACTCTCGGAACTCGGGACGTCGACATCTATAGAATTTATTAGTAAGACACAGTTGGAGGTCTCATCTGTGTACTCATACATTGGAGTGCTGTTTATAAACGCACAGTCCTTTTATTTCACCTTCTCGTTTATTATATGGACTTTGGTGACTTTTTAGTATATCTTGTATCTCTCTGCATTTACGCGAATATTGTTGTGCCGAATCATATAATAAATCTTCTTCCTCGCATAGATCTTGTGAATTTTTAAAAGAATTTGTCTTTGTATTATCGTTACTCCCATCTGTGATTGTTTCTAATGCTTCTTTCATTCCATCGAATTTATATACTTTGGCGCTTTCTTGGCTTTTGTTTAAATTTTTGAACTCATCTGATATATTTATAAAATCTTCGTAATTATCGCTCAGCTGCGTCCTTTTTTAAGTGACCTTTTATTTACTGAATTCAATTTAAATTTCTTAGGATTTGACCTTTTTACTTTTATACTAGAGGATATGATCATTACTCTCTATTATATCAGTTTCATCGTCACTTGAAGTAGGTGAAATTATATCAATTTCGTAAAGTTATTGTAAATTATCGCCCCGAAAACGCTTTTTCTTTAAGGGCTTTTGATTGTTCGTAATTGACCTAAATTCAGTTTTCGATTTTCCTTTATTCTGTGGATCATCTAATGTCGTACTTTTATTTATATGCTTTGACTTGTTTTTCTTATAATATTTTCCTCTATCGTGTACAAAATCAGGTAAATTGTCCCTTCTGCTGTGCGCACGTAGTTTTCTTTTAATAGCATCTTCGCCGTGCGACTCTATACATCCGCCTTGTATTACCTCACTTTCATAGCTTGTACCCTTTGTTTCATTGTAGTCTTTCATCTGTGTGCCTGTGTATGAACATTCATTGTTTTCAGTTCCCTCTTTTATAATAATTTTTTCATTAACATTTTTCTGATCTTCTTTTATCTCGAGTTCGTTGTCCGTACTTATAGTTTCATTGTCTGTATACGAGCATTCGTTATCTTTATTTTCACATTTTATGTAATTATTTTCATTAATATTTATTTCAAATCCTTTTGGTTTAATTTCATCTCCTTCAAATTTTTGGTCTTCAACAAAATTTTGCTTGGTTCCCTCTCGCGCATTTTACTTGTATTGTGATCAACACTTTCTTGTCGAACAATTGCAAAAATATCAGCTTTTTTTATTTCATTAACTTCTTCTGTGCCTTCACCGCTCTCCTGGCGTGTAAGCGCACAAATTTGTACTTGATTAATTTCATTAATTATACCTGCGCCTTCATCATCCCTCTCTCGGCATATAAGCGCACATTTTTCATTTTCTTTAATTTCCACTGAAGACTTCATTTTCATTTTCATTTTCATTTTCATAATATAAACTTGCATTATTTATTTCTGCTTCACAATTATCTTGTAGTTTACACTCTTTTTTAACATCATTTTTCGGCTGCTCATTTTCGAATTAATCATTTTCTGATGTATTTTCTTGAGACGTAACTCCCTTTAAATCGTATCTTTTGTCCGTTTTTTTGACTTGAACTATATTTTTTGTAATATTTTCTTCGAGCTCGAATCCATAAATTCCCTCATTCCATTCTTTTGACTGTGATCCTATTGAATTTCTCCTTCTCCCGCTCTCCCGTTGCAGTAAAGGCTCAATTCTCCTAGATTGTATCTTTTGTGTATTCATATGGTTATAGGCTCCGCCCTCTAGTCGTTTTCTTCAGGGCCGCTATTTGTGTCGTCGTATTTTTCAAATTGCAATTAAGAGCGTGGAAGATCTGAGATTGACAAGGTATTTATAAAGTTTCCCGTCGGTGTAGAAAATTCTTCCGTTTTGTCCGCTAATTCTAATTTATTTATAGGGCTAGTTTTTACGGTCGAATTTCCCCAAATCGTTATAATTCGTCTGCGTAAATAATTGTACACGTGTGAAAAAATTTTCCTGCTTTGAAGTTTTTCTTTGACGTCGTCAACGTTTTACTGATTTAAAAAATAGTCGTCTAAAGCCTCTTGTTTTATAATCGGAGTTAAATCTCGTTTTAATCAAATCACAAATTTATTCCTTAAATCCTCAGTCTCTTCGGCAATTTCTCGGTCAATCAGATCTTGAAAATTTGTCGAGCTATTAACTATAGGTCTAGGATTTTGAACTACTGTGGTGTTTGCCTTTACTGAATTTGCAACACTCTTATTTATTGTCGATTGACTCAAAATTTCTGTTGTATCTATTATTAAATTTTGATCTATTACGCCTTCCGTCGCGCTTTGTATTGGGGAGTCGTGCGGACTTGACCGCTCGGTAATATTTTCTGGCGTAGTGGTCGGGACAATGGCTGTAGTGTCTACACTCGGGGTTTCGGTAGTCTTTGTTTCCAATTGACTTTTATTAAATATGGAGGGTTTCAAAGCTATTCTCTGTCGAATTTGAGGTGCTGCTGTAACGTCTCTTGTTTCGATTATTTCTATGCTTTCTGTCCCATCGTCGTCGTTTTGTACGCAGTATGTATTAAAGGTACTTTTTTCGCTATTTCGTATCTGTCCACTAACCGGAATGAAAATTTTGGGACACGAGTGTGGGTTATCTATGTTGAGTTTTGCAAGATTCCTATCTAACTCTTTATAGGTATTACGTGCTTTAATTTCAAGCCTCGAACTTGGGATTAATTGCTTAACGTTTGACTTTTCTAAGTTTTTCTTTTTCTCTAAATACATATTTAACAAACTGTCGTCAAGCATTCGGATATCTCGAGTGGTTGTTACGCGTGATACATGGTTTATAACGGTTTTATCTTTAAACTCCGAGAGTTCCGTACTAGATTTCGGTTTCGTTTTGCACTTTTCTGTAGTAATTTGACAGTTTTCTAATGCTTAGCTTAAATTTTTCTCCAATATATCCGGATTTTTGCTCTTAATCCCGGTTTTCAACAAGGCTACTTTCTTCCCAGCCTTTCTATTTTTTGCACAAATCTAGTTGAATTACTCTTGGTATTCATTTATTGTGTGTATGAGGGATTGACAGAACAGGTCGCTAATTAAAGCGATTCTCTGTTGTGGGAGGATTGTATGTAGGAAAACAAGTTATTGCTCAGCGATTTCTTATCTTTATAGAAAGATTGCAAAATATGTCGCTAATCAAAGCGATTCTTTATTTTTCAGAAAGGATAATAAAAATTAGTCGCTAATTAAAGCGATTCTTTATTTTTATGGAAAGAGTGTGAAAAATAAGTCGCTAATCAAAGCGATCCTTTATTTCTCTGGAAGGATTATAAAAATATGTCGCTAATTAAAGCGATTCCTTATTTTTATGGAAAGGGTTGTGGAAAATAAGTCACTAATCTGAGCAATTATTTGTTTCTTGGAATGGATAGCAATAAGTCGCTAATTAAAGCGATTCCTTATTTTTATGGAAAGGATTGTAAAAAAAGTCGCCAATTAAAGCGATACTTTATTTTTCGGAATGGGTAGTAAATAAGTCGCTAATTAAAGCGATTCCTTATTTTTATGGAAAGGTTGTGAAAAATAAGTCGCTAAGTAAAGCGATACTTTATTTTTCGGAATGGTGTAGGAAGGAAAATTACACAGAATAAAATATTACCTTAAATAATTATATTCTATACTTTAAATAGATTTTTCATAATTATTACCGATTTCACAAAAAAAAAGGTTTCTTTCTTTTTGTCAAATGATTAATTAAATGTCCAAATTTTTGTATTTTCAAAACGGTTACATTTCACCAATTAAAAAGTTTCCCGGCCTCCAACGCACCAAAAAGTAAAATGTATAAACAACCTGTTACGTCTTCGGCTATGATGCTCTCGTCGGTTGCAACATTTTTATTGGTTAGTTTATTATGGGGGGACACGGAGAACAACGAGAATTTTTATGAGATTATCCTAGCACTTTCGGTGTTTAGACATTCCCGCGATCCTGAAGAATACCGCAAAATGTCTGGTTGGAAAACCTTTTGTTACTAAAAAGAACTTAATTTCGTGCCTTCAGAATATAACTCGATTTGAAAAACCCCGCATAATCTATGCTACGCATTAGTTATATAGTTATTCTTCTGAGAGAGAGACAGAGAGTGTGTGAGAGAGAGAAGCTTCTAGCGGGCTAGTAACGCTGTATTGAATTGACACTTACCTTTTGTTAGGCGGCTGCATTGTAGCTCTGCTACCTGTAAATATACTAAGTCGATGTAGTGCTAAGCTTATAAACTGTACGTGAGACGATCTACTCCGAGAAACAGTGCGAGACGTAATGATCGTATACTTCTTTACTGAAAGTGTTACTGGTACCCAAAATGAATAATATAAAATGCACTCGATTCTGATTGGTTCTCAGTTAACTTTACTTTATTTAACTCCGAAGCGCGTTTGAAAGGCTTTTGTGATATCGTTATTCTTTTCGTTGCCCGTTACCATGCGGTAACTACTTTATCTCGCGGCTCGATTTCCTGGTTTCCGTCCAAATTTATACTATATGAAAATTATTCGTGTTGGCGTTAATTTGACACGAGGTTCTAATTTCTTTCAATAATAAGTCTTGTCGAACTTGAATCCCGGACCGAATGATTTTTGCGCGCACTGAAGCTAAGTCCCGAAACGAATAATTTTACGTGTACCGATGCTAAGTCCCGAACCGAGTTCCGACTCGGCTAAATTTTGCCCGACGGTGACTATGTCCCGATTGAACTTCTGAGATCGTGATAATGAAGGTATCCCGTCCCGCTCAAGATTCTAAGTGCGACTGAAAGAAATTAACCCCGACTGAGAGATTAAGTCCAAATGAGGGGGCCGTGCAGTTAATTTGGTTCCTTAAGGCCCTTATAGTCCCGAAAATCCTCAATAGGAGGGGTTAGCTTTTCCATATATAGAGTTATCTATGATCGCTATTTACTACTCTTCTTACTATTTTTCGTCTCTGACTTTTTCTTGCAGCTTATCATACATCCCCTCCCCCGGATATAGTTCCGTCCTGCTCGACTCTATGTTTGTACAAGTGGTCGAGCTTCTTTGCATCATATGGCTTCTCCAGGCTTCTTGTAGTCATCAAAGTAGTGATCTACTTTGCCGTGAATATGAACTCTTACTGTTTGCGGGTAAGTCTGCTTCTCTTGTAATAGGTATCGAAAGAGGGGCTGCTGTTGGCTTACGCCCCGCGATGCTTAGGTAAGGCGGTCCGCCGGTAATAGGTGGACCTGCATTGCATTTCTAGCGTCTGTATCTCCTAAATTTTTCTTGATTTTCCTCGTTGTGGATATGATGTTTATACATTTTTACACTTGCTGTATCTTTACACTCGCTATTGAACTGCTTCTAGCGAGGTTCGATATGCTCAAATCTCAGTCTAGTTTTAACTTTCGTATATTATAATCTTACGACGTATTTGAGTTAGTTATTCTTACTTTTGTTTAATTGTATTTTACCGAAATTTGTGTTCCTATAATAATGTTGTCTCGCGCATGATTGTTCGTATTTCGTTTTGGATATTTGTTATATCACATTTTATTTTAATAATATGAATTCTGCATACGATCATTTTGTCTCTCCTGTTCTTATCGTCTTCCGCTTCCTATCTTTTAGAGCATTTGGAATGTATAATGTGCTTTCCCGAGTTGGCCTGTACTTTATTCTCGTGAACTTCTCGGCTCAGAGCTATTCAGTGTTTACTCTCACTCAATGTCGTCGATGCTCTCTCTCTCCCTCCCGCTATACTCAGTGGGATCGCCATTCTATATAATATTCTTTTAGTATCTATAATTATTCTTATTGAAAATAGAAATGCGGAAAATTGAGCATTTCACATTATCTATAAGCGTACGCAAATTTTTCGCCTCAAATTTAGTTTTAAGATTAGATTATAAGTCGTCTTCCATGAAAATTCAGTTAGTATTGTTATTGACATTGCTTACATATTTTTTAGAAAGTTTAGAGAAAACACCTAAATAATGTGAGCAATCTTTACCAATTCTATGTTTTTTTATAACTTGAGATTGCGCAGGTAGACGTGAATATACTTACACAAACGTAATATTAATAATGCTATCAAAACTTCTCAACATTTTTTCGTTAAAGCATACTTTACGTAAAAAGTCATGATATGATGATATGGTTCGCCATGCCTTGATTCGGCATTCTCGTAGACTGTTCTGTCCAAATTATAATCATTACGTAGGTCATCATTACCAATGCTATCAGCCTAAACATTTTCATCTTTGCAAGAAATCGAAGCACTTGATGCCGCCCTCGATAATAGAAAAACTACCTCTTTGTCGACAAAATCTTTATAAAGAACTTTATAGTTAACCGGTTTTTTTTTATATTAACTATAGATTGAATTATTTAATTGCATCGAATAAACTATACAAAAAACTGTTTTTTTAATTCAAAGCCAGGTATCTCTGCGAAAGCCGAACGCAAAAAAGTTTTACAGTCAATAGTATAAATTTATATAGCGCGAGAATAAAATTTTACCTTGTGTAAAGGGTTGCATATGACGCGCAAAGAAACTGCAATAAGGTTATATACATGTCTATTTCCTATTTACATGTATTTCCCTATGAAGTGGTTCCTAGCAGCCAGTTTCTTCGTGCGTACGCCCTTAGACTAGTGGATGTCAAATCGCGTGCCGCTCGCACTCCCCGCAAAAATCTTGCTTTAGCACGCCCGAAATGTGGTGCGCCAAAATCATTTTATTGTACTGTGCGCACAATGATAGAGCACGCTGACTGGACAAACATTCTTTCGACAGTATAACATTTTCGCGTACGCATTTCTGCGATCCAACAGCTTACGCGTCGAACAATATTGAGAGTTGTTTTAAAGCAGCTTGATTGACAACGTAACATATCTCATCAACAGTATGAAAGTTTTAAAAAGTATATTTATATCTTCCACTTCGAAATCATTAAACTGAATCGCTTCATGCATATTTTCCGGAAGATCTTCTTTGCATACATTCGTATTTTAAATCACTCGTTCTTTCGCTCGGTCGCTCGGTTTGAAGAAAGAACTTGGCTAGTTTTTAGTTAAAAGCACATGATTACATAAGAACATGATTTGCGAAATTGCTTAGAAGTTATGTCTCGTCAATGTATCTGGTTAAGATTTATGTGTATCGTTGTATTAGACTATGTGTTTATTTTATAAATAATCTGTCATTTCTCAATTCCCGCGTTTTTATTCTATCTTATTTACGTTATTCATACAACGGTGGCATTTAATTGCGTTTCAAAATAGATATCATAAAATAATTTGGATTTAACAGACATTCTGAAATGTAACGGCATATTAAGAATGAATCTTTAATAATTTAAACAAACATATACGCACAATGAAATTATATTACCTATATTACTTACGCCGTTAGAAAACTAATTTTTATAAAATCTTGGTCTCATGTTTACATATCAATAAAAATCCAGTGTCGATGTCGGTGTAACCTCAAACAAAAGTTATATCTGTCGAACTCGTTCAATAACATAACACAACGTTCTTTTCTTTCAATCTGAAGGTAGTAATGAAATCAATCGTTGATGTTTAAAAAAATAACAATCTTTGACGTATTGATCGACTGCAGAGCTTTTCCGAATAATCGCGCAGACAAATAATTTATAAACAATTTATATTCCTATCTAAAATGGGAGTCCACAGTATCTTGTAGAAAGCAAGGATGAAGCGCTTACGATACTTTACCAAAGATCCACAATTGTTGAGGATATCAAAGCTTCGTTATCAGGGATGAGTATAAATTTATGTGGCCAGAAGATAATAGCAAAGCA
Organism: Muscidifurax raptorellus; assembly: GCA_020010945.3. NCBI lineage: Eukaryota > Metazoa > Arthropoda > Insecta > Hymenoptera > Pteromalidae > Muscidifurax > Muscidifurax raptorellus. Next base: position 173,627 of record JAHUUD020000085.1, read on the forward strand.
AAGCAGTGCTGTCGTGCAATTATCAATAACGGGCATAAATACAATAAAGCAATGTAAGTTATAAAGTTTTAAAGTCTTATATAACTTGAGATTATTAAATGCGTTTATGTAGTGTGCCACTAATTTGATACAGTCATGATTTGACTTGACTCTTGACTTATCTTTCTTTTTAATAGGCTTTGTTCAATCGATGCATGTATAGAATAAATGTAGTTGAACTAATGACAGCTGTATAGAATGTGTCTGCCCGCGATTATATATTTTTTTTTTGATACTGTAGAAAATACTACTTTTTAAAGCAAATTCTATTTTAATGATTACACCGGCACACAAAAAAAAGTGGTCTGTTCAAGAAACCAGACTTATCTTTCCTTATGTATTTTAACCCGCTGAATCCGAATCCGACGCCAGTTTTGCCCGTACACCCCCCAGATTTCGTTAAAATCGCAAAAAGTCGTGAAAATTGCGTAAAAGAAACACTGTGAGTAACAGCAAAAAGGAAAAAGTAATTCTTTGCACAGGTCTTTTGAAGAAAAGAGAGTTCGTTACAAGAGGAAAAAGGAGTAAAGCAAACAGAGTTGGCGTCACAAGAAAAGGAAAAAAAGAAAGAAAAAGAAAAATCATATTTTGTTACGTGGTATTTGGGGAAGAAACCGAGGAAAGGTATTTTCCCTTATACCCGCACAACTGCTTCGATAATATGTCAAAGGCCGAATTTCTTAGATGCCAGGCCTCGAACAAATGATATATACTAATATCCCGGTTGTTCGAGACTTTATCTCACTGGGGGAGTTCCATTATTTGAATCATACAACGAGAAGTGACACACTTTCAATCTTTACAGCTTTATTTATCTGCCCTAAATCCGACCACAATTTTACAAGGTATTATACATACGCATGTCGCACACTCTGATCGTATGCATATACGGGGATTTCCACAGAACTTTTAAACTACAGTGTAAGTGGATAAAAATCTTATTTACAATTACAATATTACGTCGAATAAACCTTAAGTTCATGTAATAGTATGAAATATAGATGTCTATAAAGTTGCTACCTCGTAGGGGCTAATTTAAAGTGATTCTCAATAGCTAAATAGACTGAAATCTGTACATTTGTTGTGTAAGTTGAGTAAACTTGTCTATTTTTAACAGGTTTTCTCGGACGCCGTGACAGATATCGATTTTCTTTCACGTTAAATAGTGAGCTTTTATTATTATACAACTTCACCTAAAAGGAAATTCGTGTGCGATTCTTCAAAAAAAAATGGTCTAGCGCTGTATGTGTGTAAGTGCATTTTTGCGTTTTTTTTATTTTCAAAAAGTTATCTTATAAAAATGCGCGCCATCTTTTTAAATCTTAAAATATTTCGGTAGGTTCATGGTTCATATCAAAATAAACATTTGTACCGAAGGTAGATTCATGTGCTATAAATACCCTTGATATGGGAGCAATTGGAAGATTAATTTTTGAAACGTAACTCGTGTGAAAAAAACAGTTTTTTAAGTAGCACACGAACAATATCATACTTGGAGGTCTAATTATGGTTGTAATCGTTTTCTTGGCTGTTTTAACTTACGAAAAATATATTCGCGTTAATAAGGAATCTATATTTTAAGTTTTAGAGCCTTAACTTCATTCGAAATTCAAAGTGTATTTTTTGCTATTAATAGAATTAAAGGGTTTTCCAGCAATATCTCAAGACTGACTTACGCGATCAATCTGAAACTTGGATGATGCATTGATTTAGTCTCATCAATATTAAATTGCCCAATTATAATATATTTATGTAATAATATATTCATAGAATAGATTGATATGTCACAATTTTTGTTAATTAATAATTTTTCGTGAACGGCAACAGATTAAGATGGCACTTACAATGTACCTTCTACTATTTTACGAAAACCTATTTCGAATTCAAAAATAGTTAGACATTTCTTGATTTATTAATAATAAAAAAAAATGAAAAAAGCAAAAAATACGTTAAAAAAATGAAATTTTCTAGCGATTGAGAGCACTAAAAATGTGTTCAAGAATATAAATTTCAAATTTTATGAAGATCACAAATATATCAATTCTAAGTATACTGAGCAAAATTATAAACAAAACATCGAGTTCGTAAACTGCGGGAGTATAATGACTATTTACTTAAAATAAGCAAATTCTTACTCCAAATTCATTGAGATACATTCGTAAGATTATTTCAAAAACAACAGCTTACGAAAAGTATAGGTATCAGATATCATACAATAATACAGGCGCAGACCGTTCGACAGTCAACACAGCGTGTCCTTCATCTAGGTATTTACGCGGAACGCGCAAAGGTCTTTTATTGTTAACCCTCTCACCTTTGCGCCGTTGACTATAAATGAATTACGCGGCTGGATTAGCATTGTTTGTAGGTACATGAACATATGTACCGAAGGATAATAATGTGCTCGCAAATTAAAAAAAAAAAACTTATTTTGACTAACATTAAAACTTCTGTGGAAATCCCCATACATGTTGGTGATTCGGGTACAATGATCCGGTACTCTCTTTCTTTCCCGATTCACACAACACGCGGGTCGCGCCAATTGTACGGCAACGATAATAATTAATAAGCTATCTGGCTAATTAACTGTTGATGACTTCCTTCCTCTCGTCCTGCAATGTCTCGTTCTCTGTAAACGTGCTCGCGAAACTGTGCTACGGTGATGTGAAAAGCTGTATCTCGAAGGGTTGCTGGCTAATGTGTCTACCTCAACTCACGAAATGCAAGTGAACGAGCGCTCATCAAGACGTCTGCCGCGAGGACCTGTTCGTTCGCTCTGTCTATATCTATCTTACGGCTCTAATATAATACAGTATCTCGCGACGCGATCTAACTAATCACACCTTTGGAAAATAATGACGCATGCGCGGATACAACTTATATTCCGGCGCGAAATTAAAAAATACAATTCTCTCTCAATCACATACTTAATCACCATATAATAATACAATATAATTATCATTTTATTCCAATCATAAATTTATATTTAATCTCCCGGCGCAGTCAACAATTATAAATTACACGATGCCACTCACTGTAGAAGTGGCTTGAGGCTTCGCCGCACTCGACAATTACACGCGCCTCCATTCGGCATCTATTCTACTCCACTCACACAATCTTACAAACGCTGTAGTTCTCACTCTATTTCTCTCACTCTCTCACACAGTATAGGTATGCGAGCACAGCTACTTGGCTGTGTCGACTTCAACCCGGTTTCTTTCTCTTCACGGCTCTCTCCCGCTTCTCACCGCGGCGAGTATATGAGCTGGTGCTCGTTGCTACGGTATGTGTGTGTATGATTGTTGGCTGCTACTGCGTACGTGTGTGTGTCTGTTGACTGCTACGGCGTGCTGATGCGTCGGTACCGAGTAGAATTCCTTCTTTTCTCTCTCTCGCTCCCTCTACAAACCACAACAGACTTCAGTTTGTTACTAATTAATTAATCGACGATTCAGGTAGTAGAGAGTGTAAAAGAGATTCTTTCTTTCAGTGCCGACGGCCACCCTGTCGCAATTTGGAAAATAGAAAGAACTTATTAAATGCTACCATTTACGTTTTTCCTTTTCTGAAAATATTTCAATTTTTTGAGCAGTTTTATAAGATATTAACATTTTTCAAAGTTTCAAATTCATATAAACCATACATATGACACTCACAAAAAATTACAACTATGTTATGATCTTAAATCCCAATTTTCATGATTTTACGTAATTTTTCTCAAATATTAAAGTGCGTAGGGGTAAAAAAAATCCTGGATCCTTTTAATAAAGCGAGTAAAAACACAAAAATCACGTATAATGCAGTCATATTAAATGTTTTACTCCTAACCTACGCATTTAAATACAAAATTTCATGTTTTTTGCGATTTTTCACGATTTTCCACGATTTCCCTAAAGTTTAAAGGTCGTACGGGTAAAATAAACCTTAGATTCGGATTCAGCGGGTCAAAGTACAGAAGGATAGATGGGTCTGGTTTCTTGAACAGACCACTTTTTTTGTACCGATGTTATCTAAACTGGTATAGATTCTTTATAATAGGCAACGAAGATATCTTATTAGACAAAATGAAATCTGTCATAGACTCTTGGCACCCCTTAAATAGAGCTGGTCGGAAAAAAGCAAAATGAGGACGTAATTAAATCAATAGAAGCAGAAAAGGAGGATGACGACTTAAAGGCTATTGTAAACATCTTATCCATACGATTCTTTTAACAAATGTGTATAATATAAAATAACGATTTATCCAATTTTAATAACAAACTCAGAGAAAACACGGGCAAAAAGTACTCAGCTTGATAGAGCAAAAAATTATGAAAGGATTACAAGGTAACCTTAATGGGGACACACCACCTTTAAAACTCGAAAAAATAATTTTTTTTAATTTCACACAGCTAAGTTGGATTGATTGGAAATTTTTTATACAAATTTATCTTTATTTGAGATTTTTTTGTCCTATTTAGTTCTAATATACCCTAATGAGAAATCAAACACTGAAAAGCACTGTCAGCACGATTCCAGGACAATGTACGGCCCAATCGGGTTGAAAATTTTTTGACATACTCTCAAAAGCATGAGTGTGTGACGTATGTGTTTAAAAAACCTTTATTTTAATCAGAGATTCATTGTATTTTTATACTTATATGTGATTATTTTATTTTAGAAAATGTTTCTACAACTAGCACTCAAGCTTCTGCAACTCAAACCGTATCATCTCGAGGAGTGCGAAATAGATCAATTGGAATGATAACAGACGAAGAAGCCTATAATATATCTATTTTTAATTTATTTATTGTTTTACTTAATTGTGTGTGTGTGAGTGAATATGTGTGTGTTTGTATTCCAACGGGCAAAGGCAGAGCAAGCTCTGCGCAAGTGGCCCTACGACATCAGAACCCCACCGGTACCATCGCTAGACATTGCTTCGGTGGAGCCGTGTAATAGCTAGTTTAACTTTCCCGTACATCACCGTTCCACTACTGTGATTAGGGGTTCCGGATCAAGTTCGTCTTCTTCTCTCTTTGTATCGTCCGGCCGTCTACTTCTCACATCATCGTCCGATTGGCCTATGGCAGTCTCACCCCGCCCTACGTTCCTCTGTATCGATCTAAGGTGTGTATATATGGACGGTAATCTCGTTGTCTTAGAATTCTATACGCTGACGTCTTGCCGTATCTTCAATTCTAAGTTTTTTCATTATGCTGGCCGCAAATGATGTCACTACCCTCCAATTGTCGTCTGACTTGAGCATCAGCTCGATAATGTTTTCGGGAGTGTCGTCTTCTCTCGGCGTCTCCAACAGATTTTGCCTCTCCAGTAAAAACTGTGGGCACCCTGTCATTACATGTTCGGTGTCTTCAAGCGAGTTGGTGCAGGTTGGACAAGTCTCTTCAGTATCCAACTGGAACCGGTGCAGGTAGTAACTAAAGCAACCATGACCGGTCAGAAGCTGGGTGAGGTAGAAATCCAGATTGCCATGTGGTCTATTAATCCACTTCTCTATATTAGACATTAGCCGGTGTGTCGATCTTCCTTTTGTTGAGGCGTCCCATCTGCGTGGCCTGGCTTGAAGGGTGCGCTGTCACTCAATCTTTCTGGTCTGAGCACTTGACGACTCCTTCTCTTGCAGCTTCTCAATTAGTCTTGCTCTTACTTCTGCGGCAAGGTCTAGAGGCAGTATTCCTGGAAGTACCGCGATCGTATCACTAGAGATGGTCCTGTATCCGCTAGTGACTCGTAAACACGCCCGGCGGCGTGCTAACGCTATCTCTCTTATGCAGGACGACAGCTTTGCTGCTTTGTACCGTACGTTGTGCAGTGTAAAGCGTGATTGAGTCAACTATATTGGGAATCAGTCCCGCTAGGGCATTTGCAACCTAGGATGCTTTTCTACCGACTATTTTTAAATATTCGTCGAACTTTAGTCGGGTGTCAATGTGTACTCCTAGGTATCGTATGGAAGGCGACGAGATTATATTACTGCTACCAACCCTTAGAGTAATTGTCTCTATTTTTTTCCGGCTAGTTACTAATACTACCTCCGTCTTGTGTTCTGACAGTTTAAGACCAGCTGTCGTGAGCCAGCTTCTAATCCTGCTCATTACGTCGTTGGCGTCTTCGGTAGTTCCCTCGATTGTTTTACCGGTCACTACTACCGCAATGTCGTCTGCAAATCCAACAATCTTAATATTGTGGGGTACCGGAATCCTCGATACACAGTCATAAATAATATTCCAGAGCGTTGGTCCCATGACAGAGCCCTGTGGAACTCCTGCAGATACTATGTGTTTGACCACACCATTGTCCGTGTGGTATTGGAGCGTTCTATTGCTTAAGTAGCTTGCTACTATTTCTTGCATGTAGCTTGGTACCCCGAGGCGCTCCAAGGAAGCAATAATTTGGGGTCAGCGTGGAGAATTAAAAGCATTCTTGACGTCCAGAGCAATGATAGCGCAGTACTTCTTTGTTCCTCGCCTCCAACTTTTACCATTGATTGCCTCGCGTGCTGTGTTTACTACCAGATTGATTACATCCGCGGTTGACTTGGCTCTGCGAAAACCGAATTGATGCTCAGATAGCCCGTAGTGTCCCTCGGTGAAGTCTTCAAGGCGCCCGACTATGATTCTTTCTAGAATCTTCTCTGACGTATCCAACAAGCAAATGGACCTGTAGGATGACGGATTCTCCGGTGGTATGTCGCCTTTTGGTATCAGAATTAGCTGTTGCGGTTTCCAATGTTTAGGAAATATGCCTTTTCTGAGACAGGTTTCAAAAACCTTCAAGAATGCCCTTGGATTAACCTTTACTGCTAGTTTAATAGCCTGGTTTAGGACCCCGTCCGGGCCGGGGGCGGTTGCGTCCCTGGTTTTTGCACAGGCTCTAGCAAGTTTAACTTCGGTTAGTGGTGGGATGCAATCTTGTGATGGGGCTTGCCAATCAACCTCACATTGGTCGTCTTCAGGGAAGAGTACTTCTATTATCTGGATTAAAAATCCTGCCTCACACAGAGGCGCAACTATTTTGCCTTTCAGCCGCGCCATGACTACTTTATAGGGGTGACCTATATATACACTTTATAGGTGTTTAAGTCCCTCTTTACTTCTTCACAAAGTTCAATGTTGCAGTGGTTTTTGCTTGCCTTTATCTCTTTGCGGAGCATTCTTCATCCTAACCGGTATTGTTCCCTTCAGTAATCTCGATTGTTTCTGGCTCTTTGGGCCAGTCATCGCGCTCTATGGCATTTCTTGCGCAACTCTGCAATTTTTCTTGTCCATCAGTATGTTTCGCTATGGTCGTTTTTTACTTGTCCAGATCGCGTCATGGAGGTATCACACGCCATTTTTACGAGCTCCATGAGAAAGTCCACCTCGGAGTCGGGAGCACCTTCGTTTTCTATTATGACGGCAAAGGTTTCTCGATCTAATGATTTGGCGTTCCATTCGCGTGTGCTAAACTTCTTAGCTTAACTATTAATTAACTCATATAGTATTGCCCTATGGTCGCTGTACGTATGTAGATCACTTACTCTCTACTTTTGTATTCGTGAGGTAAGATTGTCGCTAGCGAAGATCAGGTCTATGATTGAAGAGTTTTCGCCTCTTACGAATGAAGGCTTGATGCCCATGTTAATTAGACAGACCGCCAGTCTTGTAAAACTGTCAAGGAGTATGTTACCTCTGTTGTTCGCTGTGGTACTCTCCGATATGGTGGACCACGCCTTGAAGTCTCCGGCAATAATTACGGATTTCTTGTTGGTTACTTCATCCCCTAACCTAGTGAGAAGCCTTGCAAACTGTTCTTCCGTGAGACTTGGAGGAGCATACACACTGAAAATGTATATTCCGCTCTCCTATACCCAGGTAAATAGCTCGCTTGAATGGTGTGGGCCTTCCTGTATGTGATTGTACGCGTTAACCCAGATTGCTGCCCTGCTGCTGCATCAGTGAACCATTGTTGTGTGGCGTTTCTGTCTTTGTATTGCTCTGAGATGATAGCAACATCTATAAAAGATTTACGAGCAGTCTGTTCCAGACGATCCTGTTCAACTTCGCAGTGGTTTAGGTTGAGCTACAGTATTCTCATCCTCTGAACTGTTTGATGTACTCCTGGGTAAGCGGGCATGCATAACTGTATGATGCATGCTTCGTCTGGGATTTTCCAGCCTCTTGGCACAGCAAATAGCATGGATCCTTCGTGCACGATATGGCTTCGTGATCTGAGCCACCACAACGTCTCCAGGCTTTTGACCTACCTGTTCCTCCACACATAGCTGCAGTATGGCCAATTCGCCAATATCCATAACAGCGCCTTATTTCTATTTTTCTCCGGACCCGACAGTTCACCCATCCAATGCGGATTGTGCCTTCCCTTATCAGATTTGCTGCCGAATTAAGTGAAGCACTTACGACTGCTATCTGCGTTCCCCCGTATGCTGGTCGAAGGGATCTTACTGATATCGACCCAGGTAACCCTTCTTTGATGAGTTCGGATAAGATCTCACGAACTTCTTCCAGTGTAGTGACTTCGTCGATGTCCTTGATCCCCAGAGTGATTTGCTGGGACCTTGTCGTGACAGATACCTTCTCCTTCACCTTCCCCTCCACCTTATGGGCAAATTCCTGCGCCTTCGTGCTTTCGTTGTCCAGCTCCAATATTAGGACTCCCCCAGGATTTCTCCTGATTTTGGTGATCTCCTTTTTAAGGTCGGTGAGCTCCGGGTCGCTTTTGATCTCTTTCAAGATGTCAGCGTAGGACGCCCCATCTTTAGCTTTTATTACGATGGCGTTCGGTCTGATCCTATTTGGAGGCTTCCTTTCCCAAGGTATCTTGTCTCTCCTTACCTACTTGTTTCCGACCTTGCGCCACTGACCTTCTTGCGACCCTCTCTTGTGAGTAGTTTCCTCCTGTTCTTTTGCCCCTCCAGCGGCATGACGTTTCTGTATTTGGGTCTTTTTGGTTTTTTGTGGTTCAGGGGTTATGGGAGCCACCCCAGAGCCGCGCTATTCTGTTGTACTTCGCAGACTCGGAGTAGTCAGCTTAGTCTTTCCCTCCAATCCTGGTCGTTGACACTGTTGCAGATTGTCATCGGCCGCGCACAGCGTTCTGAAGGAGGCCCTTATGCTACGGGTAAGGTCCTTTATATGTTTGTGGACGTTGTATTTGTCCCTTACAAAATCGATAAGCTCATCGATTTTTGCGCCCAGGCGATAAAACTGGTCTTACTTGCGTTGAGCGCAGCTATTCCAGTTGTAATCTCCTGACGCAGCTCCTAATCCAATGGCAGATACTGGTTCCAGACTAGATACCTCCATTCTGATGTTGCGAGTTGTATAACCATGTCCGCTTGGGGTACTGTTGTTTTTTCTCACTAACCATATTTAGTTTATTTCCTGATGCATTACCATTGCTTTCCCGTGCCAGGTTACCTACAACTGGGCTGATTATGGTGTTATTAGACAGCGTACATTCGCCTCTCCCAGATCCAAGGGGAGTTAGAGCTACCGCCCTTGTCTGTTGATGTGGTCGTCATCACGTTTTTCTCTCTTTCTGTCACTTGAACAGCCGTTCGTCATAAATCTTCTTTGTCGTCTGCCGTCTACTTCTTACCGCATCGTCCGGTCGTCTGTTTCTTGCAGCATCTCACGTCTTCTTTTTCTTTTTTCTTCGTCCTTTCGGACCTTCTTAAGGATGTCTGCAACAAAATTGTTTATTGCGCTCCATCCGTCGTCTGAAGTCACCATAACAGACTCAGGCATTACTCTGGTCTGCAGGTAGCACTCAAGTTCTTCTCGTTCCTGTTCATAGCGTGGGCATTCACTGAATACATGCTCAGCGTCCTCGATTGCATTCACCCGGTAGCATCCATATCCACTCAGAAACTGTGTTAGATAGAAGTTTACTTCCCCATGTCTTCTTTTTGTCCAGAGTTCTACACTTGGTATGAGCATCTGCCCATATCGGGGCTCCGTACAACATGATTGATGTACTAACGCTTGCCATTAGCGTTCTACTATTCTGTGTAGGATCACGCACATTTGGTATCAGCCCCGCCAGCACTGCGGTTGTGCTGTTTAAAGGTCAGCTTTGCGTCTAATGTTATACCTAAATATTTAATAGTCGGTTTAGAAGTAATTTCATGACCGCCTACTGTCAAGGTAATCGTCTCCGTCTTCTTTTTGCTAGATATTAGGATTGCCTCCGTTTTATGGCCTGCAAGCTCTAGATTCGCATTATTTAGCCACTTCTGTATTTTAACGATAGCTTCACTAGCAATTTCAGCTACCCCTTCTTTCTCTTTCACAACCACTATCAAAGCTATGTCGTCTGCGAATCCTACGATCATTGCTTCTTCTGGTAATTCTAGCTTGAGCACACTATCGTACATAATGTTCCACAACGATGGGCCCAGTACTGACCCCTGTGGATTTTCCCCGGTAACCTTATAATTCAACGTGCCGTCCTCCGTCTCGTATAAGAGAGTTCTGTCCTTGAGGTAGTCGGACATTATTCTTCTTATATACGGAGGGTCTCCTAGTCTCACTAGTGCTTCGTGAATTTTGTACCAATTTGCAGAGTTAAATGCATTTTTAACATCAAGTGTAACCACCGCGCAGTACTTGTTCGTACCGACCTTCCACCTTTTTCCATTTATGGATGTCCGTGCTGTATTCACTACTAAGCCGATAGCGTCTAATGTTGAGCGGCACTTACGGAAACCATACTGGTGTTCCGCAAGCCCGTCTGTCCCCTTGGTTGTGCATTCCATCCTAACGAAGATTATGCGCTCTATTACTTTGCCCTGCGTATCGAGCATACAGCGTGGCTTGCTACCGTGCGTGGTTTACCCGCCTTTTTAGATCTCAAACTTGGTGTTGTCTGAGTCTCCTTGCCTTTCGTTCCTAGACGTTGGCAATGTAGCAGGTCATCCTCCGGGCTGCACAAACTTTTATACATGACACTAATGCTCGTGCCATTTCCTTGATAGTTTTATGGACGTGATGTTTATCCTTTACAAACTCTCTGAGTTTCTCTAATTTTCAGCTGCAATTTCAAAGTGTGATATAAAAAGTATATTGCAAAGTTGAGATGGAAGGCTATTCCAGAGGTTGGAGGCGCTGATGAAGTATGAATTCCTCAGCGTCTCCGTCTTGAAGGACGGGGTGTCCAGTGGAATCACCTCACCCCTCACAGGCCTAAGCGCGACGTGGAAATCAAAATACGCTAATAGATGAGTAGGTATTGAGAGAGAGAGATAGAGAGATAGAGAGAGAGAGAGAGAGAGAGAAAGAGAGAGTTCAGCCGGCGGGAGCGAGCTGCATGATCTAGCTCTGCGCTGGGTCGGCGGCTTGCCTTGCGAGGCGGACAAAGACAGAGAGAACGTTCAAAGAGAAATTGGCCGGCTGCTTACTAGGTGCTTATGCACCGGGAGAGCGCCGAGCTTGCGTGGCGGGAGCTAGAGCGCGAAGGCAATGCGTGGCTGCGTAGCACGTGGGAGGCTTATTTAGCCATTACGTTGTAGGGAGGGATTGGGCGAAATATAATAGTAATTTATTGAAACTTTTGTGGTTGTTATTCTCCCTCCTTTTTCCCAGCTCTCCCAAGCGAAAGCGATTACGTCGAATCCCTCGACATTAAATAAAAATCGAGCGCATTAGAGGCTCAAGAGTTGCGTGCGCGCTCCTGGGAGGCAGCACGTCGCACAATAGAAACAAACACAACGGAGATTAGAGAATGATATGAAGAATTTGAAAAAGGAGACTCCGTTCATCAATGGCAGACCAGGTAGGTACTGGTATGAAGGAATCGGTAAACGACATCCTGATGTGAAAATACACATAGCATAAAATTTGGAGCTTGATCGAGCTTTTGTTATTGAAGATAAATTGAGAAACTGGTTAGCGGAAGTAAAAAATTACTTAGTGACAAACTTGCTAATTGTTGAACCTGCTAGTATTTTTAATTACGATGAAACAAACGTCCAATTGCGCCCAAAGCCTGGAAAAGTGTTTGCTCAAAAAGGTGCTCAAACTGTGTACAAAGTGGTAGATGCTAATGAGAAAGAAATTGTAAAAGCTCTATTTCCGTATATTGCCAGTGCTGTACGAGCTGCACCCTTGGTTTTATATACACATAAAGAAAAAATACCCGATAAGGTAGTCGACAATTTCCCTAGTGATTGGGGAATAGGGCTATCAGAAGGTGGCTGGATGACAACAGAAACTTTTTATGAATATTTTACAAAAGTATTCTACAAGTGCTTCTAACTAAAAACATCAAGTTTCTAGTTATCGTGTACATGGACCGGCACTCATCACACTCTAGTAACCTTTAGTCAAGTTTTGTAGAGAAAGAAACATAGAGTTAATCTCATTGTAGCCGCATGCCAGTCATATACTGGAACTATTTGACGTAGTACTATTACATCTCTTTAAGTGCCTCGATGGAAAATAGAAAATAATGTTAAGAGACTAAGAAAAGAGCAGTTAACTGGTGTGTTAAAAATAGATTTAGAGACATTAACAAACCAATATGAGATTGTCAAAGAAGCTTTTAAAGCTTGTGCACTCTTACCATTCAATAGAGATATTGTTGAGTACAATATCCTGAATAAAAGTAAAAAAACGAATATCTCATGTAAAGAAAATCAGCAATCTCAAAAAAATCTGCAATTCCAAGATAGTCAAATACACCAGCATGATTCAGCAGATCAATTTTTGGAAGCATTCGAGAAAACTTTAGACTCCGAAATATTAGTAGAATTGTATAATACTGCGGTAAAAGATCAATTACGCTTCAAACAGAAGCATATGGAATTGAAACAGTTCCTATGGATGAATCTGTAAATACGAATGTTTCAATCTACAGAGTTTACTTCACGGCCCAGACTTTAAATTTACCAATTATATTGGAAAATCCTACCAAAGAAAGTGTCGCACAGTCAAATTATGAGAATATTTTAGTCGCTAAAGAAATTAGCAACACTGATTTTGTAATAGTCAGTTTAAACAGCTTTAACTTTAAAATATTGCTGTGCTACCTGAATCTCATAATTCATGAGTGCTTGAACCATCTACGAGTATAGCCGAAGTCTAACAAGGAAGGTACCCCAAGTGTGTGTCGCCGATTTGGATGACATTGCAATATGTTATAGTACATTGAAAAATAAGAGACAGGTATAATTTTTTATGTGCCGATAGGCACTTTTAGGGGGTAAAATTAACCCCTAAAGTTCATCCCCAAAAACAGTTTTTTTCAAATATTTCAGAAACTAATAAAGAAAGCTCAATGAAACCAACGCTAAAAGTTTCAGAATAAAAGAAACTACAAAACTGGGCCACTTTTAAGGGTAGCCATCCCTATTTATTTAAGAAAAAGTCAAGTTTATTTTACTCAATTTTCAGCTATCAAAATGAGAATAATTTATAGATCGCTTTAAAATTAATTTCATTTGAAAGAATATTAATAAATAAAGTTAACCTGCCTCGTGGTTTTTGCCAAAACTATTTATTTTGGGGTTACTACCACCTACTTATATTTTATTCGTTATTTCCAAAACAAAAAAAGGTTTCTTGTTGGAACAAAGGCTAAAAATTTTAGAATAGGAATGAGTACACAACTTTACTCCTTCAACTTTAAGGGTAGCAACCCTCATATTTTTAAAACGAAAATTAAGTTTTTTTCAATCATCTTTCGACTACAAAAGTAATAATAAATTATGTACCGTATTAGTAATTTTATTTAATAAAATATTAAAAAATAAAGATATATTTTCTTGAGTGGTTACTACCCCCTATTCTTATTTTGTTCAATATTTTCCAAATAGAAAAAGGTTTCTTGATGGAACTAACGCTAAAAATTTTAAAATAGATTAAGTAATAAAACGCACTATTTTAGTTGTAATGGAATCCCCCGTATATTTTTAATACGAAAATAAGGTTTTATTGATTACTCCAACAAATTTAAAGTATTCTCAAAAGGTAATTGCTTGTCAAATTATTTGTAGCATTATGGATTGTAAGTGGTAGAATAATGATAGTCTTCAAAAAAGTTTTTTAAGCAAAAAGATTTTTTACACCAAGAACATCTAACAATTGCAACGTTTTAACAACCATCATCCTCACAAGGCGTTGAACAGGAATTTCCAAAACCGAAAATGACGGGGTCATCGAAATTTCCGGGTCGATTTACAACATACCCACTTTTATACCACGAATATTTAATTAGATTTTTATATCGCGGAGATGAAAATTAGTTATGAACCAAAGACTGTAATTTAATTACATTAAATTAGGTATCATTTGGAGATGTACCGTTTTATTATATGGCGTAACTTCCTGTACAGCGGATGTACAATAACCACTCCACGAATCAATTAGCAGCATGTTTATAGGGCCAACTGGAGGAAAATATACCTCCTTTAACCACGTCTTGAAGAGTTCTACAACGTTATTTCATTTAAGTGTATCTTATGAAATAATTAATTTTTTATGTTTAGAAGTTAATAAAATATGAATTTACCTGAATTTAGTTTTCCAGATGTCGAGGATGCAACATAAACGTTAGTAGGCCTTAATAAGTTTTGTGAGACGATTGGTCCGAATTCTCTGCTTCATTCCTTTAATACTAAAAACAAAAGAGATAATAAGTTACCTGTGGCTGAAACTGTTGGTTGCACCATATAGCTATGAGTTGTTAATGTGACCGACTGTACAAGGCATTGTACTTTCGTTTCTCCTTCTATGGCCAGAGTTCGACCAGAATGCATTTCCAACTGGAAACCACTCTGGTCTGAATTATATGTGTTTACATCACCTACTTCACTCGTCAATTTTTTTACTTCTGTCACGAATTCTACCTCTTTTTTATGCAAATTATTTCTATTTTCCATGTTTTGTTTCGTGACAATTTTATTAATTTTTCGAGAAACAATTCTATGAGAGATTTTAAATCTTGAAAGGCAGTGTTTTGAAGCTTTAAATCTTATGTCCTCATTTCCAATTATTTTTTGTCCTTGGAGAGCCCATATTCTTAAATCATTGTCATGAATTATTAATCCAGCTTCAATAGCAACTTTAAAATTTTCTAGCGTGTAATCGCAAATTCTTGCAATTTTCAGACTTTCCAGAATCTCTTTTGAACTGTTTGTAGCGATCAATTCTTTTGTTTTTCCACTTTTCCAATAATCTACAGCCCTTTTTTTATATTCAAAACTCAATGGTTATTCATGTCTCGTACACTGATTCGTAGGAAATTCAGGATCGTCAGGAACTGAATGTAAATCAATCTCTTTAACAACACGTCATCAAATCTAACAGTATCATTTGGAAATGGTCTTTTATCTCTATTTCTTTAAAATTGAATGGGCTATCTTCAATATCAAATGTTTGGAAATAGGCAAGCAGAAGATTAATAGCATTCAAAGGATTAATTTTCATTTTTAGTGCTGAAATAATAAATCATTTATAAGAATAAAATAGTAGCTTTAAAATATGTGTATATAAATATATACATTTTTTTGATTTGTATGCGTCATAACTCTAATTGTAAACGCCAAATAATTCTTCAAAAGTGTAAGTTTCTATGAAAATCCACATTTTCTTATACGTCAACTTATCGTATTTAAGCGAGCAAAATAATATTTTAGAAATCAAACAGAAATTTACCTGCAGTTTAAAACTGCCGTTGAAATATTTTTTTTCTTTTTTTGATTAATTGGACTACTTTTACAGTCACAATATTTAAAAACATATTTTTTTTTTGAAGTCATAACGCTTATCAAACGACGCTGCTTAATAATAATAAACAGTTTATAATGAATACAAAATTTTTATAATGAAATTTATTTACATTGTAAGTATATGTAGTAAGTGAATGATTCTTCCACTGAACGACTGGAGCACTGTCGACTATAAATGCAATGTTTACCAGCAAGAATTAAAACTGCGCATCAAATTTATAAATATTCAGTTTATAAATAGTCACCTGATTTGACTACAAAAAAAACAACATATTTACGTATTATATACTCTGATTCACAATCAGCGATTACTCTTATTTGCAGCATTAAACACACATATATTTAGACTTCTTAATATTACTTTCATTTATTTATTTAAGTTCTTTATTTATCTAATATCTAATTGGTACTGTAGTCTTTGATGAAACATTCGGTATCATACATAGCATACAATAAAGGTGGGTAAAACATATACAAATAAATAATGAGTTTTTCAACTGAAAAATGTCTACATATTTATTTTGCAAATGTTCGTTATCTCATTAAATAATGAATTACATAACTTATTTATAATGAATAGATTAATCTAAATCAGTTTTAAGGCGAGAATAATTTATTGTAACTTTGATAGCACAATATTGATTAGAGAAACTTAATTTGCTTAACAATAATTGAGGTTTTTAGCGTTAGTTCCATCAAGAAACCTTTTTCTATTTGGAAAATATTGAACAAAATAAGAATAGGGAGTAGTAACCCCTCAAGAAAATATATCTTTATTTTTTAATATTTTATTAAATAAAATTACTAATACGGTACATAATTTATTATTACTTTTGTAGTCGAAAGATGATTGAAAAAAACTTAATTTTCGTTTTAAAAATATGAGGGTTGCTACCCTTAAAGTTGAAGGAGTAAAGTTGTGTACTCATTCCTATTCTAAAATTTTTAGCCTTTGTTCCAACAAGAAACCTTTTTTTGTTTTGGAAATAACGAATAAAATATAAGTAGGTGGTAGTAACCCCAAAATAAATAGTTTTGGCAAAAACCACGAGGCAGGTTAACTTTATTTATTAATATTCTTTCAAATGAAATTAATTTTAAAGCGATCTATAAATTATTCTCATTTTGATAGCTGAAAATTGAGTAAAATAAACTTGACTTTTTCTTAAATAAATAGGGATGGCTACCCTTAAAAGTGGCCCAGTTTTGTAGTCTCTTTTATTCTGAAACTTTTAGCGTTGGTTTCATTGAGCTTTCTTTATTAGTTTCTGAAATATTTGAAAAAGCTGTTTTTGCAGATGAACTTTAGAGGTTAATTTCACCCCCTAAAAGTGCCTATCGGCACATAAAAAAATATACGTGTCTCTTATTTTTCAATGTACTATAACATGTTGCCATGTCATCCAAATCGGCGACACACACTTGGGGTACCTTCCTTGTGAGATCACGTGATCCCTAATACTCTCCATTACTGTAATTCCGAATGAAATGTAGCGAGTTACAAAAAGAAACTATAAGAATGATATATTACTAATGAGTGTACCAAGAGTGACTACATGAACGAGAGCGACTAAATGAATTATTGTAAATAATGTATTCGAGGAATGTTGAATAATGCCGCCAAATATTCGTATCGAATTGTCCCGATGGGTGTGTATGGTTTCATCTCTTCCTTTCAGTTCGGCTGCTGCGATGGCGCTGCTCATGTATGTGTTTGAAAATAAATGTAAAAATGTATTTCGTGTGCAATTGTAATTAAGCGCGTAATGGAATCGGAGATTACAAGACACATTGGCATATGAGTTAACGACATCACTAGCGCCACAATTTTAATCAAGACTACCTGTATGGAGCGGAGCAGCGCCGAACCGATCAGTGCGCAGCGCTTAGCAGCAGACGACTTGAGGGGAAAGAGCTGCGGTGGCAACAGCATCGGCGCGGGACTGCTAACAATCCCGACTAACAATAAGTAAAGCTAGAGAGAAAATTTTTGGATGCGAGTCAAAGATCAGGGTTAGTGGGTAAATAGCAATACTTTATTCAGTGGTTGGTGATTTTAATATATTTTTCTATTTTTCTCTATATTTGACTTTCAAACATTACATAAATAACTTCGGCACCCTGCCGATTATCACTCTATCTCTGATATGGCCCGCTGGCCGAAACTTCGATCCTCGCAATACACTCCGCGACTCACATACGGTACGCACGCCCACGGTCACTGCACAAGGTCGTCGCGATTCTCCCATATACCGCGCGAGCGGCCACACAAAATTAACCCGTAAGAAACACTTTTCCTCGGTAGATCCGCCCGTGTCCATCGGACGGCATTTTCAGTATAACCGTCTGCAGCTCAGTTTGACTGTTCTTATAGGAGTTCAACATTAAATTTTTCCTTTAAAATCATTAAAGATTCTCTCGTTGGTGTCATTTTCAATATTTTTATAATCCATATTTTCAAAGTTGTTTATTCCTACGACTTTCACTTTAGGGTTCACTATTTGTTCTTTATTAACATCACATACATCTGCCAGTTACTTATTAATATTCTATGTGCTTTGCTACCACTTTCCTCATTCAAACAATTCATGATTATTTCGTATCTCTTTCTGACAACATTTTTCGTTTGTATTGCTTTTATCAAATATCTTTTATCAAATAATGCGAAACCATTCGACTTAAATTATCAATAGTTTCATTTTCATCGGTTTTTTATTATAATATTAGGCATACGTTTAGGCTTTTTAATCACATTAGTATTTGCTATGGCATCAGCAACGGCTATACTATTAATTGTCAGCATTTAATTTCTCTATTTATCCAATGGCTGCTTTATTAAATCGTTTTTTTCTCTTAGCTCTTTGTTTAACTCTTCTAATAATGCAATTTTCACGTTTTCAGTTATAACCTGTTGCGAATAGAATGGGGATCCCACTGAGTGTAGCGGGAGAGAGAGAGCATCGACGACATTGAGTGAGAGTAAACACTGAATAGCTCTGAGCCGAGAAGGTCACGAGAATAAAAGTACAAGCCAACTCGGGAAAGCACATTATACATTCCGAATACTTTAAAAGATAGGAAGCGAGAGACGATAAGAACAGGAGAGATAAAATGATTGTACCCGGAAAGAAATTTTGTATTACACACCTCTATTACAATGTTACAAATGTTTGATTACAAAAAATGTTGGTATTTGTAGAAACCAAAAATTTGACTTGTATTAGTTCGAACTGGAATGGGATAATGTCGAAAGATTTCGGAAGTCAGCGAAGTCGAAATGGGAGTCCTTTTAACTCTTCTTTGGACATGCAGAACATCAGAGTATTACGATCATCAGTGAACTCTCTCGCTCGCTCTCTCTCTCTCTCTCTCTCTCTCTCTCTCTCTCTCTCTCTCTCTCTCTCTCTCTCTCTCTCTCTCCCTCCCCCCTCTCCCCCCCTCTCCCCCTCTCTCCCTCTCTCCCTCTCTCCCTCTCTCCCTCTCTCCCTCTCTCTTAGAAGAAAAGCTATAGAACTAACTTGTAGCATCGATTATTCGGAGTTTTTCAAATCGAATTATATTCTGAAGGCACGTAATTAAGTTCTTTTTCACTAACAAATGGTTTTCAAACCAGGCATTTTGCGTTGTTCTTCAGGATCGCGGAAATGTCTAAACACTGAAAGTGCTAGGATTTTCTCATATTTCTCGTCGTTCTCCGTGTTCCCCCATAATAAACTAACCAATAAAAATGTTGCAACCGACGATAGCATCATAGCCGAGGCCAAATCCTTATATGTTTCCATTAATATTTGGTTTTTTGAGGACTTGTATGATTTTTTTTCGTCAGTCCATGTCACATGCCTTTTCTATTATATAGTTTATATTATTTTCTTTACTTTTATCATTTTATATCTGTTGAAAGTGTTTTGGTCGACAGAAGTAGCTTTTTTACAATCCTCGTTCCATCAAAGAATTGCGGGTTTTGTATATTCTGTTTTGGTTTTGCCTATTGCTTTATTTGCTGCATTATGAATAATATCTATGAATTGTTGAACTTCTTTATTTATATCCTGCTTGTTATCAATTACTATATTGGTGTCTTCCAGTTTAGCTTTAATAATTGTTTTATATTGTTCCGATTCAGCACTATTAAGTTTCGACGTAGTAGGTTTAAAATAATTGTTTTTAGGTTGGTATGGATGATCGATCTCTATTTTTGTTGTAAATTGGTCGCTGTCGCAGAGGGCAGGTAATACGGACCAATTTGCATGCCATATACTAGTGCTTGTTTTGGTCAGGTCAACAGCTGATAAGTTTACGTTTGAAATGTTAAAATGTGTATTTTCTTTACTGTTGATAATGGTGATGCTAGGGTCATCGTCTAGTTTTTCAATTATTTTTCCTCTGGCGTCAGTTTTATGGGATTCCCAAAGTGGATGATGGCTACTGAAATCTCCCATAAGTATAAAGGGTTTTCGTAGTTGGGCGATAAGATTTTTCAGTTCAGCAAGATCAAGAGTTTGGCTATTTGGAAGATAAATGCTGCATAGATAGATTTTGTTTTTAAGTATAACTTCAGCAGCCACTGCTTCTAAATTCGTGTTAATGTTTATTTTTTTAGAGTATAGTTTTTCATTGATAAGTAGAGCCACCCCGCCGCTGGCATAAGAGGCATTTTCACGATTTTTCACGTAGCAAGTAAAGTCTTTCAGTTTAGGAGAGTGATCATCTTCAAAATTCGTTTCCTATAGGCTAATTGCAGCTGGGGAAAAATTGTGTAGATGTAGTTTCAGATGATCTAGATGGCGATAATATCCGTCCAAATTCCATTGAATGACAAATGCCATTTTATAAATGTATTAATTAAATAAAGTAGGTTAGGGGGTAACGTATTCAGCTTCTGATTCCCATGTAGACAGATTGTCTAAGCTGTTAATTCTGGGCGGATCGCCTGACTTGGTGTTATTTGGAAGTAATTTGTTTTTTATTTTGGTAAACCGTCGTTTTATTCCAGATCCATGATGTTGGTAAAGATTGGATATCATATTTACAAGGGATTGTGTGTTTGTGGTATACTCTTTGGCCACGTCTACTACGTTGGGAGAATTTATAGCATTTTCTAGAAAACTTCGAAATTGCAAATAGTTAAGTATGTAGTCCTGAGATGATTTTTCAATGAATTATTTTAGTGGTTTAATTTGATTTTCTATTGAAACTTGAGGCTTAGTTTTTTCTTCACTTATGTCTGGTTTAAATATTTATTTTTTGTTAGTTTTGGAAATTTGCAATTCGTGTCGTTTTTTAGAGTTGGTATTTTTTGTTTCGTTTATCTAATTTTGATGTAGGGTTGTTTTCTTGGGGGTTGAGACTACTATTATTCGATGAAATGAAGGCGCATTGTGAATGTCGTCTTTTAAGGATTGTTTCAGAGTTTTCTGTATTGATTGTTGGCATTTCTATACTATCAATAGGCGTTAGCTGGAAGGATTCTTGGTAATTGTGTTCGGTTGGAGGATAGGCTATTGGATTCCTGGGATTTTCGTTTCTACTATTAGAGTTATGTAAGCTGAGTATATCGTCATTGGAGTGTGTATTTGTGTAGCCTTGTATGCAAGCATCACCACACTCTACATTATCTTATTCCCTACGTTTTCTTGCTTCCTATCTTTATCTCTCATCTTAATCTTTCTCTCCCTCTCCACCATTCTATCTTTCTGATACTACAAATTCACGCACAATGGACGCAAGAAGGATGCGGGAGCGATAACAACTGCCCTGAAAGGAGATGTGTATAATGATTCATCACCTGATCTTACGCGGTAACGATGCCAGCGAAGGCGCGCTGCCTTGCAAGTGGCGTTAGGATGCGAGAATGAAACCGTAGTGTGTCTGACGACGAGTTGACACTGTCCTCGTCAAAGTCGGAGAGCTCTCATACTTAGTTCTAGAGAGGTATGGGGGTTATCATTTCTAGAACGGTGGGCTCACCTGCGATCGGAACAGGACCAAAACGCGCGGGTTTAACTTACTATCATGGCTCAAAAAAAACAAAACCAAACTAAACCAAAAAGGGCTTAAGGGTGGGAACCTAAAATGTCCGCTGTCTTTACAGATCGGGCGCGCTTCGCGAAATCATAAAGGAAGCTGAGAAATACTCTTTAGACTTGGTAGCAATACAGGAAACTCGGTGGACAGATGACGCACTGATAGCATCGGGTAACTTCACCTTCATGTATGGGGGCGCGAGCAGGTATTTCCTAGGTACCGGATTCCTCGTTAACAAAAGCATCATACATTCGATTAAAAACTTCAAATTCGTAAATGACAGTCTTTTGTATATTACTATCGAAGGGGAATGGTATAACTATCGTTATTAACGTACACTGTCCTACGGACGACAAAGAAGAAGAAGTCAAGGATCTCTATTACGAAAATGTAGAGCAAGTAATAGACTAATTCGCGTCGTACGATACTAAGATAGAAATGGGGGATTTTAATGCTAAAATAGGGAAAGAAGAAATGTTTAGGCCTACTATAGGAAAAGAAAGCTTGCACGAAACCAACAATGATAACGGTATTAGGGTCATTAATTTCGCCGCGGTAAAAGATCTCATAATTAAGTCTACATGCTTTAAGTACAAGGATATACACAAAGCAACGTAGACATCGCCGGACGGGGCTACGCAAAACCAAATCGATCATTTTCTCATTGATAGAAGACGGCATATAAACGTATTCGATGTAAGGACCTATAGGGGGGCAGATGGTGACTCGGATCACTTTCTAGTAGTAGTCAAATTAAAAGCCAGATTAGCAGCTGGTCAAAATAGCAAACAAAAGAACAAAGTAGAAAGCTTCGATATAGAAAAATTACGAAACAGGGCGGAAGGCATTAAATACCAAATAGAAGTTAGTAATAGGTTTCATGCACTCGAGGAAGCAGACGCGTCACCGGAGGTAGATTATGAACCGATTGATTTATGGGGGGTTATCGAAAAAACGGTAAAAGAGGCCGCGAACAAGGTGCTAGGGAAAAAGAAAAGGCCTAAAAGCAAACCGTGGTTTGACGAAGAGTGCGAACTCTGGTTTGAAAAGCGGAAAAAAGCTAAATTAAACAGCTTATAAAGGAGTATTATAACGTAAAAAAATAAGTAGGCGCGATCTACAGAAGTAAGAAACGCGAGTATCAGAAGAATCAAATCAGAAAGATAGAAACAAATAGTAAGGATAATAACCCGGGCGAAATATATAAAGGAATAAACGCCATTAGAAAAGGTTTTCAGAGTAGGTCGCAGTTGATGAAGGATGAGGTCGGGAACCTCGTAACAAGCGAAAACGAACTGCTGAAACTGTGGAAAAGTTATTTGGATAGGCTATTAAATGTGCATGAAAATTGCAAAGAAATGGGGGACGAAATCCATACTGCTGAACTCCATATGGAGGAACCGAGCTATAAAGAAATGGAGGCCGCGATTGAAAATCTAAAAAACAATAAAGCCGCGGGAAACGACTTTAATATGTGCTATTTGGAAGAATGAAACAAAGCCGAAAAACTGGAATGAATCTATCATTATACCTATTTTCAAAAAGGGGGATAAGACAGACTGTAATAACTATAGGGGTATCTCACTTTTAGCAACGGGCTACAAAGTTCTGTCAAATGTAATACAAGCGAAACTCACGCTATTCGCGAACGATATAATAGGAGATTATCAGTACGGATTCCGGTGCAACAGATCGACAAGTGATCAAATGTTTACCGTAAGACAACTGTTAGAGAAAAAGTGGAAATATTGCAAAATTATACATTAGCTATTTATAGACTTAAAAAAGCGCACGATTCTATTAAGCGAAGCAAAATGTACCAAATCCTTTCGCTTCTCGGTGTACCGAAAAAACTCGTAAAATTAATTTAAATATGTCTGAACGGAAGCACAGGAAAGGTCCGAGTAGACGGTAATATATCCGAACCCTTTACAATACGCTACGGTTTGAAACGGGGTGACGGACTCTCCACGGTACTCTTTAACTTAACGCTAGAGTATGATGTTAGGCAAATGCAAACTAGCGAAGTAGGCGCAACACTTAATAGTAGAACAACACAGATTCTGGGCTACGCAGATGACTTGGATATAGTGGGGGATCATAGAGAAACGGTAGCAAGAAATGCGAAAATTCTCATTGAAGCGGCTAAAGGTACAGGGTTAGAAGTAAGTGAATCGAAAACGAAATATATGAAAATGGATAGGGAAGGCACCTGCGTATAGGAAGGGGATCTCAGAGTTAGAAATTTCACTTTTGAAAAGTTTAGCGAATTCAGATATTTGGGTACAACTATAAATGATAAAAACGAGATTAAAGCTGAGATCGACAAAAGACTCTATTCGGGTAATTCTTGTTACCTCGCCGTGAGTAAATTATTAAAATCGAGGCTGCTGTCCAAGAACATGAAAATAAGCATATATAGGACCATAATACTGCCGGTGATTTTGTACGGGTGCTAAACGTGGACACTTACTAAAGAACAGGATAATTGTTTTAGAGTATTCGAAAATAAGGTTTTGCGGAAAATATGCGGGCCAAAGAATGATAAGCAAATCGCGGAGTGGAGAAAATTACATAATGACGAGCTACATAATCTATATGCATCACCGAATATCACCAGAATAATAAAATCACGCAGGTTGAGATGGGCATGGCATGTAGCAAGAATGGGGGACGAACGTACGGCAGCGCGTGTTATGAGGGGCAGGCCAAACGGACCGCGACCTCTAGGTGGACCTAGACGCAGGTGGGTGGACAACGTAGAAGCGGACCTGAAGGAAATTGGGCGGAAGCATGGGCTATGGGTTGGATTATCACAAGGTAGGGCTGTGTGAAAGGCTTGCGTAGATGAGGTAATGAACTTCCAAGTTTCAAATGCCATTACAAAAAAAAAAGAAAAAAAAGATCAATGTCATTTGAAGGTCAAATATGTTTATTTTTTAGTGAAATTATTTTCTGACTGCAGATTCTGAAAGAACAAAAAACTTTACGTTCAGATATGTATTTTAATTTTTTTTCCTGTCATGGCCCCCAAGGTCATGTGCAACGCATTTCTTTTTATATTTTGCGTTTTTGACTCGTTTTCTGCTTAAGCATCCAACAAAAATCTGTCATCATATTTACACCCCACCTTCCTTAATACCGACGTTCCATTTCCTTGATATCTTGATCAAACTATTCCCCCTGCTCTTCGCAGTAGTCTTCGAGGTTTTTTGGAGAGTAATCAAGATGTGAATGTAAAAAATACAATTTTAAATTCATTAAGCAATACAATTCTCTGTAGTTTTTAAAAAAATCTTCAACCAAGGTTTCCCAATCTTTACTCTTTGGCTACAGCCTTCTCTATAGGCTTCATTTTTGTAACAACGTTTTTATCTGCGAACAAAGTACGAATTTAAGGATCATCAAAATTGCCTTCTTTCAATTTCACATCGCTTACGCCCGAAAACTTTTCTCCTAAGTATTCAAAACATGAACCTTCCTTATTTAGAGCTTTAACGAACAGATTCATGAGACTAAGTTTGATATGAAGGGGTGGAAATAAAATTTTAGTAGGAACTACTTAAGGTTTACGGATGATATTTTTTACTCCGGATGGATATCGGTTCTCCTTGGCCACTCTTTCTTCACATAGTGATTAATTCTATTTCTATTATCCCAAAGACATAAGAAACAAGCATTTTTTATAAAACCTGACTACTGTCCGAGAATTAAGCTTGCAATTTTGAGACCAGCAAAATTCGCCATTGGTGTTTCTCATATTTATATTTGTCAAGAACTATCTCTAATCAACCCTCTCACATCTGTACAGAATGTCAAGGAGTTGTTTTCGTCTGTGGCGAAAATTTGGCAAAACTTCTTCTTCCTGTTACGGTAAATATAAGCTTTAGTTCCTTTGGACAACAAGTTTTTCCTTTTTAATGCCACAGCTAGATACTCAACTTTACCTTTGGATAATCCCAAATTGCTTATGAGATCATTTAACACTTTTTGATAGAATATTTCTGGAAATTTATTTCTGATACCGTCAGGTAAATATGTTCTTCTTCGCTATCACTTTCACTGTCATTTTCATCATCTGAGATTTCAATATCTGTATCTACTGACTCAAAAAACTTATTAATTTCTATATGTTCTTGGCCTGCAGTTTCTCTTACGAAAGTTTTTTGTATTTGTACCGATGGTACTTTGGCATACATTATTTTAGATTTATTAAATACATTAAAACCGAATGTGTTGGCCATAAAGAAATAACAATCCTCTCGGAGACCATATCATAGGCTGTGATATCATTGTTCTGCATGAATTGCATATTCTACTGAGTAACCAGTTTGTATTTTGATTGATAACTTTTAAATTGAAGCTTTCTCTATAAATAGTTATGTATCTTGGATAAAGATGAAATCCAATATTTATAAGGTTGAAGAGCTGAGCTTATTTATTAACTTTTTAAAAGGAGCGTGACCGCTGTTCTGCACAATGAAAACTCGTTTAGACATCTATTTCGATAAATTTTCACCTCGAATAGCAGTCAGGCTACAAAATATCTCGGAACAGCAGTCAGGCTACAAAATATCTCTTTTTTTATATGTCTTCGGAATAATTGAGATAAAATCGATCACTACGTGCAAGAATATTGGTTAAAGAGAACCTACGACATCCTGTATGACATCATCCGTAAAACTTTAGTTGATCTAAAATTTTGCTTTTACCCATTCATATCAAACTTGGTTCCACGAAGCGATTCGTTAAAGCTCTGAATACGGAAGGTTCATCATGTTTTAAATAATTAGGAGACAAGTTTCCGGGCTTAAGTAATGTGAAACTGAAAGAAGGTATTTTTGACGGTCCACAAATTCGTACTTTGTTCGCAGATCAAAATTTTGTTACAAAAATGAACCGGACAGAGAAAGCTGCATGGTCAAGTTTTCAAGAAGTCGCAGAAAATTTCTTGAGAAATCAGAAGAGTGAAGATTAGGAAACTTTGGTTGAAGATTTCTTTTTTACATTCATATCTTGATAGGTCCTATATCATCAATTTTGATCTATGACAGACTGTGAAATTTTCCGTTATTTTAACCTTGATCTTGACCCCAGAGGGTCAAATGGACCCCGGATTCGGATTCAGCGACCCCAAAATTATAATGATGTAGTAGTCACGTCCTGTGATGACATATTTCCGTACTTTTGCAATTGTCATTTGAAAACGCCTTAAAACAGCCAATAGTGATCTCAAAATAACCTTGGGGGCCATGACAGGAAAAAAAATCGCAATACACATCTGAACGTAAAATTTCAGTGGAGCATCATATATCGAGCACTACTTTCAACAGAGTTCTTAAATTGCTATTTAAACAATTTATAAAAAGCGCATTATATAAAAAAATCTTCTAGTAATAAAATTTTTGTTTTGTTTTTAGGAAAAGATTCTTTTTGACACTTTTAGCGCAATTCGGTTTCATATATACTGCATCAAAAAAGTGTAACCTTAAATGCTTTGCAAATACAATGTATGAAACGGTTCGATACGTATGCGAAACAGTGATTTCAGTTTTGTAAAGCCTTTTCACACAAGTTAAAATCACATTCTCACATTATTAGTATCAAAATGTATACTATTCTAACGCATAGGATAATTCGCTGGGAGAATTAGTAAAATTGCCATTTTCAGCCATAACTTTAGTAATTACTTTAGTAATATCTACTGTGATTGTTGGCGATGTTCAGAATCCACAGTAAGCGGGGAACGCAGCTGCCTGGAGTCCGCACGCAGCAGAAGTGCACTCGAGAAGAGCTCTCTCTTTCCCTCTTTTTCTCTCATCAATATACGTATTATACAAGGGCTTAGTTACTCTTGACGGCTCACCCATTTTGCTCCAGAGAGAGCCCAGTAATTGTTCATGACATCATATTAAAGACCAGTACAGATCTTTCTCGCCGCGAAGAGTACAGATCTGGGGGGATTTGAACTTTATTACTGTTCACCCGGAGAATCTGAACTAGTCTTTGTTAGGAAATCTAGACTCTGCTACGCTTCGTTGGCAGCCACAACAGAAAACGAATTTTAAATTAGATTGAAAATAATTTAGTCATGTAAATATTTCATAATTTTTTTCGTAACCGGGGTTTTGGTCCTTAATACTATTTTTCAAATATACAGAGACAAATTTCCATGAACTTTGTTAGTTCGGTCATTGAAAATTTTACTGAAATATTGCATAAGCGATGATTAATAAGAAGTGCTTTCCCAAAATACGACTTCACCCGAAATACATTAATATTTTTTATGTACAATTAGATAAATATTAAAGATGCGCTTGTAAAGCAGTTTTTAAAACACTTTATTTCAGGTACGCAATTGGAAATGCAGAAAGACCAAAACTAAAAAGCAAAGTGGGATGGCTTGATATATTAGCCAATGATACGCATCAGTTTTACTTTAGTAATGATACTGGTGGCCCTAGTATCAAGGTGAGTTATAATTATTTTGTTAATTTAAGTGTTGCCATACGCCGTATTCACGTGTATGGTCTGATATATATATATATATATATATATATATATATATATATATATATATATATATATATATATATATATATATATATATTGTAGCATGGCATTTCACTGCCAGTTACAAGCGGCCGCGCAGAGCACGGCAGCGCCTCGGCACGAGTCGGCGAGCGCGCGTTCGGCCGTATTCGCGGAGCCTCGGCCGGCATCAGCTAAGCCCGAGCGCGTGAGAGCGAGAGTAGGTAGGTGAGCGACCCAACCTAACGACGACGGTGAGAGGGATCGACGCGAGCGCTGTTCTTCATATCTCCCCTTTTCATGTCAGACAATCAAACAGGGTTGTATGAACAACTATTGCGAGATCGCGTGGCTGACTTAGCAGAAAAAGAGACACTCAGAAAACAAATTGAATACCTCTATCGTTAATATTGGAATTAACGGACGTAAGTGCGAGAGAGGAGCCAACTGCACGACGGCAGGCCTCTGCTGCAAATAGTAGAGCAGTCCGTTTTCAGGATACTATTGATATAGTACCTCCTGAGCCTGATGCTCATAGTAAGCGAAACGCCACAAACAACCCGTGGATAATTGATCTAGATGTTCAAGCAGTTAGACACCAATCAGGAAACCCCTTCAGGGGGCAACAGATTTCCCAACCTTACCATCAGTTTAGGGAGAGGGGAGGATTACCTTGCGGTAATAATAATACTAACCCTTTCTTGGCTCAAGAAACGACGGATCATATGAATGGTGCAAATCCTTACCGGCCGGAAGGACCAAACCCATTCTATGACACGCACACTAATCTTTCG
Organism: Muscidifurax raptorellus; assembly: GCA_020010945.3. Taxonomy (NCBI): domain Eukaryota; kingdom Metazoa; phylum Arthropoda; class Insecta; order Hymenoptera; family Pteromalidae; genus Muscidifurax; species Muscidifurax raptorellus. Next base: position 202,748 of record JAHUUD020000085.1, read on the forward strand.
AGTGTGATAAACGCCAATCCATATAGCGCTACGCAAATCCCCTCGTGGAGTTCTTCATCGAGAAGTGATATTGGGAAAATCGCTCGAGAATGGAACATCAAGGTTAATGGAATTCAAGACCACTTCATCGAAGAATTTTGCAGAGGGTTAATGAATGCAGGATGTCATCCCACCTAGATGACACAGACTCCCTCAATGCGATGTTGCACGTCCTCGCGGGACAGCTAAGACATACGTGGGTTAGCTGGACAGATTTCTTTAAAGCTGCAAGGCGAAGCAATGGCACGGATCAAGATGTACAGATGCAACTGTTGGCAGAAGTACAACCGAGGACGCAGGGCAAAAAGGAGCCCGTGCGAGAACATCTTGCTGTATTAGCGATCCTCAGTAGATTAGATGAACCGCCGCCGCTAGAATCTCAACTCAGAATGATCTACGATAATATGCTCGCCGATATTAGAATGCTAGTCCCGCGAAGTGAAATAGTAAGCCTCAATGCCTTAATTACGAAGGCGAGAGCCGCAGAAAAACTTATTCACGATCGAGACAATTATAAACCGCCGCCGCCACCTGATAGATGTTTATTGCCGCAATTGGCCTATAAAGAGGTGGTCGAAGTCATGAAGAAAAGCGCTACGCAGACTTCTCCCGGCTTAGCGGAAGTTAATGAGCCTACAGCCCTATGCACTTTGGTCGCGACCGCACTTAAGGAAGCGATCGCGCAAGTGGGTGTTACACCGCAGGCTAAGCCTTCAGGCAATCAGCCGAAGAAGGCGAATGGCTCCGGCGGAAATGGCAAGTCTAAGGCCAAACCGAAGCCGAAGGGAACCGCGTCGATAGATACGCCAACTCAGGCGGATGATGCGAAACCTCCAACTCGCACACCGGCCAGCGACTATAATCAGCACCAGGAGGCTAGAGAGAAACTGCCTGATCCAGTGAAGTGCTATGGTTGCAGCTAGCCCGGTTATATTACAATGACGTGCCCAGAATGCTCGAAGAAATCGGGAAAAGACGCAGGGAAGAAATAAAGCAGGCCGTTATTCCTCCCGATGCTCCGAAGGCCTCGAATCTTCTTGCGAAACCGCCAGCAGCAAATAATATTATGCCGCTGAACGACGAGGATGATGCATCCACGATTGATTGTAGTCAATTGGTGGTTTTCGCCTTCGAGCTCTGTGTGACTCAGGAGCGGCACGCACAGGAATTGGGCCAATCGGTATCCAGATTACTTCCGCATGTGGTCAATTGATCACGCCGTATAAAGACCCTGGTGCGAAACTCGCGAACGGTCAACTCGTGCCGATATATGGCTACGTAGATCTCCCGTTCGAAGTACTCGGTCGTCGCCGACACTTGAAGGTCATGATTCTGAGTGCATACTTGGCATGGATTTCCTGGCATTTAACGCAGTGCTAATGCCCAGAGAAAACAGCCTTCGCATAGAGGGTGAATCAGAGCCCATTCCATTAGAATTGTCAGCTCTGACAGAGGGAGTGGCGAACGTGCTTGCCGCCATCGGTTTAGCGGATGTTACGCAAATTCAACGAAATCTTTTAGAAGAAGTTTTAGATCGTTGGCTCCCCAGTAACGAGAAACCCCTCGGTTGCACAACGCTTATTAAGCACGCCATCGAGGTAGGGAATGCGTGGCCCATCAAGCAACGCTACTACCCGGTTTCCCGGAAAATTGAAGAAGAAATGCACGCTCAAGTCTATAAAATGTTAGAGGCAGGAATAATACGCCGTGCTAAGGACAGCGAATGGTCAAGCCCTGTCGTGATGGTGCGTAAGGCAAATGGGACCTACAGATTCTGCGTAGATTATCGCAAACTCAATGCTGTTTTAAAGGTCAGTGCGTACCCGCTTGCATATATGGATTCGATTCTCAACAAGCTGCAGAACGCTAAATATATATCGACAATCGATCTCAGCAGCGCGTATCACCAGATCCCGATGCGCGAAGAGTACATGCACTTGACTGCTTTCACCGTGCCTGGCTTAGGACTGTTCGAATTTACTCGAATGCCGTATGGCGTAGTCGGAGGTCCAAGCACGTTTCAACAACTCAGTGACAAAATTATAGGGCCTGAGTTGGAACCTCATGCCTTCTCATATTTAAACGATATTATTATTACAACCAGCACATTTGAAGATCACCTGCACTGGCTAGAAGTGGTCTTGAAGCGGATACGCGAGGCTGGATTGACTATCAATTGCGAGAAGAGCAAGTTCTGCTGTAGCGAAGTCAAATATCTGGGTGTCGTAGCAGATCGCGACGGTCATCGCCCTGACCCGGATAACATAGCTCTGATAATGAACTATCCGGCTCCTAAGAACTTGAAGCAATTACGCCGTTACCTAGGCATGGCTTCTTGGTACCGGAAATTCTTGGTCAACTTCGCGACTATCGCTGAGCCATTGGTTCAATTAATTAGAAAGGATGTCAAGTATCGCTGCGAGGTGCCGTAGCAAGTCGCTTTCGAGCAGGTAAAGGCGTTGCTCGCCTCTGCTCCGGTCTTACACAGTCCGGCGTATGACCAACCATTCGCGATACAGACAGATGCAAGTGACACTGGGATTGGAGTAGTGCTCACTCAGACTATTGACGGCGAAGAGCGCGTACTCAACTTTGCGAGCCGCACTCTTACGAAAGCCGAAAGGAATTACTCCGTCACTGAGCGCGAATGCCTCGCTGTGGTGTGGGACATTCAACGTTTTAGAGCCTACGTCGAAGGATATAGCTTTTAGGTAATTACCGACCACAGCAGTCTCAAGTGGCTTTGTAACTTGCGAAATACGAACGGCCGGTTAGCTCGGTGGGCCTTAGAGCTGCAAGCTTATGATTTCGAAATCGTGCACAGGAAGGGCCCAATGCACTGTGTACCAGTTGCCCTATCCCGTATGTACGAGGACGAAGAGAGAGAAACGCAGATAGCTTCATTAGATGATAAAGAAGACACTTCCCAAGATGCGTGGTATAATCAAATGAAAGCTCAGGTGTTACAGGACCCAACTCACCATCTCCATTGGAAAGTGGTCGGAAATAGACTGTATCATCTACGCGTTGATCCACTTTTAGAGCACATCTTAGAGGACCGCGAAGAATGGAAATTGGTGCTGCCATCCGAGATAATTAAAGAAGTGCTGCGCGAGTCGCATGATGAGCCTACGGCCGGCCACCTCGGTCGACGAAAGACTCATGAGCATATCGCAAGATATTTTTACTGGAAGAACATGCACAAAGATATTAGTAAATATGTACGAGAGTGCATCGTGTGTCAACAGACGAAAGTAGAGCAGATGCTTCCTGCTGGTTTGATGGGCAAGCGCAAGGTCGCGGGTCCGTGGGATGTAGTCGCTGGTGACATTATGGGACCGTTTCCCCGCTCTACACACGGCTATACGCACATCCTCATTTTCATGGATACTTTTACCCGTTGGATCGAGATCATTCCAATTCGGAATGCAGACGGAGCAACCATTCGCAGGGAGCTGAACGAACGAATTTTTTTACTTTTCGGAGTGCCAGAGGTTTTTTTATCCGATAATGGCACCGAGTTCAGGAATAAACTGCTGGACAAGTTCCTTACTGAGCATGGCGTAGAGCACAATACCATCCCGTCGTATCATGCACAGGCCAACCCTGTAGAGCGAGTGAACCGCACGGTCAAAACGATGATCACGTCGTTTATCGAAGAAGAACACAAAACGTGGATAAGCGACTAGTTGAAATCGCATTTACGTATAATACCACCACGCAAGAGTCCACGGGGGTCAGCCCAGCATTTTTGAATATGGGAAGACATCTTAGCCCACCACATAATACTAGAAGAGCTGAGGATATCGCCATCAGACAAGATTTAGAAATAGAAGCTCTTAAACAGTGGGAAGAACGCATGCCTAAATTGCTCGACCTACAACTTAGAACGGCTGAAAGAGCGCAACGCGCCAGTGAGCGACAAGCCAAATATTATAATGCGAGGCGCCGTCAGGTCGAATTCAAAGTAAACGACCTTGTTTGAAAGCGGAACCGCATTTTGTCATCCGCTATCCAAAGAATAAATGCAAAATTGGCCCCAAAATTTAATGGTCCATATAAGATTATTGAGAAGCTGGGACAAGACGTCTATTTGTTAGAAGATGATCAAGGCGAGACGTTTGGGAAACTCCACGTAGTCGACCTCAAACCATATTGGAAGAACGAAGATGAACCCGCCTCAGATCAAGAAGACGAGAACGAGCAAGAAGAACGGCCTGTTAAAGGGGTGGAAGAGGCCAGCGAGCCGCATGAAAATCAAGTTATAACCGCAAACGCGCCGCGTAAACGAGGTAGGCCGCGCAAAACGCGAGTTATTGTGTACCGCGCCGCGATTAAAATTACGCGAGCGAAGAAGTCTGCGGATCTGCCGGACACGGAAAAAACCACCGAAAAGGCTGATGGATCCCGACGCAATCGACCGAAAGGTTCCAAAAATAAAAGCGCGCCGCGGATTAGTCTTTCTCCCCGTCGCACGAGGTCGGCAATAACGCGTTCGTAAATTCTCTCTGTTCAAAATAAAATCTTCTCGAGTTCTATTCCCTATTTTCTTTCCAGAATTTTTTTTTATTTTTATTTTTGTTTTTTTTTAACATGCATGCTGGTGAGATGAGTTTGATGAAGAGCTGGTACGCCTTCCGGCTACTCAGCGTCTGGGAGGGGAGTGTGACGAGAGCGATAGCCCTCGTCTAACCCAGCATGCTCCTGTAGGCTAAGTTATACATGTGTTTACAGGAGAGACAACGGAGACGAGCCAGAGATGAGGAGTACCTACTCTCTTTCTCTCGCCTACTCACTCACCAGTGCATTCGCGCTCTCGCTGACCTCGCTTGAGCTCATCACGAGCACACGCTTTTCCTGCGGCTTACTCGCTTTTCACGCAGCTTATACGCTTGCCACGCTGCTGTAAATCCCCTTCTTTTACCGAATAAATTGTGTGTTGTAACGTCAACTATCGCCTTTACTTATTTTACTTACTTTGCATGCATTATCGCCTTTCTTGCCGCTTCGCATATTTCAGCGACCCAGCCGCCTCCGCGGGCACGCATTTCGCTTCTCAAAGTGTGTGCGAACTGACTAGCCGTCGCCTCTGCAGAACCAGGTGCAGAGATCCCAAACCGCTCGCCTCCGCGAGCAAACGAGTACGCCCGTCGGCTACTCGATTATAACGAGGATCATCGGTCGCATTGTTATATAATATATATATATATATATATATATATATATATATATATATTGTAACGTGACGGCTGTGCCGCACGATACAAGCCTCGGACACGGCAACGTCGCGAGAGACGTTCGGCTACCGCCGGAACACGCTTGAGCTTTTAAAGAGACAACAGGTTCCGCAAAAGGGCTAGGAAAGGAAGGAAGACTTTCGGCCACGCTGCCTTTTGATTCCCGAGTCGGACTTCACCACCACAAAGGAGATCTTCTTCAACGGGTCCAAGCCGAGGAGGTCGACAGCCGAGCCCGACGAACCACGCCAAGAGGTGCTAAAGCAGCGTATTATTAAGGTTGGTCAGTGCGTGCGCCAGAGAGTCGCGAGTTTCGTTATCGCGTTTTTCCTTTGTTCAAACTCGACTCGTATCGCCGCGCTAGAGCAGAGGCACGAGGCCAGGCCTCGTGCTTGTGAGAGAGCAGCTACCGCGGGGAAGGCGATGCTCGCTTTTCCCCGACTTATTCGCTACCGGCAGTAACTGAGCGAGATGTTGGCTCGCGCGCGCCGAGAACTGGGGTTTTCAAGAGTGTATCGGGATTCACTCTTGTTGACGATCGCGCGCCTTCGGGGTTCTCGCTTCAGGGATTAGCTACCGTCTCCGGGGGACAGCGACGGTGACGATGTCTTCGCTGTCTTTCCCTGGAGAGATACCGCTACCGAGGTTGGCTACCGTGTCTCGAAGACAGCTCCCGTGTCCGTACGCTACCGTAATGTTTAGGATAAGTGCTTAGGTTAACTTTAGGATAGGATCTCCCGTTTTTCTCACGTCGGTTAAATAAGGAATTAGGAATCAGTTAGAATTGGTAGGTCTAGGAAGCGGTGACCCGGCGACCAAATGGGGAGTCAAGCACGCGCAGAATCGGGCGACAGGGGGACGATTGGGAGGTCGGAGCGTCCATGCCTCGTGGAGGCGCGCGGCAGCAGGCGCACAGGAGTGCCAGAGTCGACAGGCATCGGGGAGGCGGGGTCGGCGTCGATCCGCACTGGGTGGACCCCCGGTAATCCGCTGACGAGCGGATTGCGGCAGGAGGCCACGTCGGTGGGCGCGAGGGGGCGATCCGATGGTTGGCAGAATGGAGGATAACCTCTCGAGTAGGAGCCGACTGCGCTGCTCCCCGTTCACGTCGCCGAGGTCGCGCGCGAAAATACGGCAGGTAATGTAAGTCGCAAATGTAATTTCGGGATAATGACTGTGTTTTGCGATGACAGAGTGCTGTCATGGTCAATGTTGTAATTTGACAAAATAAAGACTAGTAGAAATAAAGAAAAGATAAACGCACTCATGTGTTTGGCTCAGTGTGGCCCCCTCCCGAACCCACGATCCTGTGCATCCCTCCGCAACCTTCACAGCTAGGCGGGAAGGAAGTGGTCGGACCGACGCCCGGCATGGCAGTTATTCAGAAAGGAGATCGAGGGATCTCCGGCACCTCGGTGCCTGGCGCCCCGGGCTTTGGCAGCCCTGAGCTCATGCCGCGTGTACGAAAAACCCACCGTTTCAATATATATATATATATATATATATAGACACATACACACACACGCATATACATATATATACACAATTATATTATATAGTTGTTTTCGTAACACACCGCCCCCCGAACACCCACAGCAAATAACATAAAAATTGTTTGTTTTTTGTTACTTTTGAAAATTATAAAATCCTCCACTCAGTATTGTAAATATCCGAATATTATGATGAAAAATTTTAATTACTTTATTAATATCTACTGCGGTTGTTGGCGATGCTCAGAATCCACAGAAAGCGGAGAACGCCGCTGCCTGGAGTCCGCATGCAGCAAAACTGCACCCGAGAAGAGCTCTCTCTCTCTCTTTTTCGCTCACAATATACGTATTAGACGAGGACTTAGCGGAGGCGGCAGAGTCCGGGATTATCAATGTTAAGCGTATATTCTTTTTGCATTTTTGAATGCTTCATGGCGCTGTAATAGCGAAGTGTGTACGAGGCGAGGAACTAGCGCTGAAGTTAGCGCTGCTCAGCGCAATGTGACCGCTTACGTCCAAACGCGTCAGATCGCTTTGGCTCTTCGTTCGAGAAACACAGAGCGCGTGTCATTATTTTTAATAAACATTATTCATTCTACATATTGTACATTATTAGCTATAACCCTTTTAACAAGTTCTGGGCCTAGACCGGTTTGACCCTGCACATTCGAAAAGTTAATTATCAAGACGATCAACGTAAGAAGGAAATAATATGTTTTTATTATAAGAAAACTGGTCACATCGCGAAAAATTCTTAGAAAAAGCGCCAGAAAAATGCAAATAAAAACGCGAATAAAGACGGGAAGTCTGGTGGAAATTCGAATTCTTCGAATTTCTATGCCTTAGTCTTTCACGAAAAGTCCAAAAATTCTCACGCAAACGTACTCATGTCTAGCTTTAGCTCAGCATGGTTCCGAGAAATAGACGCCGCGGCTTTTTGTATTCTAGATAGCGGTGCGTCCCGACACATTTGTTGTCCTCGCGAGTGGTTCGCAAAAATCACACCATACCGAAACGAATTTATTTACCTCGGTGATGAGACAACAGTCGAAGGTTGCATGACGATTCCTATAAAAAGGTTTGTAAACGAGACGTGGCTCGACGGCGGCATAACAAATGTTCTATTTGTACCCTCGTTTGAGAAGAATTGATTGTCGACGGGCGTTTGTACATCAAATGGTTGTACTATTAATTTTGAACACGATGTAGCTATGATTTTCTCGAGCGACGGAAATGTGTTGGTACAAGGTATGAAACAATTGAATAATTTGATGCGATTAATAGTAAAGTTAGGTGTAAAAATTGAAACGAATTACACAGCCCACGCGTCGCTAAGGCTATGGCATGAACGTCTCAGACATGCGAATACAAAGTCGATTCGAAAGGTGATAAGCAACAATGCTGTCTCAAGCCTGGCCTTGACAAATAAAGCTGATTTCTTTTGTGAAAACTGTCCACTAGGTAAGTTAGCTAAGTTATAATTTAAGAAAATACCCGCAAAGAAAGATGTATTTACTGGCGAGATCATACACTGTGATCTCTGCGGCCCAATGGAAACTCCAACCGTAGGAGGTGCTAGATATTTTCTGTTAGCTAAGGATTGTGTAATGCTCAATTTTTTGCATTTCTATTTTTAATAAGAATGATTATAGATTTAGTATCTTTAGTCTAGTTTAGTAAATATATTATATACAAGCAATAGAATAGTAACTGACTATAGCGGGAGAGGGAGAGAGAGAGAGAGAGAGAGAGAGAGAGAGAGAGAGAGAGAGAGAGAGAGAGAGAGAGAGAGAGAGAGAGAGAGAGAGAGAGAGAGAGAGAGAGAGAGAGAGAGAGAGAGAGAGAGAGAGAGAGAGAGAGAGAGAGAGAGAGAGAGAGAGAGAGAGAGAGAGAGAGAGAGAGAGAGAGAGAGAGAGAGAGAGAGAGAGAGAGAGAGGAGAGAGAGAGAGAGAGAGAGAGAGAGAGAGAGAGAGAGAGAGAGAGAGAGAGAGAGAGAGAGAGAGAGAGAGAGAGAGAGAGAGAGAGAGAGAGAGAGAGAGAGAGAGAGAGAGAGAGGAGAGAGAGAGAGAGAGGAGAGAGAGAGAGAGAGAGAGAGAGAGAGGAGATCGAGAGGAGAGCGAGAGGAGAGAAGAGAGAGAGGAGGAGAGAGAGAGAGAGAGAAAGAGAGAGAGAGAGATGAGGAAGAGAGAGGAAATAGGAGAGAGAGGAGAGAGAGAGAGAGAGAGAGAGAGAGGAGAGAGAGAGAGAGAGAGTGAGAGAGAGAGAGAGAGAGAGAGAGAGTAGATAGAGAGGAGAGAGAGAGAGAAGAGAGAGAGAGAGAGAGAGAGAGAAGAGAGAGGAAGAGAGAGAGGAGAGAGAGAGAGAGAGAGAGAGGAGAGAGAGAGAGAGAGGAGAGAGAGAGAGAGAGAGAGAGAGAGAGAGAGAGAGAGAGAGAGAGGAGGAAAGAAGAGAGAGAGAGGAGAGAGAGAGAGAGAGAGAGAGAGAGAGGAGAGAGAGAGAGAAGAAGAGAGCAGAGAAGAGAGGAGAGAGAGAGAGAGCGAGAAGAGAGAGAGAGAGAGAGAGAGAGAGAGAGAGAGAGAGAGAGAGAGAGATGAGAGAGAGAGAAGAGAGAGAGAGAGAGAGAGAGAGAGAGAGAGAGAGAGAGAGAGAGAGCATCGACGACATAGAATGAGAGTGACCACTGAATAGCTCCGAGCCGTGAAGGCCAAGAGAATAAAAGTACAAGCGAACTCGAGAAAGCATGAGTCACTAACACATTATACATTCTGAATACCTTCAAATATAGGAAACGAGAGACGATAAGAACAGAAGAGTCAAATTATCGTATACGAAGTTAACGTTATTAAATTAAATTAAAGTTAACATTATTAAATTAAAACGATTGATATGACAAATATCCAAAACGAAATACGAACAATCATGCGCGAGACGACATTATTATACGAACATAAGATTCGATAAAATACAATTAAACAAAGAGTTAAAATCAGACAGGGATTTAAGCATATCAAATATCGCTAGAAGCATTTCAATAGCGAGTATAAAAATACGAAAACATCACATCCGCAACGAGGAAAGTCAAGAGCAAGCTGAGAGATGCAGACGCTAGCAACGCGATGCTTCACGATGGCCAGAAACTATACGAGAGTCAGCAGTAGAATTATACGATGAAACTCCTCCGATATACACACCTCATAGCAACAGAGAGACATAACTTGGGCTACGATCGACGGACCATACCTACGCATCGCGGGAGCTAAGCTAACAGCGGTGCCGCTTTCAATACATCTGTTGGAATACGCCAATAATACGTACTTTCACCCACACACACAAATATATATGCATACAGACAGCTACCGAAGGACCGGACCGAAAGGGTCTTATACCTGAATTTTATTGCACCCCCAACGGGACTACAGCTCCAGACGCACTCCAGCCCCCAACGAAGCAGTCAGTTCTTAGCAGACCACCACGACGACAACATGCAGAGCAGATTCTCTTACTATTCTATTTACTAGCCTACGTGTATAATTCACTGTGTGAATTATTAATAAATAAAGTATAAATATATATTAATAAATTCCAACAGGTTATGGGCCCAGAGTTTAGTATATAAAAATAGTGCAAAATTTTTCAAATAAAGACATTAAAGTGAAACTAAAGTGAAAAATTAAAGCTTTTGGTGCGTATTGTTCGTGTAAGTAAAAAGTAAAGATGAGTGACTTCAAATCAGTGATGACAAAGCTCAACGGGACAAACTATACGGCATGGAGCCTAAAAATGGAGATCTTGCTAATACGGGACGAACTATGGGATGTCGTGGGCGAAGAGCCGCCATCGGAAACGGATAAGGTAGCTGCGTGGAAGAAAAAGGACAACCAAGCACGCACAGCAATAATATTATGTATGGAAGATGATCAGCTTTTACACATACAAGGAGCAACAAACGCGCGTGAGGTATAGTCAAAATTGAAAGATCAGTATCAGAGATCCACTGTAGTCAATTCAATACACCTATACATTCGGCTTTTCAACATGAAAATGCCAAATGACGAAAATATGGAAAGTCATTTCAACGAGATGCTTACCATGATGAGTAAATTAGCAGCGATGGGGCAAGAACTCAAAGAACAAATCAAAGCAGCATTACTCATTAATAGCATGCCGGAGTCGTATGACGTATTAACTGGTATACTTCGATGCCAAAATGAGAAGGATTTCGTTAAGGGAAGGCTGCTTGATGAATATTATCGGAAAAGGGATATGCGTGATACGGAAAGTAGTCGCGAAGCGGCGATGCACACATCATATAAAGGAAAGACCGATAATAAATTAAGAAATTCAGGAGACGGGAACTGTTATTTCTGTAAAGGAACCGGCCACCTGAAGAAAGAATGTCCAGCATACAAAAAGTGGAAACAGAAGCAAGAAGCTAAAGGAAAATCAAATAAAGCAACAGAAGACGTCGTAAAAAAGTTATTAATGGTGAGAGAAGTTTTACAAGTGACCGATCTAGCATATTTCACGGGTAATCGTGAGGACAGCAAAACATACGAATGGGTTATGGATTCGGGCGCGACAAGCCATATGTGTAATTTTAAAGAACATTTTAAGGAACTGAATTCGAAAGTTGGGGGCTATGTTGAAGTAGCAGATGGATTCAAAAGCGAAGTACACGGCAGAGGCTTGGCTGTCGTAAAGTGTATTGTAAACGGAAAAGCAACGGAAATAAAATTGACCGAAACACTCTACGTGCCGTCGTTCAGGTCGAATCTTATTTCCGTGAAAAGACTCATAGCAGATGGACACGATGTGTTTTACACTAAGACGTTCGACTATATAATAAAAAAGGATCAAGCGACCGTTGGTATCGGCCACGGGGATCCGGGACTCAGGACTTCTACACAATGGACTTAAGCGGTGAAAGGGCCTGCGCGGTAATTACTTCAGGAGCGCACGGCAAGAATTGTCAACATGTGTGGCACAGGCGTTTTGGACATCGGGACCCAAATGCAATAAAAAGTCTTACCGAAAAGGACTTGATCTCGGGGATGACCATAAAGTTTTGTGACAACGATGAAGTATGCGAGTGCTGTATTAAAGGGAAAATGGCTCGACAGCCTTTTCCGAAAAAAACGGAACATAAAAGTAAGGAAGCACTCGAACTAATCCATACAGATGTCTGCGGACCGATGCAGATTCCCAGCCCCTCAAAGAAAAGGTATGTGATGACGCTCATCGACGACTACTCCCGCTACACTACAGTAATTTCATGGAGACTAAGGACGAGACTAGTATGCATATCAAGAGATTTATAGAGATGGCCTCGGTACAGTTCAATAAAACAATAAAGTGCATCTGTTCAGACAGAGGGCGAGAGTATGTAAATGCGGATTTGCAGAACTATTTAAAGAATAAAGGTATAAAGATACAGTATACAGCCGTATACTCTACACAGCAGAATGGAGTAGCTGAAAGAAAAAACCGCTCGCTTGTAGAAATGGCGAGGTGTATGCTTTTCGACGCCAATATGGAAAGGAAATTTTGGGCAGAGTACGAAACACTGCGAACTATCTACAGAATCGACTGCCAACAAGGGCCACAGAGAAAACGCCGTACGAACTATGGTACTCAAGAAAGCCGGACGTAAGTAATTTACACATTTTCGGCTGTAAAGCATACTTGCACGTTCCAAAAGAACAACGTCGAAAGCTTGACAGTAAAGCAGATGTGTATACCTTAATTGGATACTCAGAAGAGTCAAAGGCGTTCAGACTTTTAGATAAAGCTACAGGAACTTTAAATATAAGCCGCGATGTGATTTTTCTTGATGAAAATCAAAATCTAAATGCGGATACAGAAAATAATATCGAGGTCGTTATTAGGTTTAATAAAGTCACGCAACAGGACGATCAATTGGACGAATCAACAGATCTAGAAGAATCGTTTGCCGATGCAGAAAGCGAACTTTTTGAAGAAGAAATTCCTCAAGTGCAGCCAAGAAGGTCTGAAAGGACAATTGCAAATTTAGCAACAGCGCAGCAAGATGAGCCTAGAATAGTTAAAGAAGCTTTATCCCGTCCGGATAAGACTCAATGGGAAATAGCAATGTGTGAAGAGATCGACTCGTTAAAAAGCAACAAAACTTGGGAAATAGTGCCAGCACCAGAAGGACGTAACGTTATAAAGTGTAAATGGGTATTCAAAATAAAGTACAACGAGAATGGCCAAATCGAACGTTGCAAAGCAAGACTCGTAGCTTGCGGATATTCACAAGTTTTTGGAACAGACTACGATGAAGTTTTTGCGCCAGTTGTGCGCCAAACGACTTTCAAAATACTGTTAGCCTTTGCAGGAAAAGAAAGTTTGAAGATCAAACACTACGACGCAAAAACAGCATTTTTGAACGGGGATTTGAGTAAAGAAATTTATATGATGCAACCAGAAGAGTACAAATCTGCCGATCAAAACTTGGTTTGCCGCCTGAGAAAGGGATTATACGGATTGAAGCAGGCAGCAAAACTATGGAACAACAAATTAAACCAAGTACTACCAGATTTGGATTTTACACAAAGTAAAGAAGATGCGTGTTTATACACAAAAAGAAGCCATCAAGAAGTCATCTTCGTAATTATCCATGTAGATAATTTTTTAATCGCTGCAAAGGAGATAAATAGCATCAACAAAACAGCTGAATATTTTAAGACTAAATTCAATCTTGTCGATTTAGGTGAACTGCGACAATATCTCCGCATAAAGGTGTCTCAAAACAAAGAAGGGATTTTTTGTATAAAGCAGTTCCAGTATATCCAGAAAATTCTAAAGCGATTTAAACTGCAGGATGCAAAAGATTCTAGCATACCACTGGACCCAGGGCATTTTAAATCGAGGGAAGGTAGCACGCCAATGGAAGAGAGTGAGAGATACTAGCAGGTAATCGGCGCTTTACTCTATCTAGCCATCAACACTAGACCAGACATTGCTGCAAGTGTTACCATTCTAAGCCAGTATAATAAACAACCTACAGAAGCAGAGTGGACAGAAGCAAAGCGAATTTGCAGATATTTAAAGGGCACGCAAAATCATGAACTGATTCTTGGACAACAGAAAGGAAACCAGCAGCTACACGGATACGCAGATGCCGATTGGGCAGAAAACAAGATTGACAGAAAGTCAAATAGTGGATATCTATTTAAGTTTTTAAATGCACCAATAAGTTGGGCATGTCGGAAACAAACGTGTGTACCGTTGTCCTCTACAGAAGCGGAATATATAGCACTCGGCGAAGTATGTCAAGAAGGTTTGTGGATTCGAAGATTATTAGAAGATTTTTTATGCAGAAAATTGGGCACCACAACCATTTATGAAGACAATCAGAGCTGTCTAAAGCTCATAAACAACAAGAAATTCAGCAATCGAACGAAACATATAGATACAAAGTCTCACTTTGTAAAAGACCTAAAGGAAAAGGGGATATTGAATTTCTAATATTGCCCTACAGAGAAAATGCTAGCAGACATGCTAACAAAGCCTCTTAATAAAATAAAGTTGAGTCAACTAGCTAAAGATTGCGGACTGCAATAAAGTACGTATTATCGTCGAGGGAAGGTGTTGTAATACGCCAATAATACGTACTTTCACCCACACACACAAATATATATGCATACAGACAGCTACCGAAGGACCGGACCGAAAGGGTCTTATACCTGAATTTTATTGCACCCTCAACGGGACTACAGCTCCAGACGCACTCCAGCCCCCAACGAGGCAGTCAGTTCTTAACAGACCACCACGACGACAACATGCAGAGCAGATTCTCTTACTATTCTATTTACTAGCCTACGTGTATATTTCACTGTGTGAATTATTAATAAATAAAGTATAAATACATATTAATAAATTCCAACAATATCTATTATAAATGCAAGAGAGGTGAAGACGCTACGTTGCGTACAAGCAGTGAGCGTCCATATTCACGGTAAGGTAGATAATATCACTACTTCTACATCGGTGATTGCAAGAAACTCCAAGAAGCCATACGATGCAAAGAAGCTTGTTATGTTATGATGTATGACAAGCAACAGGAAAAAGACAGAGACGAGAAATAGCAAGAAGAGCAGTAGGAAACGATCATAGATAACTCCATATATGGAAAAGTTAAGCCCTCTTATTGGATATTTTCGTCGAGAACGTTCTAGAACATTTGCAATGCCACCATAGGAGGAGTACGGACTATATAAGGGACTGGACAAACTGCGCTGGAAGCTTAGTCACTCTTAGTCGCTCTTATTCGGGCATAATCATCTTCACCGTCACGATCTCAGAAGTTCAGTCGGGAGCTTAGTTACCGTCGGATAAAATTTTGCCGAGACTCCTAGAAGAAAGGATATAGGACAAACACGTGCCATCGACTATTCGGAGATTTTAAATCGAGTTTATATTCCGAAGACGCGAATCTAAATTCTCTTTCACTAAGGAAGGATTTCCCAACTAGGCATTTTGCGCTGTTCTTCAAGATCGGGGGAATGTCTAAACACCGAAAGCGCTAGGATTCTTTCATAACAATTCTCCTCGTTCTCCGTGTTTCCCATAATAAACTAACCATAAAAAATGTGGCAATCGATGACAGCATCATAGCCGAGGACATAACAGAATGAATCGTCTGGATTCCGCAGCGTATATTTTCTTCATAATAAAAGCGATACGTTCGATGCGTTGAAGAATTTTATAATCACAACGAAAATCAATTTCGCGAAGAAATAATTTTGAGAGCCGATAACGGGACGGAATTTAGCAATGGTAAACTAGGCAAATTTTTTTGAAGTAAGAGGCATTTAGCTACTAATGTTGGCACCATATACCCCCAAGCAGAACGGGTTGGCGGAGCGCGAAATGAGAACGATCGTGGAGTACGCTCCCACGATTCTCTGAGCACGTAATCTTCCGGAAAGAGTTTGGGCTGAAGTGCTCTCGGATCGCGTTCAGACCATGCCACACCTTTTGAATTGCAGACAAAAAGGAAGCCCAACATATCGCACTTGAGACAATTCGGATGCCCGGCGTATCCGTTTGTTTCTGATATTTTTCGACGTAAATGGGGTGCGAAGTCAAAGACGGGTCAAATACTCGTCGGTTATGAAAATGAATCGGGAAATTGCGGGATCTTTGAAGTGAAGACCGGCCAAATATCTGTCTGGAAGCGCGATTTTCAACGAAGAGCTGTCGCGCAATACAGCGAGGGTGTCATTTGCATCAATTAAGACGACGGTTTTGGAAGAAAATGCTCTAAGACGTGGCGACGATATTGGTCGAGAAGAAGTGGATCGCGACGAGAAGGCGACGAAGCCGACGCACGAGCTATGATACCCGCAAACGATGACCAAGGTTCTGGGACAGAAGTCGAAGACGCGATTGATACTGAGAGAAAATCGAGCTCCGATACCTCGTCCTGCTTCAGTTGAAATTGAGGCACGTGTATTACATCCGCCAAATTCATTGCGGGCTCCGAGTCGTTACGCGAATCTTGTTAAATATGACGATGTTCCGAAAGATTTCTGAGAAGCGATGAATCGAACTGATTCTGTTTAGTGGACGCGCGCAATTGATAAGGAGCTAGGCGTTCATGCTAAACAAAATAAATGGACGGTCACAGAGTTGCCTGAAGGACGAAAACCAATAGGTTTCAAATGGGTGTTTAAAATTAAAAACGAGAATCGTGAAAACTCTGAACTGTATAAGGCGCGTATATGCGGACAAGGATACTCTCAAGTCGAAAGTATAGACTATGACGAAATTTTTTCTCCTGTTATCTGTTTCGAATCGGTGCGCGTGTTACTCGCCATCGCGGCAAAACATAATTTAGAAGCTTTGAAATTTGACGTGAGCATGGCATATTTTAATAGTGATCTCAAACAGACTATATATATGCGTATCCCAGACGGTTTAGATGTAATGAACCCGAATTGCTTACTCTTCGGCGGTGCTAGAACGAAAAGTTCAATGTTTTTATAAGAGGTTTTTATAAAAGGTTTAATAAATGCGAGTATACAGGGAATTTTGAAAATGATAAAGTGTAATTCGACATAACTGTAAGCAATTTATTCTCATTTGTTGGAATTATCTTATTCGAGATAGTGGCTTTATATTTATGCATCAAAGTTCCTATGTAGATAATATATTGACTAAATTCAAACTGGATGATGCTAACGCGGTTAAATTTCCGGCAGACCCGCATGATACGCTCACTAACCCATTGGGTGCATTTAATTCAAATGTGTCGTATCGCGAGGCGTTTGTATCCTTGCTCTTTCTGGCAATGATTTCACGACCAGACATCACCTATGCGGTGGGTGTCATAAGCCGATACCTGGACAACCATGACGATTCTCATTGGCAAGCTGTAAAATGTATTTTTTGATACATAAAAGGAACGCGGAGTTATTGATGATTATATTTCGAATCGGATAGAAACTTTGATGCACTCATAGGATTTTCCGATGCTGACTACGCAGCTGATCTCGACTCTCATAGATCCATGACAGGATTCATTTTTGTGAAGACGATACATACGATACATACGAACAAGGAACAATAGATTTGTTTGGAGGAAGCTACGTGCCAGTGAATTGGCAGCGGTTTTTTTTCACGGTACTGGCCAATGTTAAAAAATCAGTCAGTTTAGTGGTCCTTGGTCAAACGCAATCTAGAAGAGTTATAATTTAATAATCTTTTTCGAAGAGTTATAATTTAATATTCTTTTTTTTATAAAAAAAATACAGTGCGAGATAAGAATAAAAGTGCAGAAATCCAACTTTAATTGTTAATTGTTTATAAAGCTTACGGGATCCATTGTTCACGACTTCAGATTATCATTTTAGACACTATTCTGAAAAATTTAAGACGTTAAACCATGTCTTTCAGATTATTGATGAGAATTTTCCATTTTGAGTCTAATTTGACTTATAGTTGAATATTTAGCCGTATAACCTTTTTCGAACAAATTTTTCTCTTAGCTTACTGATCGCCGTTGGCTCGGTGACGATCGCGTTCAAACATAATGTTTTCATTATCTACGCTTAAAATTTCTGGTCGGTCGGTGTAACCGAGATACCTTTTTGACTGGCAGTTGGGTCGCTGTTATCTGCCACCACTCGCTTCATGATGTTTTGCAAGACCTCCTGCTGTTCCCTTACATGGGGCAAGCGCGTCTTCGTATAGAGCGTTAGTTATTTACCGCTTGATTCGCTGAGGGGCCATCATGCCCGTGGGTTATTTTATTGTGCTACTGACGTTTCAGAGACTGTTAATAGAGCGCATTGATCGACATTTTTCTCTTCTTCGATGATATCTAAGCATGCTTCTTCCGTGATGGTCAATACGCGCACTTCGTCCGAATCTTCTTCTGTTTCGTACATATTTTCTATTTCAGTATTTGTCGCTGCACGTGGTTCAGACGGGTTTCGAGAAACGGCCGCCATGTTCAAATTGATTGCGCCTGGCTTGTACATGATGTCGAATTGGTAGTCTGTCAATTTTATGCACTATCTTGTTACTCTGACGCTATGATCTTTATGGTAGTTTGGCCATAGTAGGATCCTATGTTCAGAGTATAGGTTGAATTTTCTAGGATATTGGAAAAAAGTCATTTTCTAGTAAAAGTCAAGTAAATTTTTATTTGATATAGCAAGTTTAGTCTTAAAAATAACTAATAATTACATAATTTTTGTTTAACTGTCTACAAAAGTATCCCCAGAAGAAAGTATATTAATGTATTTTTTATTTATATTTAAAGTGTAAAATTTATTTACAATACTACTTTTATTTAAAAAATATAACATTATTTCCCGGCTTATAATGACACTAAATAAACTAAACAATAAAAGACTTAATTAAAAAATCATTTCAACCGAACGAGCGTTAGAGAGTGAGGTATAATTTACTAGTGTACTATTATTCACAATTGAACTATAATTACCACTTTATTCCCTGAAAATCGGGACAAAAGTATCATTTTATTCCCGCAAATTGACTTTATTCCCTCATTTTGCGGGAATACTAGAATATTATACACCAAAGGGTAGAAGAAAGCAAACCCACAACGGAGCAGAAAGCCTCTTCTCTCCCTCTCCCTCTCCCTCTCCCTCCCCCCCTCTCTCTCCCTCTCTCTCTCTCTCCCCCTCTCTCTCTCTCTCTCTCATAATATACCATACTGAAAAGTAACCAATATGCGGAATATGTGGAGGAATTGCAGTCATACGTTGTGCATTGTGTAAAAAACTTCTATGTCTTAAACATTTTGTCACAAATTATCTTTATCGCAACACGTATATTCAATAAAATTTGCAAATTTATCAATTTATATAATATTTATATATGCTATATAACAAATCATCACACTGCACAAATTAATAAAAATGAAAAAAAGTTTTTAGTCATAATGTAGTTATGATAATGTTAATAGGGGTAGTCACCCCTCTAAAATTAAAGCACTTAATTTTATTAATTTTTAATGGTAAACATGAATCACAATAAGCATTTCAAAAATTAAAAAAAAAATATAGTGATGCATTTTATCTAATCATTAAAAGATAAATAATTAAAGTGGGGGTAGCTCACCCCTTACATCTAACTTCGAAACACGTAAAATATAGTATATAATTTTCTTTACAAAATGGCATTTTTCAACTAAAATTGGCTCTTTAAAACATTGTTATTTCAAAAACATGCGAAAAAAATTATTTTTACCCCTATAAAAATATGAGGTGCCTTATCATTAAAACTATGCCCAAATACTCATCTTTTTATAATAAACAAAAAGGCATAGGTTTCATTAGCAAATTTCGATTCTATCTTGAGATATTAAAAAAAAACATTTTTGGGTGGTGAACTTTAACCTTCAGGGGGCCGGGATGATGCCGATTGGCATCATAAATTATATACCGGTAAAAAAGTGTATATAGCGGTTTTTAGGGTCGCTGAATACGAATACGTTATTGGAATTTCGGAATTTGGATTCCAAGATGGCGGATTCAAGATGGCGACCATAGTTTCTGTATTTTTAGTCCTAATTCCATAAAATTGGATATACAGGGGTTTTATAGATCGCTGATTACGAATCTGCTTTCGGAATTTCAAAATTTTGTATCCAATATGGCGGATTCAAGATAGCAACTGAACATTTTCTTCATTTCTAGTCCTAAATCTATAAATTGACATAAAAGAAAGTTTTTGGGATCGCTAAAAATGAATCTGTCATCAAAAGTTATTACCCAATTCAAAATAGAGAGCTAACTGCTACTGCAAATAAAGAACATTTTTGTTGATCATCTTTAATTCGCCATTTAGAATACATTTTTTTGAAATTCTTATGCCCTATTACTTTTTAGTATCTCTGAAAACATTCGTGTATCAATTTTTAGTCTCATCTGAGTGCTTTCATATTCCTCAAAAATTCCCTAAAATAAAGATAACATAATTGGATCAAGTATTATTACTGTGGGAAATCATGAAACAACCTCCACCTGTGCACATGTTTTTTTTTCGTTCAAGTCATCAAATCAAAAATAATAATTTAGAAGCTCTTCTAAAACAAAAGAAATAGATAGAATAGAGAAAGAATTGATCTTTCGATTGTGGAAGTCGATAATTCATCATAAGGTGAAGCAGATATTTGCATCAGCTTCATTCTCAACTTTTGATTCCTAATTCCATATTGATAATTCGATAATCCCGAAAAAGGCTTAAAATTAGAATTAAATTAAAAGAGATTATTTTATTTTAGATTATTTTATATTGGACAAAAAATAAGAAATCCATTCATGGATTTACTCTCTATAAGTAAAAAGTCACTCACGAAGCCTTAGAAAGAAAGCTTGCAAATGCAATTGTCATATTAGCTGCACTTGAGGTTGAGCCTTATACCTGAAATTTATTTCATACTCGTCTACGAAAGGACATATTCCCTAGCTTCAAGGCAGTATACTGGGTGATTTTTCTCTTGGACGACTAATAAAAATATCAATAATGTCCGAAAAACATTACAGTAGTGGGGAAAATGAGGACGAAACTTTTAATGAAGATGAAGAAATTTACATAGATAATATGGAAGATGCTGAATTTGTACCTGGACATGAATTTTTTCATGATGATAACTTTTACCCTTCCATAAAAGAGTTCACGGGCTCATTAAGTTGCATAAGTGATGCTGCTAATTTGAATGGTCATGCATCGATTCATTACCTTGACTTCTTTCTCAGTGATAATCTTTTAGATTTCATTGTTCGAGAAACTAATCGAACCACTGCGATCACACATGAAGCCTTGGCAGGATTTAACAAAAGATGAACAAAAGAATTTCTGGGGTTGACTATGTTGATGGGTCATGTAAGAAAAGTGAAGTTAGATGATTATTGGAGTACTAATCCTTTGTTGGTAACTCCGATTTTCCGCCAAACTATGACTAGAAACAGATATGAACAAATTCTGAAATTCCTACATTTTTAAGACAACCAGCAGTACCTGAACCATCCTTTGAAATTCTCATTATTCTTGAACCCTGGTAAAAACTTATGCATCGATGAAAGCCTACTTTTATGGAAAGAAAGATTAAAGTTCAAACAGTTTCTACCTTTGAAAAGAGATAATTTTGGTATAAAATTGTTTCAATTTGTCGATTGTACTTCTGGTTACAGTTTATTATTTATATTGGAGCTGACATTGATTATACAAAATTTGATCTTGGCATAACAAGAGATGTGGTCGCCCATTTCTTAGAACCTTACTTTGAGTAAGGACATGCAGTTGACGTAGATAACTGGTATTCTTACTAAACTAGTCAAGTTTTTACATGAAAAAGACACTGTTCTTTGTGGTACAGTAAGGAAAAATAGAGCTGGTCTCCCAGAATTGACAAAAAAATTACAAAAAGGAGAAACACAATCAGTACATAATATGATTTGGTTGGCATTGAAATGGCAAGACAAGAAAGAGGTCTGGATGATCACGAGTAAATAAGTTAGGTTATGCTCCTACTGGTAAAAACATTATCTAACCAGTGTAGAAAAAATGAAACCCAACTCTATCATTGACTACAATAAGAATAAGGGCGAAGTATATAATGTTGATCGCCAGCTGGCGTTAGCTTAGTCCATACGAAAATCACTAAAATGGTACAGAAAGTTATTATTTCATTTAGTAGACCTATCTTTTATCAACACCTATGCTTTATTCAAATAATATAGAAATAGAATCTCCTTTACAAACTTACGTATGAGAGTAATAAGTCATCTAGTAGTCGACAATATTTATACTTCTGGTGTTGCTATTCAACCTGGCTTATTGACTCGTTTTAGTCGATAACATTTTATCAGGCGCTATGAAAATAATTCTAGAAGACGATGTACTTTGTGTTCATTGCGGCATAAAATATTACAAACCAGGTATCACTATCCTAAGTGTGTAGTACCATTATGCTTAGAGGATTGCTTTGAAGAATATCACACAAAAGAGGATTTAGTATAATAAAAAAAATAATAAGAATAATAATAATAATAGTAAACTAAAAAACAAAAAAAATAAAAACAAAAAAAAACAATAAAAAGTAAAAAAAATTTCAAAAAAATAAAAAAGAAAAAGAGGGGCTACATAATTCCTACGTCCACGTCGTTAGCACTGGGTGATGTCAAAGGGAATTTTCAATATATCAGAAATCTGATTTTGAATTCTTATTCTGCGTTCTAAAAAAACCCTATATTCCGTTGAAGTGCTAATTATTATCATTTGTCAAGTTCGGTATAAATCACTTGATTTCACCTCCGCCATCTTGGTTCTGCCATCTTGAATAAAAAATCTGACTTCAGATTCTTATTCAGCGTCCTCAAAAAGTCCTGAGTACCAATTTTGGTGTAAAACAAGCCAATATTCACTCTAATAATGAAAAAAGAAAAATACATATACGCGCCAAGATCCTCACGGCCGGAGTGATACCGTATCAAGTCCATTGGAACTTTTTTCGATGAAAAAATTTTTCAAAGTACGATTTATGGACTCTCAAAACTGCCGCCTGCAGGTAAAGGGCGCTTTTCACCCCTTAGATATGTTTTTCCACAGATAAAAAAAACATGTGTCGAATATTTTTTTATATTTCACCTACGAAATTTCATGACAAGCGGAGGCAGAAACCAAGTATCCTTTGCTTGCGAGTAAATTAAACAGCTGCTAACATACATCAGATTTATTATAGTTCCTGTGTCACCTCTCCTAAAAGTGTTGATACAACAACCCTGATTAACTACACGGAGAGAAATTTCGAAGGCTCAGCGCTCGATACTTTCGAAGCTAAGGGAACACGAATAATATTGTACTCTGTCCCATCTAATACGAATGATTCGGCTTCGAATTCGAAGTATAGATACTCTACGATTTTCGTGCATGTATGGAGGGAGACATGGTATTATTAGCAGTCGAATTGCGAGAGTGGGGACTCCAAGATTCTCCGTACCGCAGGGACTCGACGCTTCGCAGTCTCAGACCTCGAAACTTGGATACTATAGCGTGTCGGCTGGAGCTCGAAAGTCGAAGCGGTAGACGCTTATGTTCGTATCGCCAGAGTTTGGAAAATTTCGGGATTCGGGAACGACGAGAATAGACTGCAAAACACTCGATCGATAGAGATCTGTACGGCCGCAATAACATGGAGCGCTGAGCCTTCGAAATTTCTCTCCGTGTAGTGCCATATCCAGGAGAGTGTATGCTTTCAGTGGTACCCGGACTCTTAGGTTAGTCTTTGGCTGCCCCACTCAACGGCTCATGTGTTAAAATCGTCCGCTATAATTACTGGCTTTCTTACTGCAATATCCTGTACGAGTCGATCTAACAGTCTTTCGAGCAACTCGATTGGCGCGTTAGGTGAAGCTGTATAAGTGTATACCTGCTACTTTCGCTTGTACAAAACCTTCCTCTCGAGTCATTATTTTGTCCTGGAAAATAACGTCTCTACATGCTCAGATCGCGGCTTTGCCAGTGGTATCTGTTTCCGATGATGGTTCGTCCGAATTCTTGTATTATTCACATTCGATGGCTACATTAACCTCCATTTCTTGAAGAACTATTTAAGTAGGTCCTGTTCTGTCTCGCAGTCGTTTAGGTTTAGCTACGTTATCTTGATTTCCTTTTCTTCTTTAATTCTTCTAATGCCTACAGGTTGCATCGTCACTTTTTCCTTCTGCTCCTCTTTCATAGCAGAGAACGCAGTTCGGTTTGCTTGTACAATCTCTTGCTTTATATTCTGCATTCCCACATTTGTAGCAGAGGTTACTACGGTTCTGTTCTACGGTGCAGTTTTTGGCGATATGTCCAAATCCTAGACATTTATAACATCTCAGTGGGCGTGTGTTCCGTACCATCTCCCGTATTCTGCAGACTATCCAGTCTATTCTAGTCTTCTGCTTTTCTAGCATCCGCTGAGCCATTTTAGCTGGGATTTGGATGATTGCTGTCTGCGTGTCACCGTATGCCTTCCGCAATGACTTCACTACCATCTCGTTAGAGTTCTTATCTCGGTATTATCATCCAACACCTCTTCGACTGCTTTTCGAAGTTCTGGTGTCTTCCATTTCACCGTTCTTTGGAGTTCCAAGATCTCCAGTCGTCGACTTGGGTACCCTCTTGCGGTATCGCCGAGCATGCTCAATGCAGGGTCTACCTTCATCTTTCTCAAGATGTCGGCGTAAGACTATCCTTTCGCAGACTTTGTAATAAGGGCATCTGACCGAATTGGTCTTGCCCGTAGCGGTCTCTTGTTGTGGTCCCTTTATGGATTAAGGTACCGGTGCCACTTATGACATTCTCTTTATTCTTCTTTTTCTTATTCTTCTTTGTTTCCTCCGTCTGCCAAGTTGGCAGTATCCCTGGGGTGGCCGGTAGAAACTTAGAAGTGCTCGCAGTCACTACTCGTATCTTCCGGAGTTGTTCAGGAAATGTTCTTTCCTCCTTTCTTCTTTTGGTGGCCTTGTTTTGAGCAGGCGACCGATCCTTCTTCTTCTTTGGCGTATCGCTAGGCCGACTCTTGTCTAAGGTCTGCGAGTTCCGTGTTATTCTTTTCAGGAGGGACATGACCTTCTTCATTTTGTCCTTCATGCTCGTGTAGATATTGCGGGCTCATTCTACTACTGTATTAACCCATTACGGCCTAGCAGGACGTTTTTCGGTTGCACTTTTGAACCACTGTATTTTTAGTATAATCGGGGTCCCAGAAATATTGGAGTAGTCATTTTCGACGTAAAATTTGATGATCTTTCAGAATCTGACCTTCGATTTTGCAAAAGATGAGTGGTTTAAAAGTTATAAACAAATTTATAAAAAAAAACATGGTTTGAGAAAAAAAAATCGCTTTCATTTCGATTTTCAAAATGGAAATCATTGAAATACTTGCGTCATACGTACAAATATCACGTTTTCGAACCCTAAACTAAAAGTTATGACGATTTAAATCGACTGAAAAACGTTTAAACGCACAAAATGGCGGCCAGGCCAAAAAAAATGAAATAAAAAATTTCGGAATTTTTAACTCGGAAACGAAGAGTTTTAGGGAAAAAAGTTATAGAACAAAAAGCGCTTAGAATATATCAAAAAACTCGTGTGAATTTTTTCAGAATTTTCGGAGGTGATTTTGTAAAATCGGATTTCCCATATTTTC
The DNA here is from genome assembly GCA_020010945.3 of Muscidifurax raptorellus. Classification (NCBI taxonomy): domain Eukaryota; kingdom Metazoa; phylum Arthropoda; class Insecta; order Hymenoptera; family Pteromalidae; genus Muscidifurax; species Muscidifurax raptorellus. The sequence continues at coordinate 228,208 of JAHUUD020000085.1, forward strand.
CGAAAATCTAAAAATCTATCAAAAAATTCTGAAAAAATTCACACGTGTTCTCTGATATCTTCTAAGCACTTTTTGTTCTATAACTTTTTTTCCTAAAGGCCTTCGTTTCCGAGTTAAAAATTCTGAAAGTCTTTTTTTTCACGCATCTAATTTACTACGCTGTTTATGCATATTTTCCGTTGTATCGATATTCATATCACTGGAAGTTGTTAAAATTTTACTGTATCAACTTACAAAGTACTTTTCCGATAAACCGAATTTCATAATCATTATTATTAACGTAATATCCTCAAAACAAATAAAATTTTCAAATATTTATTCCCAATATTTTTGAACATAATCTATAACATTTTCATCTTCTTCAAATATTTTTTGAAACTCTTCGTCTATTTATCTTCTTGATAACTTTTGGACATTTCCTCATAATATGTCGCATTCCATGGCAAAGCGTCGAAAAAAATCTGATTACGTTCAATGTATAGAAATTGAAGAACATGAAGATGGAGATTCAGAAGCACTCATCATCCCTGATGATAACGATTCTGACTATCCATCTTCTGATTCTGAATCTGATGATTTCGATAAAAAACAGAATTCTATACCAAATGTCAGTTATTCTAAAGTACTGGACAGCTACGATGAAAATCAATCTAAATTAGAGCCAGACTACATTTATTCATGGAAAAATGGAGAATATAAGTAGAATAATTACCCTGAAAATGAAAATCTGTTACCCGCAAAAACCATAAAGTTCATTCGTGACTCTTCTCTCGTAGAGTTATTTGAACTTTTCTTTTCTTTAGAGTTGAAAAATCACATAATTGATAGTACTCGTGAGAATGGTTATAATTTGACGATGATTGATTTAGATATTTTTGTGGGTATAATCATTACATCTATGTTCAATCAACGAAAGTCCCAAAGAGACTATTGGTCTAACAATTTATTGCTATCGTGTCCTATTATAATTGCAACAATGGCTCGAGACAAATTTCTTACAATCAAGTCGAAAATAAAATTCTCGAAACTAGAAGAACAAAGTTTAGATGACAGGGCTTGGAGGGTCAGAACAATCCTTGAAATTTTCAAAAAAAACGTTCAGAAATTCGGTTATTTTTCTACAGCTTTGTCTGTAGACGAAATGATGGTAAAATTTCATGGGAGAACTGTGTTACTCCAATTTATGAAGGACAAGCCGGCACGTTTTGGAATCAAAATGTGGGGAATTTGTAGTCCTGATGGATATCTATTCGACTGTGACATTTATTGTGGAAAAGGGTCAAATATCTATTCAACTCATAACGACGTAAAATTATGTAAATGTGCCTTGGGAAGCCGAGTCGTTTTAATGATGGTACAAAAGTTACTTTTATCCACTAGCGCAAAAAAAATTACGCAGTATCATTTATACTTCGATAATTTTTTTTGTAATCCCGATCTCATGATACACTTAAAAAAAATAGGTTTGAAAGCTACGGGAACATTGAGAAGAAATAGGGTGAATATTGAAAATGAAGTGGACAAAAAAGCAGCAAGAGGTACTGTATCAGTAAAACACGAGGAGAAAAGCGGTTTGAATTTCATAACTGTGATGGATTCTAAGCCTGTCTCGATACTTTCAACGGCCGCTGGCGTTGAACCACTATAGTACAAAAAGATATTCGAAAGAATCAAAAAGTAAAATCGAGATACCTTTTCCTATGGCAAATAAACTTTATAATAAACATATGGGTGGTGTTGATTTGCACGACGGACATTGCAGTAACTTGATGCCATGTTTAAGAGCCAAAAAATGGACTTGGGCAATGTTCCTGCGCCTAATCCAGTCATCTCTTACGAATGCGCTTGTCTTTTATAATTTATCGAGCATTGAGAACAAAATTGGTTCAAAAGACATTGCTCTGGCAATTGCTGAAAAATATTTAGCTAAAAAAACCGACGAACGACTTAAATGTCATATAAAGACATCAACTGAACATAGAAGAAATTGTGTCAATTTTGAAGGATTTTGAAAGATTACTTTTGTGGCACCTGTTTCGATTTGGATCATAATAATTATTGATTTTTTTCATCTAAAATCATATTTCCAAAACTTAGAGATTAAAAAAAAAACAAAAAAAAACATTAAAAAAACATAAAATGAAAAAAAATAGAACATAAAATTGAAAAAAAAAAACATAAAAATCATAAAAAAGACAAACAAAAGGTTCTTAACGTACATTTACCTCCACGTGGCAAGAATCGGGCAACGGACAAAATTATTTGACGGCTAAAAATGTATTATTATTATTTAAATATTATGATGATGGAAAATGGTCAAAATACCTGTGCATAATCAGATGCGTGAAAAAAAAACTTTCAGAATTTTTAACTCGGAAACGAAGGCCTTTAAGGAAAAAAGTTATAGAACAAAAAGTGCTTAGAATATATAAAAAAAACTCGTGTGAATTTTGTCAGAATTTTCGGAGGTGATTTTGGAAAATCGGATTTCCCATATTTTCCGAAAAACCAAAAATCTATCAAAAAATTCTGAAAAAATTCACACGTGTTCTTTGATATCTTCTAAGCACTTTTTGTTCTATAACTTTTTTCCCTAAAGCTCTTCGTTTTCGAGTTAAAAATTCCGGAATTTTTTATTTCATTTTTTTTGGCCTGGCCGCCATTTTGTGCGTTTAAACGGTTTTCAGTCGATTTAAATCGTCATAACTTTTAGTTTAGGGTTCGAAAACGTGATATTTGTACGTATGACGCAAGTATTTCAATGATTTCCATTTTGAAAATCGAAATGAAAGCGATTTTTTTTTCTCAAACCATGTTTTTTTTTTATAAATTTGTTTATAACTTTTAAACCACTCATCTTTTGCAAAATCGAAGGTCAGATTCTGAAAGATCATCAAATTTTACGTCGAAAATGACTACTCCGATATTTCTGAGACCCCGATTATACTAAAAATACAGTGGTTCAAAAGTGCAACCGAAAAACGTCCTGCTAGGCCGTAATGGGTTAATCCTCTCTAGACTCTCCTGGAGCTTATCCAATAGACCTTGCTCCATGGTCTCTGATGTTTGAATTTTACTCCAGACGTCCAATACTTACCTACATTCGTCTTCGTCACCACGCGCACTCCTGTTTCCGATGTTCTTCTGGCATTCGAGGTCTTCTTAAGTCTCTTTATGGCTGTTGTGGGCTTTCAAGCCTGCGTTTGTCATGCTTTTCAGACTGATGGTAATGTCTGGTTCCATTTCTTGTCTGGTTAATATGTGCATGCTAATAGTAATTTTCATTTCGATTTGTATCCGACCCTCTAGATCCCCCCGTCCATAGAGGCAGCTGACATGGCTCCAACACATGCCTGTAGGCGGTACTAGACTGAGTACATCATACCAGGATATAACACGTGTTAACGCGCTAGCCCACCTCTGCTCTCTTGAGTCTCATACATTTTGATATCATTGAAAGCGTCGCTAATAATAATGAATCGATGCGTTGAATTGTTTTGTAATTGATTAGCATACTGAAAGAAACGTATTGTTGTGCAGATGTCAATATAGAATAATATCGTATTCGATTTAAGGGGACACAACACCTTTAAAACTCGAAAAAATAATTATTTTTCATTTCACACAGATAAGTTGGATTGATTTGAATTTTTTTATACATACGTAATACAACTTTATCTTTATTTCTGACTTTGTTTGGCCTATTTAGTCCTAATGTACCCTAATGAAAAATCAAACACCGACAAGCACTGTCCACTCGATTCCAGGACAATGTACGGCCCAATCGGGCAGAAAATTTTTTGACGTACTCTTAAAAGCACTATTGTTGGTATGAATGGATGACATTTAATTTAAGTGAATAGAAAACTTAAAAAAAAAACAAATACAAAAATTAATTGTTTCAACTTATTTTTCATTATTTTTGAATTGTTTTATTTTTAAAAATTTTTTGATTCATTTGGGCCGTACATTGTCCTGAAATCGTGTGGACAGTGCTTTTCGGTGTTTGATTTTTCATTAGGGTACATTGGGACTTAATAGGCCAAAAAAAGTCAGAAATAAAGATAAAGTTGTGTTACGTATGTATACAAAATTTCAAATCAATCCAACTTTCTGTGTGAAATTAAAAATATTTAATTTTCCGAGTTGAGGGATCTGACGAAGCCATTGGCAGGGTCAGACGTGTAGTTAGTCAGTGTGCATAATACGCAGCTTTTTTTTTAAATAGAAAAGGTAAAAATAGAAAGAGGAATACAAAGTGAAAGTGGAGAGAAAGGTGAATAAAACAGGATAATAGGACAAGAAAGGGCGAGAAAGGGAAAAGGGAGAGAAGGGAGAGAAGGAGAAAGTGCAAGGAGGAGGTTAGGAAAGGTAGAAAAGGACGGAGATAGAGGAGAGAGCGGCAAAGCCGCGGGCCATGAACAATAGAGAAGAGGAGACGGCAGAGGTGACGATAGGGAACCAGGAACAGAGGAACGAGGAGGAACAGGAATTTAAGACTCCGAGCGGACCGGAACGGGAGCCAGAGAGAGAAATTCAAACGTGCAGGGGGGAAAGCACGCCGAAGACAGGGTAGGGAAGAAGAAAGGAAAGCGGAGGAAAAGGGGGAGCGCTAAGGCAATTGGAGCTCCCAGAGAGCTTCAAAGTAGACAAAACGGAGAGGGGAAAAAGGAAAGAAAGGTCACCGGAGGAGAAAGAGGACAAGAAGAGAGAGAGGAAAGAAGACAGGAGAGAGAGAGACACGTCAGAGAAGAACGGATCGACGGGGAGATTCCCGTCAAAGAAGGAGGAGGGAAAGGAAGGTGAGAAAGAGGGGGAGATGGAGAAATTCCAAGCAACACTGGAAAGGATCCTGAAGACCCTGGAGGAGAAGGAGGAAAGGAGAAAGGACAGGGCAGAATGGGAGAGAAAATGGCTAGAAACGGAAGAAAGGATGAATAAGAAGCTGGAGGAGGTGAGAAGCCTAGTGCAGGAGGAGAAGAGGGAGAGGACAACGGCGGAGGAGGAGATGAAGAGGGCAACCGAGGAGGAGAGGAGAAAGAGGGAAGAGCGAGAAAGAGAAATGGAGGAGAAGATAAAGAAAATGAAGGAAGAGGCAAAAACTAGGCAGACAGAAGGAGGAGACCAGAGAGGGGAAAGGGGTCAGAGGAAAGGGAGCAAGAGAAGAAGCAACTGAAGGAGTTAGAGTGGAGAATTGAGGAAGGGGAGAGAGAAAGGAAAAGGAACAATGTGGTGGTATCAGGTCTGAAAGAAGGAAAATGGGACAAAGCGAAGGTGGAAGAATGGGTAGATGAGAAGCTGGGGATTTCGGTAAAGGTGAAAAGGACGTGGGTCATCAGAGGAAAAGGTAAGAGCAAAATAGGAGTGGAATGTGAAAATAGAGAGGAGAAAGAGAAGATTATGAAGGAAAAGAGCAAGTTGAAGGGGACGGACTGCTTCATCGACCACGATTTGACGTGGCGAGAGAGGAGAAATAGAGAAAGGTTGAACGGGCTCGCAAGAGAATGGAGAAGCGAAGGAAAACCAGTGAAAGTAGGAAGAAACAAGTTAACGGTAGGAGACATGACATACTTCTAGAACGAAAGAGAGGATAGGCTTTTTCGAGAGGGGGAGGCAAGATGGAGATGAGAAGGAGAAAAGGGATGAAAAGGGAAAAGGGAAAAGAAAGGAGAATTTGAAGGTGTTGAGCTGGAATGTGGCAGGACTGAAAGGAATAGAAGAGGAGGGATGGAGATACATATTAGGATTTGACGTCATATGTCTACAGGAAACGTGGGCAGAGAGCGGTGAGGAGGAAAGAATAAGGAGGAGAATGAAGGGCTTCGAAACAGAGGTAAGAGAGGCGAAAAAGGGGGGAGCAGAGGGAGATTAAAGGGAGGAATGGTAATGGCAGTCAGGAAAGATAGGAAAGAGGACAAAGTGGAATGGTTGAGAGGAAGATCAGGAGAAGTCATAGGTGGCAAATGTAATGTAAAGGGGGAAAAGTGGTGGATAGGTTCGACATACATGAGGGAGGAGAAGGATCGGAACTATGAAGAAATAGAGGAGATGGTAGAAAGAGCGGGAGGGGAAAAGATACTCTGGTGTGGAGACCTGAACGCGAAAACAGGGCAAGAGGGAGGTTTTTTAGATGAAAAGGGAGTGGAGGAAAGGAGGGAGTCAAAGGATAGAGTAGTGAACAAAGAAGGCGAAGAGCTGCTAAATAGGTTAAAAGAGTGGGCGCTTTCAATCCTAAATGGAAGTACAGAAGGGGATGAGGAAGGGGAACTCACGTACGTGGGGGGAATGGGATAAAATCGGTAATAAACTATGGGATAGTAAATGAGGAAGGCAGGAGAAAGGTAACGTCAATGAAGGTAGTAGATAGAATGGAGTCAGACCATGGAGCATTGGAAGTGGAAATAGAGACAGGGAGAAGTTCGGAAGGGTTGGAAGAGGAAATGAAAAGGACAATGTGGACAGAGGAGGCCATCAGGGAGTATAGAGGTTGGCTAGCTAAAGGGGGGGAAGCAAAGACATGGAGGGATTTAAAGATAAAAATAAGAAACGCGATCCAAACAAAGAGGGGGAGAAGAAAAAGGAGAGGTGACAGCAGATGGTGGGATGAGGATTGCAGGAAGAAGAGGGCAGAAATGAAAAGGGCAAAAAAAAGGATAAAGAGATGGGGAAAAGACAGGTTCATGCAGGCGAAAAGAGAGTTAAGGAGCATGTATAGGATAAAGAAGGAGGAAGGGATGAAAAAAGAGCTAAGGGAGGCAAAGGAGGATAGGTAAGGAAAAAAGTTCTGGAGAATGGTGAAAAGGAGAAGAAAAGGAAAAAGGGAGCAGATAGATAAAGGGATAGAAGATAAGAGTTGGTTAGAGTTTTTTAAAGGGCAACTGGGAGAGAGAGAAACGCAGGAAAGAAGGAGAGATAATGAGGAAGAGTCGGGGAAAGAAGAGGAAGAAGAGGAGAGAGAGATAGAAGTAGAGGAAGTAAGGGAAATAATCAAGAAGCTAAAGGAAAAGAAAGCACCAGGAGAAGATGAAATCCAGAATGAGGCTTGGAAGCAGGGCGGAGGAAAGATTGTGGAGGAACTAACGGAGATACTAGGAAAAATTTGGAAAGGAGGAGGACTGCCCGAAGAGTGGAGGAGAGGGAAAGTCACGCCAATCTATAAGAAAGGAGATAAGGGGGAGTGTAGGAACTACAGAGGAATCACACTAATGGTCACAGGATACAAAATATATGCGGAACTGATAAAGGGAAGATTGGAGAAGAAACTGGAAGAAGAGGAAAAGTTAAGCGATACGCAGATGGGATTTAGAAGAGGGAGAGGTACAACGGACGCTATATATGTGGTAAACAAGGCGGTGGAGCAAGAGCTGAGGAAGAAAGGAGGGAAGGTATACGCGTGCTTCGCGGACATGAAAGCAGCCTTTGACAAAGTAAACAGGGAAGAAGTGTGGAAGATGATGAGGAAGCTGGCAGTGAATAGAAGGATAAGGGAAAGGGTAAAGGAAATTTATGAGAAGACGGAGTGTGAAGTAAGGATAGGGGAAAGGAATGTAGGCAGTTTTGAGACGCAGAAGGGAGTGAAACAGGGATGCCCGCTGAGTCCACTGTTGTTTAACGTGGCAATGGCAGACTTGGAAGGAGAGATGGGAAAGGTGCAAGAAGGAGGAATAATACTAGGGAGAAGGAAAGTATGGACAATCTCATATGCAGATGACGTAGTAATGCTAGCAACAAACGCGAGCGGGTTGAAACAAATGTTAAGAAGATTCAAAGGATACATCAAAAGAAAGGGATTGGAGCTAAACACAGAGAAAACGAAGATCATGATTTTTAGAAACGGAGGAAGAAGGAGGAGGGAAGAGAAATTTGAATGGGATGGAAGGGAGATAGAGGTGGTGAAAACATTTGAATACTTGGGATACACGATGAAAGAAAACGGGAAAGAGGAAGAACAGGTGAAGAAGGTGAAAGGAAGGGCAAATGCGCTGATAAGTACCCTGTGGGGCCTAGGAGAGACAACGTTCAAGGACAGCTGGAAGATGAAGATGAAGCTGTTCGATGCTCTAGTGCAGAGCGTAATAGAATATGGGGCGGAGATATGGGGTTGGAAAAGGCAGGAGGATTTAGAGAAAATACAGAGAAAGTACATCAAATGGGTGCTGCACCTAGATAGGACCACGCCGGCACATGTGATTCACTGGGAGACGAAAAGGTTTAAATTAGAGACAAGGACAAGGAAAAGGGCGGTTAGGTTTGAAAGGAATCTGAGGAGAGCAAAAGAAAATACTTTGCTAGGAGAATGCTGGAGGCTGCTGAAGAGAGAAGGAGAAAGGGGAGAATGGAAGAGGGAAGGACGTGAGAAGAATGGAATTTGGAGGAATTGGAGAAGTGCGGGATATCGGTGGAGGATTATACGAGATGAATGGAGGAGGAAGAGGGAGTGGAGGAGGAAATAGAAAGGATAAACAAGGATACACAATGGCAGAAGTGGAGAGAGGAAATAAAGTAGTCCAGATATGCGGGTGAAATAAGGGAGGTAATGATGGAGCAGGGAGAAATACCAGAGTACCTGATGGAAGTGGAAGAACACAGAAGAGGGGCGCTCAACGTTACGGCAAGGTTCAGACTAGGGTGTGAGACAAGAGGGAACAAATATTGGAAGAAGGAAGAAGAAAGGGTATGCAGGCTATGTGGGAGTGAGGAGGAGACGCTTAAACATGTGTTCGAAGAATGTGTGGAGACGAAGATAGAGGGGAAAAAGTGGCAGGAGACAGTCGGAGGGAGAAGAACGCAAGTGGGGAAACTCTATAGCACTATATGGAAGAGGAAAAATAAAGAAAGGCAGCAAGAATAAAGGAGGGGAAGGCAAGGAAGGAAGGAAAAGAAAGGACGAAGCAGAAAGGAGATTTGAAAAGCGCGCGCAAAGCATGCGGGGAAGTCTAGGGAAAGTCCCTAGGAGGAATTAGACGGAGGGAACAGGGAGAAGAAAGAGGAACGAGAGGAACAGACAGGAGAGCACATGGTGAGGTGAGTAGAGAGGTTATAGCAGGGAGAGAGAGAGCGTGTAAAGTCAGCAGAGAGAAAAAGAAGATAAAAAACCGAAGGCGACAAAAAAGTAGGAGGGAGAGATGTCGAAGCATGAGAGAAAAGTGGAGAGAGAGATGCGGGATATGAGAGAGGAGATGAAGGAGTGGAGGGTGAAGCTGCAATTGGAGAGAGGGAGAAGAGAAGCGGCGGAGAGAAAGATGATGGACATAGAAGGTGACGTAGAAATTTTGAAAGGAAAACTGAGTGAGGAAAGGAGAGAGAGGGGGAAGATGCAGAGAACAGTCAAAGAATTAAAGGGAATGGTAGAAAAATTGGAAGGTAAAGTAAGGAGAGTGGAGAGAAAAGGGATTGAAAGGGAAAGGATAAATGTGAAAAGTGAGGTTAGGATTGTGAACAACAACAAGAGAAAGAGGACGGAGGGAGGGAGGAGCAAAGTAGGAGAGAGAGGTGTGATTATCCATAAAGGGACAAACTGGAACGAGAAGGAGGTGCTGCAGGACTGGCTGGACGAGATCCTGGAGGGAACGAGTTGGGAGCTGGAGGAGACAGCAAACCAGGACACAAAAAAAATAATATTTGCGGCAGAAGAGGAAATGGAGAAGATATGGAAGAGGAGAGAGGAAATAAATGAAGGGGGAAAGGTGAGAATAGAGCAGTGGATGAGCTGGGAGGAGAGAAGGGCAAAGAAAGAAGCCATGGGGATAAGAGAGAGAAGAAGAGAGGAAGCGAAAAAGAATGGGAAGCTGCTAAGGAACGGGGACTTCAAGGTGAGAGTGGACGGAATCATGTACGAGTGGAAGGAGGAGGAGGGAAGGATCAGAAGGGTAAGAGAGGAAAAGAGGAGTAAAGAAGAGATGAGAGAAGAAAGGAGGAAGAAGGAAAAATAGGAGGAGAGATAAAAGAAAAAAAAAAAAAAAAAAAGAGGCGTATTAAAGCACACAAATGTTCATACGTTAAGAAAGCATTGTAAAATACAAAATGTATAAAGGCAATAAAGTTTATTATTATTATTATTATTATTATTACTTTTCCGAGTTTTAAAGGTGGTGTGCGATGTTCATTTCCCTCGGCATCCTCGGCATCATCTTCATATTCCAAGTGCCGTCCTTGCAGCCAGTTCTAGCTCTACTGACTCTAGGTAGCCTGATTTTACTCTACTGCCCATCGCCCATATTTTTCTCAACCTGTCTCGCCTATATGTTCGAAAGATGGACTCGGCCCAGAGTTTCCTGTCCAACATTGCGACGTTCTTTGGACTGATACCATTTTTCTTGGTCATAATCCCGGACATGTTGGGCATGGGCGGTATTGCTGCGTTCGCTTTGCACAATACGATGTACGTGCCGTACGTCGCGTTGTAATAAATCGACCGGGTCTACCTATGAACGCAACTTATCGTTATCTGAGCATATCGGATTACCTCACGAGCAAGATTATCGTCATGGCGTTCGGAGTGATGCTGCACTGCCCGCTTTCATTCTTCGTGCTCCTGCTGCTCGACACCAAGAAGAGCGGAGGAAACGTCAAGGACTTTTTCAAGTACTTTGTGATAAGTCAACCGGTTGTTAAAACCTTGTTGACGATTCTGCTGCGGAGACGTGTAAAATAACAGTCGTATTCCTCTCGTAGCGTAACGGAGGCTCGATCGACGGGGAAATCATGAAGAACAACGACTTCGGCGATCACGAGGACGAAGACGTGAAGAACGAGAGGCAGAAGGTCTTCAATTTGATGATCCTGACATCCGTGCAGGAACCACCGGTCATACTTGTCCAGAACCTGCGCAAAGAGTACCGCCAACAGAAAGCCAAATCGTGCAGTTCCTGTTCCAAACGCGACGAGAAGCAGCAGCCACCGCCCTCGAAGAAGATAGCCGTGCGAAATCTCCCCCTGGCTGTCGAGCAAGCCAAAGTGCTCGGTCTTATGGGCCACAACGGCGCCGGCAAGACCACCACCATGAAGATTATCATTGCTTAGGAATTGCCTTATAAAATCTTGCGGGGCTGCCACTACAAAATTTAAGAATCAAAAAAAGATTATCACTGCCTAGGAATTGCCTTATAAAATCTTGCGGGGCTGCCACTACAAAATTTAAGAATCAAAAAAGGCTTGTGAGATAGGGCGTTCTTCAACCGGTTTTCCAGATATTGCGTTCTTCAACCTGCTTCCCAGATAGGGATTCCTTCTAGCGGCTTCCCAGATAGGTCGTTCTTCAAGCGGATTCCCAGATAGGGCGTTTTTTAATCGGCTTCCCATATAGAGCATTATTCCCCTCAGATGTCGATACGCAACACGGGAAAAAAGTAGCTTTTCTCTCTTGTGATTACTGCCCGCAAGAAGATTTTGTCCTCGGTCAATTACTGCACCCTCAAAAACCCTGCTAGTTTCGTGTCTTGTTATACAATATAATATTAAACCTCAAATCTCAACATTCTGGTCTGCAGAAGGTATAGTATTTATTTCTTAGTATAACTAATTTTTATGTTGAAAAATCGTGATACCTCCTCCATCTGAGTGCACTTTGACCTTGCTAAAATAGTTGAAGTCGGGAATCTTTGAGGTAAGGGATTTGGTTAGAGCCATTTCTTATAAACCGCAATAATAACGTCTTTTGGATTCCTGAAATAAACGTCCACCCTTTGTAATATACGCAATATTTATACATATTTTATAAATGAACTTTTATTACTATTGCAAAGCTATCTGCTGGGAACACAGTAATTTGCACAAATAGTCTAAAAATAATATAACAATATAATAGTATATTACGATACGTGTACCTGAGTTCTCGCTGCCCTCAGGCGCTAATTATGAGTCGTGTAATGAAGTGCCAACTTAGGTTACATTTGTCGTATACTATTTTGTAGCATTTGCTTGTCCTAAGTCTGGTATGGCACCCCTATCCGTGATATAAGCAGGCTTTTACTACACTATCAGGTTAGCGAGCGTAACATGACTACTTAGATCAGAGACAGACGCGACACAAATGATGACTTAGGTCACGCAGGACTATAAAAGTTCTGAAAACTTCAAATACAAGTCGGATAATAGTTTATCCGACTTGTATTATTACTAATTTAATTATTACTATTATAATTTCTTTGTTATAAAAACTCAGACTCAATTTAATTTTCAAACGTTCTTTTTGTTTCAGAGCCGTTATATTACTGCACTGTATTTTACATTCAGTAGCTTAACGTCAGTTGGTTTTGGTAATGTTGCTCCAAATACTGACGCAGAGAAGATATTCACAATTATAGTAATGCTTATAGGATGTAAGTTATCATTCTTTTATTTTATAAATTTGTTAAAATTTTTCATCGCTCATAAATATTTGATTAATTATCGTAGAAACCAAATATAACTTGGTAATACACTCACGCTCTTTTAACGTTTTTTGCTCCTAATAATCAGGACAATAGTATATTATGTATCGAGGGCATGAAGCGGGCTTTTTTAGACCGAAGGTTGAATTTAAAATACAAGCCGAAGACGAGTACTGCAACCACGCGAGGTCAAAAAGACCACTTTTACGTTCACGTATACACCATATTGCTTCCTCCTAGAGGAGACTTCGTAATAAAAAGAATTCTCAGTTGTTCTAAAACTTCATAGAAACGTATTTTAAGACATTCAGAGGTCGAATTAAGTATTTTTAGCAAATGTCCATACAGATGGCTGTGTGTTGCGTGTATATGTACATATACCGTATTAATTCTGACACAACGTGGCCAATCGTAATCAAATTTGACATGCATATATGTTTATCTGATTCTGAATTAGGGTAAAAAAATGTTATGATTCTAACCATATTTTGCTATTTTGTTTTGACACTTACTTTAATTTTAATTTTCTGAAAATCATTGTAGAGACTTAACTCGCGTTTCAAAGATTGGAAAAATGATATAATTTAAAAGATATAATTTATTTCAAAAAATGCAAAATGCATTTGTAAAATATTTATGAAATATTTTAAGATATTTTTAGAAAATAAATTTTAACCATTGAATAATAGTGTAGTGTGTAAAGGGCGTAAAGTGGACTTATTTAGGCTGAGTGTGGAGTTTGCAGTACTCGTGTACGTATAAAAAATTAAAATTAAAAATAATAAATAAATTTACTAAGAGTGTGGTCGCCGAATCTGAAAAATTTGCATCAGTTTCACTCAATATGTCAAAAAAAACGCAAAAATCCATACTTGTACTATAAAAAATATGGTAGACACTAAAGGCTAAGTAGGCTTTTTGGGCTCGTGTAATTGCAGTACGAGTTAAGGCGAGTTAACGGCATTTATGAGCTTTCAATGAGCTTTCGGCGAACTTTTATCGTGTTTTTCGTAACTATTTATTGGGCGTAAAATGTCGATTGTTTTACCAAAAGGTAAAAAATTTAGCTGCGAGCAAAAAATTTTTTTGCTGATAAAATTTTTTAGCTCTTAATTAATATTTAAAACTAAAAACATTTAGTAAGGTAATTTATCTGTTTCTGCTCCCTTACCTACCAGGTGAGGCCATCGTCTCAGTTGAGACATGGGTTTTAGAGCATAGTGATTACTTCCTTTTACGAGATATAACAGTACATTATGCAACAAGGGACTAAAATCGTAAATTATTCCCGCGGCTGGGATTACTACCCCAGCAAAGCGATGGCATATAATTATCCGAGGAAATAATCGCCTTCAGTCATGTGAGGCCTTTCGACGGCTGCGGGGAATAAGCCCTATCTGGAAGGTCGGTTATAGAACGCAATATCTTGGGAGCCGGTTGAACACACCTTACCTTTCTTTTTTAGTAAAAAAATGTATATTTCACCTTGGGATGACCTTGACTTTGATCCTGAGGTATTAAGCTGTCTTTATATTTGGATATAAAGGCTCAAAAATATATCAGAATGATAACTTGACTCGATTTCACTAATTTTGTCCCATGAACCCGACGTGCTGAGGTTAAACGAATACCAGATTCGGACTCAGCACGCAAAAAATACATAGGAGTACATGGGTTTTGCCGATGGACATCCAAGTTCATTTTTTTGTGTCGGCTTGTGTAATGAATGATCCTTAGTTAGCAGTAAATAATTTAACAGAAAAAAATATAAAATTATATAAAACAAGCATCTGTTTACATAAATATTAGTAAAAAACAGGGTGAAAATATTCCTAGAAGTAAGTGGATAACTAAGGCAATATTAAGTTCCTGTGAAAGGAAATAATTATTGTATCAGTTATGAAGAAATAAATCTAATAACAATACATTAAAAGCAGAATACAAAAATGATACCAAAGTATTGAACAAATAAAAGATGCAAAAGTGCTACACGATCATAGACAAATAAAAAGTAACTGTAGTAAACCGATAAATTTTTGGAATATATGCAATCAATAATTGGGCAAACATAAAAAAAAGGTTAAACATATTAAGTGTCTGTACGATGAGAAAAATAATACAATAACAGAAAATAAGCACATTGCAAATCACTACGACCATTTTAGCTCGGTTAGTGAAAAATGAAGTAACAAAATTTTGCAACCGCACAATATTAAAGTACAACTACCTCAGATAAATAAAAAAATGTTTTTATTTATCCAACCTATTGTACTTAAATGTTTTAAATAATAACAGAAATTAAACTAACCAATGGAGAAACTGATAATATAAATTTCAAAATTCCTAACAGGTTACATTATAGACTCACTAGTACTGTTAGGTGATTATGAGTCACCTAGCAATATTAATTTAATTATTATGCGAGTTGATCTCGCGCACGCAACTGTACAGTTACGGGAGAGACTCCACTCCTAGAATCTCTGCTGGCTGTCAGCTTAATCTTTCTCTTTTTATTTAAACGCGGACTGATATATATTTTCTCTCAACTGAAACGCGGATTTGTCTATAATAAACCTTCTTACCTTGTATTCTTCCTTATTTCTTGCTAATCAACCCCAAAGTTTATAGTCCTCTATCTCTTCCTGGTCAAAGGAAGCTTCAAAGGTATATGTGTGGGTTAAACCAATCAAAATACACTTCAATCACGTTTGAAAAAGCTTCTGGCTTTATTTGGTCCTCTTTTATTACCAATTGGGCTCAATATTTATAATATGTGTATATGTAAATGTATCCGTCAATTTGAAAATGAGAAATGATGAAATATAACAATTGATTTTTGAACAACAATAAAACAAAGTGTAAAACAAAGGAAAAACTACTGAAAAATTGTCGTCCGCTCGGCAGCTTGGCTCGAGTCGGAGTGCCTGAGGTAGCGTGGCTTGGGGACGCTTCGGAAGTATATCCGGACTTCCCACGCGTCTCCAAGCTCCACTTCCCCATCTTGACGTCAGTGCGTCTGCACTCGTCGCACTCATTAGGCCTTACGGGACCTGTCGATGGTGCAAAGTTCAAGACTGCAGCGTGGCTTCGCACGTGCGGTCTTGCGCAGTTGAGGGGAAACTGTTTAGGTCAGCGAGATTCTTGGCTACCTGATACTTTTGTGGCCTTGAGTCTCGCTGTACTTTTTATGTGCAGAACTTTCTCGATTTCATATTCGAAATAATTGTTCGAATGTGAATGTCGTAAAGTTGTCACATAACAAGTACACAGTATTGATCTCTGCATCACACAATCTATTTGGCCAAATAAACTAAAATAAGCTGAAATAATACTAATACATAAAGCAGGAAATAAGAAAATTACTTCAAATTATAGATCAATATCCTTGATATCAAATATATCGATGATTTTTTAAAAGAATAATACATAACAGAATTTATAATTTTTTAAATATGGACAATATAATATTTAAAAATCAGTACGGTTTTGTAAAAATTAAAGGAACAAAAGATGCAATTCGTTAATTACAAAACTTATATATGAAAAATTAAACAAAAGTACTTCAATTGCAGTTACATACCTTGATTCAGCAAAATCATTTGATACAGTTAATCATAAAATACTACTGGATAAATTATATAACTACGGAAACAGACAGCAAATGAACTTATAACTAGTTACTTAGAAAATAGACAACAAAGAGTACAAATCAACGATTGTCAAAGTGTTGATAGGAATATAAAAACTGCAGTACCTCAAGGTACTGTAATAGAAATTTTGCTTTTTATTATACATTTAAATAACACAGGCCTACAGGATCTTAGACCCAGAAACCGGACTATATATTTCCAAAGGTTTTTGATGCGTTAAATCCAAATCTGGCCTCAGAATTGTCTATCAGCTCTTGTTTTCGAGATATCCTAACCTAAACGAGTTAAAAATACCGTTTTTGCCCATATGTGAGGTTATATGCCCTTGCAGATGTTTTCTTTTACCAAAAGCAAAGGCTGCGATCTTTAAATACAAGTATTCTTCTCTCAAATAGCGTTGAGTTTGCTCAAATATTTTTTTTTGCTGAGATATCACATTTTGAAATTTTAAAATTAGTAATCGACTATATCATGTCTATGTTATCTCAATCAATTTTTAAGTGTAGGAAAATTTAGAAACATAAAAATTTCAAAAAGCGATATCTCAGCGAAAAAAAATTAATATTTGAGCAAACTCAACGCCATTTGAAAGAAGAAGACTTGTACTTAAAGATTCCATCCTTTACTTTTGGTAAAAGAAAACATCTGCAAAGGTATATAACGTCAAATATGGGCAAAATCGGTGTTTTTTGCACTGTTAGGTTAGGATTGATGTAAGCGAGCCTGTTGGGGAGAAGAGGCGGAAGAGAGCGAGGGCGCTCTCTCGTCATGCGCCTGGAATCTGGCTTCTCAGTGAGCACCACTCGACCTAGGCGGTCTGCAAGGGTGCAGGGGGAGAGGGAGCTGACGAGCGTGGAGAGATCGGTGGAGCACCCTGAGGTGCGCTCGGTTCAAAGGTGCCGGGCCGTCTCTCGGAGGGCACGGGTGCGGCAAGCTGGTGCTGCCCGTGGTGATGCCTCTGGAGCTGCTGCTGAGATCTCGTCGAGGCTTTTGCGTTGCCTAGAGAGCGGACACAGCTCGGACCTCTCTAAGTTGACTCTGGGAGCGAGTCTGGACGAGGGAGGGCCGCCCAACCCGGTGAAGGCTACACCACCCAGTTATTGCTGAGGGGGACATGGGGCTCCGAGGAGCGTTATGTTTGTGTTTAATACGGGGCCAATCCCGAAGAGGGACCGGTCCACTCAAAAATGACTAAGAGGCGCGGGGCGTTCTGCGTAGGATGGTCTCGGCATGCGAGAAGGAGAGGGAGGAGAAATAATTACGAAGTAATTATTATATGCGAAAATCAGATTTATTCCGTATTCTTTGGTAACTGCGCAAGTTGCCTAGGCACGAGCTCTTATACCAGATGCGGGATCTGAGTAGAGAAGGGGAGATGCCTTAGCGCAGGGCCCGGCACCTCTATATCCCCTTCCAGAATACACTCCTACTATGGGTAGCGTGAACTGTGGCGTGGCCGCCTGGCGGCTGGGCGCGGAACTACTGGCGTGGTGCGTGCCGGATCGTGGCAGTATGCCGGGTCGCGCGTGTTCAGGGGCTTGTGCGAGAGAGCCTGTGGGTGGGTTATAACATGATATCTCGAAAACCAGAGCTCATAGAGCAATTATGAGGCCAGATTATATAGTCTGGTTTCTGGGTCTGAATGTTGGCTAAATTTTGTCGGCCTGTGTAATCTATTCACAAGTATCCCAAACCTTTGAATTGTTTCCTATGCTGATGATATAGCTATAATATCTTTCGGCACTAGATGGACTGGAGTAGAATCCAAAATAAATAATTACCTACAAAAAATTGGCATCTAGCTTGCACTTAATAGATTATCATTAAATGTTGATAATTGAAATTATTGTAATAGCGTTTCAAATGAAATAGATATAAAAATTAATGAAAGATCATTAAATCAAGTCTAAAATGCAAAGTACTTAGGAGTAATATTCGATTATAATATGAAATGGTTACAACCATATACAGTATATAATTAATAAGACCGAATACTTAGTGTTAGTTATGGAAATAATGTCTAAATTCATGGATATAAAAAAGGATGATATATTATGCGCTATTTCATAGTATTATAAGTTATGATATAATTGCGTCGGGAAAAACATACTCAAATAATTTAAATCTGTAGCATTTTCAAAAAACCATATTTTAAAAATTATAAACAAAAATCAATTTATACTGTCAGATAATACAATTAATTTGAGACAAATGATTGCATATGAATCATTTATATATCACTATGAAGTTTTTAAGCAGGAATACATACATTCAAACAGTAAAACTAAAAACAAAAGCATACAAGTGCCGCAAAGACAAAAAATTATAAATAATAACAATAGCTATTTGAAAGAAATCAGAGTGTTTAATGATTTACCAAACGAATTTAAGACTATAAATACAAAGCATTCTAAATCTATATTAAAGAAATGGATTAAGAATAATACAAGGTGAAAGGGAATTTAACAAAAAAGTAAAATAAATAAATAATTTAGTTATAAAATCTTTCTGAATTGTAAGAAAATTATAGTATTTTAATTTTTTTCTTCTCTGCGAGAACTTACTGTTATGTATAATAAATATGTAAATTTTTACTGATAATAAATAAATAAACTGGTAGTGTGAAATGTCTTAGTTTTCATGGATTTGGAGAAGAAAACTGATTGTGACTTTAATCATAACTTTAAGGTCAAGAATAGTGTAATTTCAGGGTTAAATATATTTTTTTCAAACAAGAAGCCCTGCTTTTAACGTCGTCAATATAGAAGTTCGATAATTGTATCTTTCGGGAATTGCCCTGGGTCAAGGACATTGTGAAAGTTACGGCCAGTTAAGTACAAGGTCGGTGGTAAACCGGGCAGATAAGCAAGGTCAAAAGTGGCCCAGCCAGTGAAGGCAAAGTCGAAAGTTCTTCGGCCAGCGAAGGCAAGGATGGAGCTGACGCGGCCATTTAAGGAAAGATCGAAGATTATTCGAACAGAGAAGGCGAGGTCGGAGGTGACCAAGCTATTTAAGGAAAGATCGGAAATGACTCGTGGTTATCTGTGGTAATTACTGGCGGTAATTATCTGTGGTAATAGCTGCTGAGTGGTATTCAATCTTACTTAAGACTGATAATTTTTTGATAGAATGGATAATTTATTATAAACTCCAGTCATACCTAAACAAATTCTAATCTGTTACTGATTAAAAAAAAAACGATTTACTTACAATACTGAAAGAAAATGAAATTTAACCTTTAAAAGCATTCTTGCATGTATAGATCATGAAAAAATCATAATCAAAAGCCAAATCAATCCGCGCATACAAACAAATCAATAGAAATAAAGAATCTGTATGTAGGGTTCTCTGACATAGATGTTGGATAGAGAAGATGGTAACTTCCCCAGAAATTTTGATCCCAATGTCAAACCGTAAGGTTATTTCAAAGTCAACTAGCATTTTTTCATGAAAGTTCAGATTTTTAATCAAGGAAATAGAGAGCAGGTAACAATTCTAACATAACATGACGAGCAGCAACGGCGTAACCTTCAATTAACTCAATGATGTGAGTGCCATATGTAAATATCTTCAAATTACTTTAAATAACTAGTTATGATCGATCACTTACAATATTCTTTATATTTCCTTAATTTGTCAGAAACTGGTTATAAATGTTACCATTGTAACGGTTGCGTCCCCCTTGCCCCGGATTTTGTCAGTTGGGATTCAGGATTCGGAAAAGGGGGTGAGGTTAGAAATAACTTCGTTTGGTTAAATTTTAATAGTTGGTATATTTAGTCATCATTCGCCATCTGTAACCAAACAAAAGTACGCTTTTAAAAGACTTATCGCTTACATATATTCCTTATTATCTAAGCGGTAATCACGGTACTTATAAAATATCGGTGCGGTCCTTAATTCTACGGTATGACGCTTGACATTAACCGTCGCTTAACATTTGTTTCGTTTAAACATTTGTAACGCTTATTTGGTCGCCGGTATGCCTCGCTTACAATTACTTATATCGACTACGCCTCGATAGTCATATACGAAAGTGAACATCAGAAAAGTAGAGTCCTGAATGCAGGAGAAATTGCTGTGAAATTTACGGATGCTCATGACGAAGAAAATTACATCACATCAACGGTAGAAAAAAAACTTACAGAGGAAACTAATTTGTCAATACCCCAGAGAATGATGATGAGGATAGGATACCAACGCGGAAAAGGATTGGGACGAAATCTTCATGGCATGATCGAAGCCCCGATCCTGACATTATGCACGAACAGACAAGGTTTAGAATTAAACGTCGAAAATCAATTTACACAGGAGACACAAATAAAATTCATAGAACAACGTACAAACCCAGAAGAACATAGTATAGAAAACATGACGCCAGGAGTCACACATGTCAAAAAACTGAATGACAAAGCAATGGCAATTACAATAATAGGACCCACGCACGATCTATTGGCAGACCTGAAGCAATTTGGACCGGTACGGATAGAGCTGGTTTTCACCAACAAAGAAGGAAAAACGAAGATATTAGCCACCTTCGAAGATGTTGAAAATAATGAGAGCGCCATACATTTCACAACCGGAAAACAGGAACAAGACCCATCAACCCTGGTGCCAGAAGAAGCGAGAGAAGTCACATCAGATGCATGGGTGCCAATGAAATCCAGCCAGATGCCAGTACCCAGACCCAACATCATAACCGGGCAGTTAGACGACACTACAGGACTAAGATTCTGCGCTCAAGTACCCCTAGCCATGGACCTTGAAGAGTTTGTAAGAGTATTTGCAACATTTGGACCAGTGGACCACATTAGATTTTTGTTACAGAAAAATCAAGATGAGGATATATCAATATAATCACAGTGATCCTCAGAAAGCCATGGATCATTGTAACCACCTATACAGAAAGATCTGAGCTACCCCGAAACATCTTGCGAGGGATCAACAACCATACAGAAGGGTACATCCGGTCTGTCATCGATTGGCTGATACGAGGATGGTAAAGGAACATCAAATGGTCTGTAAAATCCAAAAGGGAAATGCAGAATTGCTGCACAGAGCATGTGGAAAATTAATGACATATAAAAATTGGGACCAACACCTGAAAGAATGCAACAGCCGCATCACGAACGACACAGACAAATCAACAGAAGCAAATAGAGACCCCGCCAAACACATACCATCGGCACGCATACTAGAACCAGGAGCATCGGATCAACAGGACAATGAAAAGAGTTCCATTAGAGTCTAAACCATCTCGACCGAGAGGACGCGACAGGAGGGATGGTCAATCGATCCAACCCCATTATTGGTACGGAGCATTGATGGTGACCTGATGCTCGATGAACCATTGATACCAACAAAAGAAGACAGAGTAGACGCCGAGGATAAAGAGCTACTGCACCGCTATGAGACGTTAAACCTCATCAGTCATGGGGCTCTGTCCCGATAACTAGTCCTGGATGATCTACTCTTGAACAACCCATCTTCTTTATCGTCAGCAGGGACCAATGTATTTATAAGATCTAATGATACAATAAAAATAAAAACATTTTTTTGTAATTTCATAATATACCCGGACCATTTAACTCTAGACCCCACCAACTACACCACAAAATAAAAAAATATATTGTCAAATGTTAGGCTAAGATATAACATCCCTAGAAGTAAGTACTAACAAATGCTAAAAATACTTAAAAATTTCAATATATATACAATTTGCAAAATACAAAATAAGTAATACATTAAGTAAAGGAAACTAACAATACTAATAAAATAGGAACTAAGATAGATTGTAAATGACCCTGGACCAGGGATCAAATAATTCGATAACAAGTAAGTAGTGACTGCCAAAATCGATTTCAATGATTTTTTTTTATTATTTAACACTAAAAGAAACAACTCAAATCAAAAACATGAAAGAGATGACCTACACAATAAACCCGTCCCATCGTGCAAATAAGAGAATGAAATTCATTCGAAAGGACACCTGCCGCGCAAATGATAAACATCACATAGATCATGTGCGGGACACACCTTGCCAACTCGAGCGAGGGACAAATGAACGTAAAGCATATGTATAAACATTAAAAAAAAAGGAGAAAAACGCATAAACTACCAAGATAAAAAACATATAGATCTTGTGTAGGGTATGACGGTACATCCCGCAAACTAAATAAATGATTGGTTGAACCATCACGCTTACGTGTAATAAAAATAAACTTGCTCCATACTTACAAAACTAAAATGCATGATAACAAACCATCCCTTTAACATGCTCGTCCTTGTTCTTGATTTGAGGCTTTAAATTTTCTTTTCATTAAGTGATATATTCACATCATTGAACCTTACTCGTTATGGACCACCAACTGGACCATACTACGCGCAGGACCCGCGAAGTTTGTCGGGGACGACAAACGTTTCCAAGGGGGAGGGGGGGAGGACGTAATGTGACAACTTTCCTGTAATCATATTCGAAAAATTATATCGAATATAAAATCGGGAAAGTTCTACACATAAAAGGTACAGCGAGACTCAAGGCCACAAAAGTATCAGGTAGCCAAGAATCTCGCATGATCTAAACAATTTCCCCTCCGCTGCTCGAGAACGCGCTTGCAAAGCTACGCTGCAGTTTAGACGCTTGTGCAGTTGCTAAGCCCCGTAAGACCTATGAGTTAAGGGGAGGAAAAACTCACGAAAGCGTGGGAGGTCCGGAAATACTTCCGAGCGCCCCTAAGCCACGCTATCTCACGGCACTCCGACACGAGCCAAACTGCCGAGCGGACTAACATTTTTCAATATTTTTCCAATTTAGTTTTATTCAATTTTGTTGTTATACCTTTTTCTTTTTCCATTTTTGTGATTTTGGTTATTTCTTTAAACTGGTTCGCGGCGTCTATTTTTTTTCCTTTGGTCGGTTATCTATTCAGATTATAATTATTCACAAAACAGGAGTAAATAAAAATAAAACATTGTTCCAAAGCCATAGTTACATTTATTCTTGTGTTAAATCATCCTAAAGAGTAGACTTCCCTGGACCAAGGAAGTAAAGAGAGGAGTAAATACTTGAGAAGTGGACACAAGAATACGAGGTGAGACATTTGATTACATGTGAGCCAGTGTTTTAATTCAGAGAGAGAGAAATAAAGTTGACAGCCAGAAGGGATTCGATGAGTGGAATTTCTGCCATACCTGTATAGTTGCGTGCGCGAGATCAACTCACGCAGAATTCAAATAAATATTGCTAGGCGACTCACGATCACCTAACAGACGGAGGTCCGTATTTAAAAGACAAACGTCATTAGCGCTAAACGGAGGTCTTTGAAACTAAGATAATTGTCTACGTATAAAAGTCGAATTTATTTATTTATTAATTTAAAAATGTTTACTTGGTCAACTGAGTGAGAGTATAAAAATATAACATTATTTAATGACTTATAATGTGTCACAAGATTTAAAAAATATTTTTTCTCTAATTTTAAATATTAATTTTTTAAAAAACATCAATGTGTACCTGGCGCTCGTCCAAAACGAATTCGGCGATGCGGGCCTGAAGAGAGAAAGCGAGGCATAGATAGATGGCCCTATCGTAAATCTCTTGAGTTGCGCGCATCGACGAGAAGCATCAGCGGATGCACTATAATAGAGATAATAAAGTTTTTCTGCGCATTTTTCGATACTAGAAAGTTTTCGGCGTGACAGACCAAGCGCAGTTTTATGGCAAACAGCTGCGTTTGCCAAAGATATCGGCAGTGTCTTAAGCGACCATAAATTAGACAGCCTACGAGGCTCGAAACTTTTTTTCTATTCCAGGGACAATTCTGGAAGATAAGCACGCTTGCAGCTGTGTATAAAATTGCAGAATTTTCCGTTGTTGTTCAAAATTTGAAATATTTATTTAGAATTATTGTCATCAGACTGGTGTATAAACTATGCAATTTCCGAATTGCAGACGTTTGCTTTTAGCGACAGCTTTGATGAGATGATTCTACATAAAATATATGAATGCATAATGTTTGCAGCTAATAGTATTATTATAATTATATTAACGCGATTTATTCATTAATTATTTGGCAATAAACTATATTTTTCGATCTATACAGTTCGCTTTTTGTGCATAATTTATGATTGGAACAAGTTTATTTGTTTATTTTCAAATTTTATTACATACTTTGTTGTGACAGTCGGTCGGTGTAAAGCTACGATTGTTGCAATAGAGTATGCCATTTTTGTAGATCGAGTTATAATAATCGGTCGGTGTGAAGCTACGGTTGTTATAACGATGCATTGATAATTGTTTTTTTTTTATTTAAAATAAATTTCGACGTTGCAAACAAATGAAATGCATAACTTTCATTAGTAAATTCATTCATTTATAATATTTTCTTAAATTAAAGCGCAGAAGAGCTTTATTATTACGTTTTAGGTATAGTTGTTTGGTATCAATTTTATAGAGAATTTCACAAGCATTAAAATAAATATTATAGAAATATTTATATAGCATCATTTACAACTTTTAATAACGATAAATAAAAATGCTTGGAAAATTCTATAATATAACGAAATCTCGTATAGAACGGCTTCTCTCACTCGCTGATTTTCGGCATCTAGGCGGAACGCAACCTCAACAACATCGAGAGGGGAGGATTCTAGGCCCTTCGTGCTGCCAGATTTTACTTGAGTTCGACACTTCGGTCCCAGCCCTAAGTAAGCTTGGTTTACTGGTGCTAGTACACGGAAGTTAGATTCACGCGCTAGTTCGCTAAATTTTGTTTGATTCTCGCGCTTGTACACTTAAATTTGAAGTAAAAAAAGGAAGAGATTAAATTAATTTCTATTTCTGAAGTTTAGAGTTTTCTTATTTTAATTAGTAATTTAGGGAATAATTATCATTTAGTGAAAATTTGTATAACACACAGGAGAAATAAACAGAGTAAGTTTTAATTATATTGTATCTATCCTAACTATTTATTTTCCTTACTAAAGCTATCACTTGGATAAATGACCCGATTAACACCGGGTCATTTATCCCATTAATCTATACTTTTAGAATTTAGATCCGATTAACTCCGGGTCTTATTCTAAAAGTTTTCTTTTCATTTAATTCCCAATATTCTTCAAAAATTCAAAGCACCCAGCTATTGCACGAAAGTATAGGCTAAAGGTATATTTAATAAATAAATGCAGTGGCATCGTTAGATGTTACAAATGACACTAAAGTGCACGAAAATAACCCTCAAAAATAACTATACCCTCTATTATATTAAGGAGCATTTTCATCAGTCAAATTAAGACTTCTTTTTCAGTCACCATCAATGGTTCGTATCTTTCTCCAATAGTTAACTTATTTAGTGATTTTTTTATAAGAAAAAACTAAATAAAAAACTAAAACCTGGTGCTTATCCTCGTAGATGATATCCCGTCGACCTCAGGATTGTCCTGACACCTGGACATCATCCACGAGGTCTGTGTATATAAGACGGAGGTCCGTGCATACAAAACGGAGGTCCCTGTATACAAGACGGAGGTCCGTGCATACAAGACGAAGGTCCCTGTATACAAGACGAAGGTCCTGTTGCTTTGCTACCAGTTTTACATCATCATTTAATTGTTTATTATTTACATAATCCATTAAACCTTCGTCTAAATCTGTCCTTAAAATATGTTGATTTTGAAGTATATAATATAATCTTGATGTTTCTACTTTAACCCAAGCATCCACGATATATTGTTGAGTTAATTTACCTAAACTTAAGTACGGACTAAATTTATTCCTTATACTTAATTTATAACTACAAAATCGTAGTGCCGATATGTTTTTTTTATTATCATTTGATTTCATATTAGGCATCCACCCGTAACCACCTCGAAGAAAAATTAACGGATATGTCATTGAATCTACATGTTTACTTATATAAGGAATTCGAATTAAACTATTTGATTTTGAATATATACAAATATCCCTTTCTATGGGAGGTTCACCATTATTCGCTTCAAAAACTACAGCAACTTCATTGCAAGTCGCTAAGTTCTAACGATTTTTATCATAATTGTTATTTCTTTTTATTAGCATTCTTACTTCAGTAATATTTGAATTATCATGTATTTTTGATTCAAGCTTCAGCGTACAGATTATTTTTACTTATATAATTATCTAAAATTTTTAAAGTTTCCGAAGTGCATTGAAAGTCATTTTCCATTCTACATAAATTCGCCTGTTCGTTATCTATAATTATATATAACTGACCATACTTTCTTTTTGAATCATCTTGAGGATGTAATGCATAAGCATTGTCGTATATTTGTCAACATATTCTAACAACAGGTGGACCGGAACTCAAAAGTTTGTTAAAAGTTGCGCCGAAGCTAGCAAAGGCAAGTGAGTTTTTATATAATCTAATAATAATTTTTAAATTGTCGATTTTTGATTAATAAATTTATTATTTCTTCAGGATATTTATAATCTTTAGGTAAAATTACTTTACCTTTATGATAACAGTTTGAAAATTTTTTATCTTGAGAAAGATCGAATTTAAAGTGTTTTGCTTCACATTGTAAATTTAAATTGACAATATTATTAATTTCATGTTTCCGTTTTCTTTTGCTATTGTCTTTAATAGTCGACTTAATTTTAGATATAATTTTTATATCTTCAGTTTGCTTGGCACTACATGTTTTACATATTTACATTTTCTCTAATGTCGTTGTAATATTCTTGTATACAATATCGTTAACTTTTTGACCATTGTTTGTTTGTTTTTTAGTAATCTTACCATTGTTTAACTAATAAATTGATGTATATTCATTATTAAAAGCCTTTTTAACTTCTTGAATTAATTTTTTGTTTTTATGATATGTTTTATTCTTATCCTTAATTATTTGTTTATCGTCTTTTTTTCATCTTTTTTCTTTATTTTTAGTTGCCTTGAGTTTCTTTTTTATTTTCGTAATTCCAGTATGTTTAGACTTCATAGATTTCTTATATTCTATTTTAGTTCGTTTTAAAAACTAAAACAAACTTTTTCGATCGTGTGATATATTTTTCACTGATTGTGAGACATCATTACTATATTCAGTATTTTCATTTTCCTTGTAAACTGATAGTAATAATAATTTTTGCTCTTTTGCTTTTTCATTTTATTTTCGTAATTCAAGGAATTTAAAATTAGTGTTATTAAAATTGAAATTGAATACTTAAAAAATCAATATTTTTGATTAATAATTAGTGAAGTAATAAAAATATATACTCTCCAGTGTTACCGTTGTATTACTCCATCTCCGTACGCTCGTTCCAATGCATACAAGGCGGCGGGTCGCCTCGGCCCTGGGCGCCAGACACAGGAGTGCC
Source organism: Muscidifurax raptorellus (assembly GCA_020010945.3). Classification (NCBI taxonomy): domain Eukaryota; kingdom Metazoa; phylum Arthropoda; class Insecta; order Hymenoptera; family Pteromalidae; genus Muscidifurax; species Muscidifurax raptorellus. The sequence goes on from JAHUUD020000085.1 coordinate 255,576, forward strand.
ATGGATCCCACAATCCCCTTACCTTGAGACGCCACCCCGTATCGAAAACGCCAGTTCGTCCACTTGCTCGGCTAGCCAGTATTCGAATAAATATACATAAATATGAGACAATCACAAAGGTCGTGGGTACTAATACGCGTTAAATGATTGAGTGTTAGCGTTGACTTTCTTTTTATTTCTTTCTACAAGCTTTACTCTTCACTATTTTACATTGATTGCAATCTCCCGTCGTGCAATTCTTACAAATACGACATCCCCGTCGATCTTAGTCAAACATCACACCGCGACTTGCATGTCACCGCGCCGAGGTCCGAACGAGAGAATGCTGACGAACGCCTTGAGCGCGTATCCGGTCATTTCTAGTTTCTTTTCAACGGACTCGATGCCGAAACCGCTCATGCCCGGCAGTATAACCTCCTAGCCGCGGCGTGTTCGTCAACACGCAGCCGGACGGCTTACTCGACGTAGACGGGAACAGCTGCCTCGTCCTTCCGATCGTCTACCGGTGGCAACAATCGTAGCGTCCGCCGCAGTCTGCCCTAACGGGACTATGGTTTCCCGCCCCGACTATGGCCATTCTCTCTCGACGTAAGCATGTCCCCAGGCGTGCCCGGCGATGCCGCGGCGATGACCTCGCCGGAATTTTGACGCAATCATCCACACACTCCAATAACCTGAAATCTATCTTAACTGGACCGCTGTCCCCAATATCGCACTTAAATTACGTCGAGTCTTAATTTAATCTAATTACAAAGTCTTATTCTAATATTAAGTAACGCGAGTATTAGAACTAGCGATAATTGTATTTTCGCGTCGTCCAGTTCACTTGACTAAACCGAAAGCTGTTAGTCAATGTGTATCTTGGTCGTGCCGAATAATATTCGTAATGTTATTTATGTTATATTCGAAAGCGAGTCGTTACCGTGTATCAGTCGCATAGGTCAAGGTTGTGTTGTATACGAGAGCGGGGACGATAGCTTGTTAGTGTAAGTCTTATTTTTGTTATTGTCATGAGAACGAGAGCGATAGCTTAAAACGATTAGCTATGTGCAAAGTCTAGTCGAGTATAAAGTCACAATGTGAAAATGGTAGCGTCGGTGTAATAACGATAATTGTGGTATAAGCGATAGCTTGTCGGTAGAAATAATCGTCAAGAGTATTCGCCAGCCCGTCTAGTGTAAATCATGGTATACGGTAATTCGGTAGCGGCGTAATGTTTATTTAACCCGTCGAACGACTCTTAACTCAACGAAGCATGTTAATGCCGCACTCATGCTCTGCCGCACTCCGCCGCCATATTGGCCACATGTCGGATTACATTCCCACGAATTCGCGCAACTCCGCTATCGGCAGACTATTATTCGCAAGAAAGTTCCACCGTACTTACAGGAACGCAGTGGTCTGACGAGCAGTACTCCATTACAAAAAAGTCGCCCAAATCCTCCGGCAATCAGGAGTGCAGAGAAGTAGCGGGTGAGCCGGTGAACAACAGAAGAACTCCTTACTCTGCTGGTGGTCTGACGCACAAAGGGAATAGGTATCGAGCAGCGCTCGCGTCGATCCCGTTCGCGGTCGACGTTAGATTGGGTCGCTCACCTTCCTTATTCTCGCTCCCGCGCGCTCGAACCTAGTCGATGTCGGCCGAAGCGCCACGAAGACGGCCGAATGCGCGCTCGCCAACTCGTACCGAGGCGCTGCCACTTGTAACTGGCAGCGGACTGCCATGTTACAACTTTCTTCTCCACGGGGTGTTTGGGTGGTGCTATCTATACCCTGGGCTGATGGTGGCGCGAGTTTGCTCCGGTACCGCGTTGCTGGGTCGTCTTAGGTATGGTCGTGCTCCGGTGAACGTTAGTTGTCGTCCTGCTGATCTCATGTTGGTGGTGTGGATACTTTTCCTCATTCTCGGATCTGATTAGGCTATATTGAATTTTATGGTCGAAAAAGGTTCTTGGGTGTTGTCGGTAATATCACTTAAATTATCAACTAAGGTATCCATTCTTTTTTTAAAACGAAATTTTATTTAATTCGACAATGTAACAGCGATAGTAATGTATTTGTTAGGTGTGGTTGTGTACGAGAGCTGGCTTAGGTGTGTGGTGTACGAGAGCGTTGCGTGTGCGGTAGTCAGTGGGTCTTTCTGTGTCGGTAAAACGTGTTACGTTAGCGGTCCATTTATTGTCGCGATCGTAGTTGATCTCGAGTAACGTTTTGTCCCCGTGTTGTTGCGTAAGGCCCTCTGGCCCGCCATTCCTCGCCATGGATGGGGCACTCCTTGCAGTTACGTTGCCTAGACCGCACCGGTAGCAATACCGGTATTGGTGGCGCGTGCGGTCCGGGCATCCGGGAGCCCGGTGGTTTTGGCTCCCGTAGGCCCAACATCCTGGTCGAGGTGCTGTCACGTACACCTGGCGATCCCCTGCTATCCTCCACCTCGTGTAGTCTTCCACCGAGACTAGGGCTGCCGCTGGTGTTAATGACCCCGGTGTCGTGGGGGCCGCGGCTGTAGGGATGGCCAGAGCCGGCGTCGCGGCTGCAGGGGTGGCCAGGAACGGCTGTCGTCCTATCAGCTGTGGTGTAGTCGGTTTCGGTCCGGTAGTCAGCCAGTCCTCTGTGTGGGTCCTCATTTCGGTCGTCGGTGCGTGTCCCGTCTTCGTCTCGGTCTCCACCGTCCGTTGTTCGATCCAGGTCTCGGCATCCACGGACGAGAGGACGTAACGTCGAGAGCGAGATGTTGATCTCACCGATGTTTCCACCTTGTCCAAGCACTGCAATGTGGAGCCCGGTCATTTACATGGCCGGCTGCGGACTAGCTCGACGACCCTGTTGTACGTTTCCTGGATGGCTTCCAGGATTTCGGGGTCGTCGTGCAGGAGCCGCCGGATCCGGCTCATGTGCGGGTCTAAGGGCTCTTTATGTCTGTAACATGTATGCGTGGGAGAATTTCGTCGTCGTTAGTGGTTAGTTCATAAATTAATAGAGCCATTATTTTAAATATTTTTAACGGTCCTTTATACTTGTCAGCCAGTTTAGCTGATGATATATGCCAACATGGCGTTGGGAGGCAACGAGCCTCCCGACCTCGGAGGAGAAGTTTTTTATAAATGCCACCCGAATAAAAAAGTAACCGCAGTCGTTTGCATAATACGTGAAAGTGTTTATCATAGAAATGATTTTAATAAACTAAAAAATACCATTGCAATCAGTGATACGTTCGTAATATGCCCAGACCATTCAGGCTTGGATCTAACCTCAAAATCAAGTGATGTGGAGCTTAATGACTCGGCTAAAATTATTATAGCAGAATCGATAAGAGAGGAATACTTAAACGACATAATTAATAAAACCAACAATGTAGATCTAAACGTGTCAAGTGAACAACCTGAACTGGAAACACTAAAAATTGAGAATAATCTATTGAAACAGCTGGTTACAGAAATGAAAGATAAAACCCAATTACTAAACAGTGCATTAAATAAAAAGCAAGAAGATGTACCTAAAATACTAAGCTACTCACAAGTAACCAGTAAGGAAATTAACAAGGAGGTTATTAAACAGAAGAGAATACCTAAACTAATTATAAAAAAGAAGAATACCGGCGATAGAAATAATCTAACATACTTAGTCTCTCACTATCTAAACAAAAAGAAATCAGTACAAACAAAGAAAGTAATTTTCAAAAATGACAATGAAATAATAATCGACTATATGAATGAAAATAGTGCCATAGATGCAGAAAAATGTTTGAAAGAAAAGCTATCATCAGTTTGTGAAATAAAGAAGGAAGAGATCAAAAAACCAAGACTAAAAGTCGTAGGAGTGGATAACTTTGAGAAGATGAGTCTGAAAGATATGGAAGCTGACATCAATGAAAGAAATTTTAAAGATTTGAAAACCAGCTGCACCGCAATTCACCATTTCGAGAATAAGAAAACAAAACAGTTTAGCATCATAATAGAAGTCTCCTCAGAAATCTACAAAAGAATAAAAGATAACAAAAACAGAGTTTTCATTGGGTATCAAAACTGTAGAGTTTATGATGACATCAACATAAGGCCTTGTTACAACTGTGGAAGGTTTGGTCACAGTGGACATAAATGTCTCAACGATAAAATGTGCTTAAAATGCGCGGGTTCACACAATTCAATAAACTGTGTGAAAACGACGGATGTAAAATGTGTAAACTGCATCTTTCATAATAATAGGTACAAAACTCAATATGATATTCAACACGTGGCAAACGATAGCCAATCGTGTCAAGTGCTTAAGAACAAAATAAGAAAATACGTGGAGACAACTGGGCAACAAGGATTGGATCGGTTTCGTCACTACTATCGTCACCTTCTACCAGTCAGCATAATCTGAGAAGATAACACACACATGGAAAACAACATTGAAGAAATAGAAAGTATACAAAATGAAAATGTCAAAAAAGAAACTGTATTTAGAAATATCAAGGCTTTCAATGATTATCTAAAAACTAACCAAGAAAATATTTTCTATGTCAATATAAGAAGTTTAAATAAAAACTTTGATAAACTGCAGATTTTTATAGAAAGGCTTGAGATTAAACCACTAATGATAGTTTGCGTAGAAACTTGGAATCTAGAATATCATAATTATTTTCTATTAACAGGGTATAAAATGTATTATAATAATAGTAGAATAAACAGGTCGGATGGGGTAATGGTGTATATTGATGAAAGCCTAACGGAGAGTACTGAAATCGTACGAATAGGAAAACTCAGAGTTGTAAATACATGTTTAAAATTAGATAAGGAAAAGAAAATAGAAATATGAAGCTTATATAGATCTCATGACATTTCAAAAATTGATTTCATTAGTAACATTAAGGAATACCTAAAAAAGAAACAAAATTCCAAAAATCACCTAGTTATTGGAGACTTTAATATAGATATACTAAAACTAGACAATATTAGTCAGGAATATTTGTATAACTTCTTAGAAAAAGGATATGTGCCAGGTTTCGAAACAATAACTAGACCAGCAACATCTGATAATACAGGTTCATGCATTGACAATATCTTTATTAAAACTAACTCAATCGAAACTAACACTTGTAAAATAGAAAATATGATCACAGATCACTATCCGCTGTTAATAACGCTTAAAAAATTAAAGTCAGTAATTGGCACGAAAAAATAGAAATCATAGATCATAGGAAATTAGACAAAATTGTAAACAAAGAAAATTGGAATGAGATATTATCAATGAATGATCCTAACCAAGCTGTTAATTCACTAATTAGCAAAATTAAAAACTGTACTGCCCAAGCAACAACTACTAAAAATAAAAATAAGAAACTAGGAAAAAACAAGGCTAGGCATAGTTGGATAACAGATGCAATAATAAACTCTTGTAATAGAAAAGAACAATTATATAAAACTTGGCAACTAGACCCAAAGAATGAGACTCTAAAGAAAGAGTATAAAAATTATGAGAAGATATTAAATAAAGTCGTCAAAGACGCCAAGCTAAAAAACGACTGTGCCGAGGTTGAGAAAAGCTGCTCTAATCCAAGAGATCTTTGGAGAGTTATAAATAAAAAACTAGGAAAAAGCACACAAAAAAATGCACCAATTACAAAAATTATTGATCCAAATAATCAACACGGGAAAAAACTCAAAACCCTAAAGAGCTGATTTTATGAATACACACTATGGCAACATAGACTCAGAACTAAGTACAAAAATCAAACAACCAATTAACGAATCAATAAGACTACCTAAACAAAACCCGATTTCGATCTTCCGGTTTCCTATAAACTATTCTGAAATAGCTAAAATCATTAAAGATATGCCATTGAAGAGCGGCGGGGTCGATAACATAAATACTAAAACAATAAAAAGTTTGTCTAGACACATAATAGATATACTTGTTCATATATGTAACCTATCGACCGAAAAAGCCATTTGGCCAGAAGCTTTGAAAAGTGCAGTCATCATCCCAATTTACAAATCAAAAGACAAAAATTATGCAGAAAATTACAGGCCAATATCACTAATATCAAATATTGCTAAAATCCTGGAAAAATTAATATATAACAGACTAAATAATTTTATCAGTAGTTGTAACATCATCTCAAAAAATCAGTATGGTTTTGTTAAGAATAGGGGTACAAAAGACGCATTACAACACATATCGAACATTATATATAACTGTCTAGATCAAAGCAAACCAATAGCGGTTGCTTTCCTAGATTTGGCCAAAGCTTTCGACACGGTTAACCACAGAATTTTACTGCAAAAATTAGAAAGATATGGTATTCGATGCAAGGCATTAGACCTAATGACTAGTTACTTAAGTAATAGAGAACACAGAGTTAAAATACAAAATATTGTTAGCGATAAAGAAACTGTAAGTACGGGAGTGCCACAGGGCACAATACTGGGCCCTCTAATATTCATAATCTATGTTAACGACATGCTTAAAGATAATGTAATATCATATGCGGATGATACTGCGATAATAACATCGGCTGACTCCTGGACCGACGTTAAAGTAAAAATGAATGAAGATCTAAACTGTATTTCAAGCTGGTTAGCCTTGAACAGGCTATCACTAAACATAAGCAAAACTTTATTTATAACTTTTGGAAATTATAGTAACAGTATTCCATATAGTATAGATATAAAAATAAGTCAGGAAAAAATAAACAGAGTGAGCAACTGTAAATATCTAGGATTAATTTTCGATAGCCATATGAAATGGGACGAGCATATAAAGTATATTGTTAGCAAAACCAAATATTTAACCTTTGTGTTCTATAAATTATCAAAACTAATGAATCTAGCAACTTTACGATTAATTTATTACGCGCTATTCTACAGCGTTATAAGCTATGGAATTATAGCCTGGGGAGGGGCTTACTCCAATGCTCTACTACTGTTAAAGAACCTACAGAAAAAACTGTTAAAAATCATTAATAAAAATAATTTTGTAACTAAAGGAAACGCACTTCATCTTGAGAAATTGTACGAACTAGAATCACTATAATTCTATTACGAGACTTTAAAATCAAAACATTTAGCATTAAAAAGCAAAACAAGAAAAAAACTTATACAAATTCCGATCAGAGAGAAAACAGTAAGCAGGAAAAACAGCTACATCATAGCGATAGAATTATTCAATAAACTTCCAAATGAATTGAAAAATTTAACTACGAAAAGTAAGAAAAAGAAATTAAAAGAGTGGATTAGATCAAATATATAGATAAAAAGAAAAGATATTAAAAGAGTGGAATTACAGAAATAAATAAAACGATATCACTGTAACATTAATAATAAGATATTTTCAATGTGCAATGATAAGACTGCGGTTACTAATCTTAAAAGATTAGTTATATAGTTTTAAGATTTAGATGTAAGATAGCAATCAGTCTCGCAAACAGATAACTGTGTTTATCTCTGCGGGTATGTAAGTTGCATTGCTAATATGTAATTTATGTAACTTTACTGATAAATAAATAAATAAATAAATAAATAAATTTTTGTCGGCCTTTGACAACACCCTATTTTTCAACCATACTTTCTCGCCTACCTTGAACACGAGATCGCAGTGTTTGATATTGTAATGCTTAGCTTGCCTGTTGTTTGTCGGTGTCATAATCACAGTCCAGTTCTTTATGAAGAGAGTGCAATGACAACGATTGGCGTCCGAAATTTAAGAAGGCTTGTGTCACCCCAGTGGAAGCGTGCTTGGCAGTGTTAAATGCTAATCGGAAATCGATAATATGTTTGTCCCAGTCTTTGTGATCCTGACCGATAAATGCGCAGATCATGGATTTTAGTACTCTATTTACTCTTTCTACTGGATTTGCTTGTGGTTTGTATGGGGGTGTTTTAGAAAAGTATTATTATTATTGTTGGTCTGGGTGGACCATTGGGTCCTGATGCCTAGGCTTACGCCCTTTGCATCCCCGGTAGTTAACTAGTGGTTGTACCAGACTAGTTTTGTCGTTTGAGGATCAGCATATCAGGTGGTATGCACCATTCCTGTATTGCTTATTCCTCGGGGTATGAGGTGTCAGGTGGTATGCCCCATTCCTGTGTATCTTATTCCCTTAGTGACTTGTACAGGTGTATCACCGTCCTAACGGTCAGTGCCTGGATCGCTATTGGTTCGCACGTCGTCGTCCCCAACGCCCTATGTCTCTTTTCGGCTAGGGCTAAGCAGTGGCATAATACATGTATACTGCTTTCCTCGTTTTGGTTACACCACCTGCATACTGGTGAGTTCTCTCGACATATAGTGTGCTGGTGGTATCCCAGCGTCCCGTGTCCGGTAATTAGCTGAGTGAAGATCTTTGCCTCTGCTCTGGTCAGATCTCGCATCTCTGACGCCCAGTCCTCTCTGATGCGTGATCCTATCAGTGTTTTGGCTTGTCTACACCCGTTGCTTTCGCACCATTTTTTTAGGTGTCGCTCTCTCAACCAGTCGTGCACCGCCTCTTTGAAGGTACACGCCTGAATGCCAAGGGCGGGTTCCGGTCCAAGCGTTAGAAAAGTATTTAGAAAAGTAAGTGTTTAGAAAAGTAAGTAAGTTCTGAAATTGTGTTGTTAACAAATTTGTTCCATTATCAGTTAATAGTAAACGCGATGTGCCCCATCTGTGAATTACTAAGTCTAATATTGCGTCTTTGATTGCTTTCCCGGTAGCTTTGCGGAGGGTCTTAACCTCAATCCATTTTGAGAATAGGTCTTGTATAACCAGAAGGTAAGCGATTCCGGATTTACTGGTTGGAAATGGGCCCATTATGTCCGTAGCTACCACCTCCCAAGGGTGTTCGATTATTCGCTTGCCTAGGTAGCGTGGTGCCAATGTCTGATCTACTTTAGATTTTTGACAACTCTCGCAGTTATTAATGTAATGTACTACGTCTTTAAATATTCCCGGCCAAAAATATTCCTGAATTAGTCGTATGTATGTCTTAACGTTGCTAAAGTGGCCGGCTTAGGTAGTTTCGTGAGCTAAGGTTAGTGCTTTTTCCTGTTCGTCATGTCTCAGTACTAATTTCCATTCAGGCCCGTCTTCTTTTATTGCGTCGATTACGGGGTTCGGAAGTTTACGGAAGAGTCTGTCGCCGCGTATTGTCCAGTCGGTAAACTTGTTGGGTGTATATGTTACGTGACGTAGGCGTCTTTCATACCAGTCATTTGGTGTATCATTGAGGGTTGAAGCTATTTATTGTTAGTTTTTGAACATTCGCGATAGTGCGTCTGGTACTTGATGAAATGTACCTTTTCTGTGGATAATTTCTGTCTAGTTCTAATAGTAGCATGGGCCATCTAGCTAGTCTACCGTGGGATTTTTTTTAAATTTTATAGCCACAATAAGCTGCTATGATCGGTAATAATCGTAAATTTTGACCCCTCCACGTAGCGTCGGAATTTTTCGCACGTTCATATCACCGCGAGACACTCTAATTCTGTTGTCGTATAGTTTTTTTCTGCGCTCGATAATGATCTGCTAGCATAAGATATCACGTGTTCCATATCGCCATTTGTCTCTGTAAGTACCGCGCCTATTCCAACTAAGCTAGCGTCTGTGTAGATGGAAAAAGGTTTGTCTAGGTCCGGTCTAATTAATATAGGGTCTGATGTTAGTAAATTTTTTATAGTTTTGAAGGCGGTAGTTTGCTCTTCTCCCCATTCCCAGCGTTGTTTTTGGTGTAAAAGTCTCGTTATTGGTTCGACAATCGTCGCGAAGTCCTTTATAAAGCGTCTATACCAAGATGCCATTGAACGCGGTTATTTCCCTACTGTTTTCGTCTAATAGTATTTGGTAGTACACTTGTTTCAAGTCTATCCTCAAAATATAACGTATCCGTCGTAAATTGTCAAATATTATTGAATCCATAAGCGGTATAGGATAGCCGTCTTTTTTTGAAACTTTGTTTACCTTCCGAAGGTCTAAGCATAGTTGTTGTTTAAACTCATATATTTTTACGCTGCATTCATTAGGGCGAGCGTGTCCAAATTTAGCTCTCAGGGATTGGAAAACCCCGCCGTCGGCGCGGACCAATAAATATAAAAGAATTGGAAAACCCCGCCGTCGTTTCAGACCAATAACTGTAAAAGAATGGGAAACCCGGAGCTCGTCTCGGCACAATAAAGAATCATTATCCTCCGGTCGTATCCTCGCGCAGGTAAAAAACATTAGGTGCCGATCGAGGGTCGATAATCCCGTCCCCGGTAGGGCTCTCGTGCTCAGCGCCAGACCCATTTGGGCTTGTCCGCCGCTAGGGCCATAAACCTGACCGTCGCTGGAGGCTCCGCCTTGACCAACGGGAGGGGAATTCAACCAATAGAATATCTCCTTACAAAAATTGACCACGCCAATTTTTTGGTAGAAGGAGAGAAAATACCCTCCACCAGAGGGAGGTGCTGTTCTCCCAAGTTAACTTGATTCCTGAGAGACACAGCAGAAATCAGAACTACTCGTGCAACCAAGCGAGAAAGATCCAAACGAGTACCGAGCCGATAATTGTACTGGCGCGTTTCGGGTCTGTTAGTCTCACGTAATTTTTATTCGCGTCACCGACATCTCTGTATTAACAAAGTTAAAATAGTTGTTCACTAGCTCTTATTCATCCTCATTTATAATCTGTTACATTCAATAAACAACATCAGTACTAACAACACGGTGTCTAGTTGAATTTATTTAACGACACGAAAAACAGTTGTCTTTGTCCGTTACTCTTTTCAACCAATAGTATGGGTGAAGCCCATTCACTATGTGAGGGTTCAATTATGTCTTGCTTTAGCATGTCGTCTACCTCGTCATGTATTGATTAGTTTAGTCATTTTTAAATTTCCAAGTTATATTTGCGATATCTATTTTTATTCCGAATTTTATCAACGCGTCTAATCCGAGAATAAAGTCATAATCTAATTTGTCTAGTACGCGTACTGTTAATTCTTTTGTTAATTCTTTTATTCTAATTGTCAAAGTCACTCCGCCTTTAATGGGTTCCGGTAATCCCTCTGCTGTTTTTACTGTCCTCCGAATATTATTTAATAATTGGAAACCTTGTTGCTTGGCAAGTTTGTATAATTTCTGTCCTATGAATATTTTTGATGCCCCGGAGCCTACTAACTATAATACTTCTGTGTTCAGTGTTTGTATTATCAGGATAAAAAAGTAAGTTTTTCGTCGGTATGGTATACAATGATTCGAGTTCCTCTTCGATAATTGTCTCCGCAGAGATAAGTATATCCGATACATAGTCTGCAAAAATCTCTGTCTCGTTGAATTCTACGTTTCTGTGAATTTTATCGTCGACGTTTGTCGATAATGAGATCGTATTTGTGTTGTTAGGAGCCACCGTGGTCTCCGGAAGCGGGCTCATTTCTCGTTTCCCGGGTTACAGTCCGGACAGTCTTTTTGTATATATCCCAATCTACCGCATTTATAGCAAAAAATATTTTTCGGGTTACATTTCGCGCATAGTCTTTCGAGTGTACCGCGTTCCCCGCATTTGTGACAGAATACTGTCCGTGGTCCAGTACAATCCCTCGCGAAATGTCCGCTCTCGCCGGAGTTGTGACAATGGTCCGAGCGTTCGTATTTTTGGTCTGTTCTGTTACGATAATTACCGTATGTTTGGTTTCGTTGTTTACTTGTGTCGTTGTATCGGGAGTTAGTTTGTTGTCTATCTAGTTTGTCGTTTGTCGATAAATTTGCCAAATCAAATTCGTCCTCAGAATTGAGTTCAAGAGCATCGATAGCGTAATCTGGATAGTGTTCGTTTTGAATTCCGTTTAAATTTGCTAACCCGGGTCTTATGGGGCGTTGTGGTCTAGGGTAGTCATTGTCTCGGTATGCCAAATTAGATAGCAGAGACTCGTTCGCTCTGGGTGGCGGTTTATAATCTCGAGCGATTCGAATTCCTTTTTCTCTCAGTAATGCTACCCGCTCTAAATCATCTAGGTCTAAAATATCGTTAATGTCAATCTTTAGTTGAATTCGCGTGCCATGTTTCGCTATGCGATATCTAGTTCCCGGTTTGGGTCTAGTCTCGGTTCTATTTTTAAAAATATCGTCCGTAAGCACGTCAGGTAGTCTGTTACTGGTTCGTTTAAACCTTCGGTACGCCTCTGGGCTTCGTTTAATAATGCATACTGGAAATTCGTTCGCAGGAAACGTCTTCTTCAATCTATAATAAATTCATTAAAAGATCTTCATTTTTGCACGTTGTTGGGAAACAAGTTAAGCGCGATACCGTCGAGTAAGAAAGGAATGATACCGAATGATTCGACATCTGGTATTTCTATAAGCCGCTTCCCTTCGTGTCACTGTCCCAAAAATTCCTCTGCGTCTTCTTCGCGTCTTCCCGAAAATCGTAACCACCATTTTCTCATAAATTCGAACGCGTTGTTTGTGGTCCATTGTCGACAGCTATCATCGGTTTGCCGTCTGTTTTGAGCGAGATTATTATTAACTCTGTCGCGTGGGTGTTCGTCGATATAGTCAGCGTCGTCTTGCAAATTATCATGATCGAGTCTCGCTTGTCTTACCCCAATATTCTGTTATCTGTCGTTGAAGTTTAAGCGGAACCGGTCTTGTTGATTTTCGAAATTCCCCTTCGCGGAAAAGGTGTATAGTCCGAACCGTCCCTGTCTCCTCTTATTCGAATTGTAAGTTTCGTCGAATTGTGATCTATCCCGTGGGTATATATTTTGACTAAAAGTGTTTCGGATCGTGTCTTTCGGCTCGTTATGGATGGGGGTCCTAGCAGCTCGTCTTGTCGGTGGCTGTAGTTCGCTCCGGTTACTTTTATTATTATTCTGACTAAAATTTGGTTGTTCCGGTAATTGATTTATCGGTGCCGTTGGATGTTGGGATTGCTTGGAAATTCTGGTAGTGTGTTGGGTATGTTGGATACCTGGTTCTGAAAATTACTCGTGTTTTGCGTGTTTGCGTGAGTGCTTTGTATAGCTGGTAGTGTCGTCCTTTCCGAATTTAGGTGTATATTATCGGTGTTCGGTAATGTCATAAGTGGGGTTGCTGTCACACCTGCGGTTGATACGTCAATTCCCTGATCTATGTATAGCACGTCCGCTAATTGCGGTCTAAGTTTCTTAACTTCTCCTACTATGTTTAAACCCCTTGCTTGTAATTCTTTTTCTAACTCATCCGGTGATAATCCGAGTATCCAATTATTTATTTGTTCTTCGCGATCTCCTAAATCAGTCATTGTGCTTGTGTCTAGTAGTCCGCTAGATTTCGGAGGTCTAGTACTCGATAATTAACCATAAATAATTATACTATTTGTTTCGAGTGTTGTATCTGCATTGTGTGTAATTCGATAGTTGATTAACTGTATAATTTGTCTGAGCGGTAGTAAATCGGTAGTTGGTCAAATGTCTCCTGTGTAATGTGTATGCACAGTAGTAAGTCGATAGCTGGTCAAGTGTATGTTGTGTATGAACGGTAGTAAATCGATAATTGTGGTATAAGCGATAGCGATAGCCATAGCTTGTCGGTAGAAATAGTCGTCAAGAGTATTCGTCAGTCCGTTTAGGGTAAATCATGGTATGCGGTGATTCGGTACCGGTGCGATGATTATTAAACCCGTCGAACGACTCTTCGCGTTAACTCGACGGAGCATGTTAATGCCGCACTCATGCTCCGCCGCACTCCGCCGCCAAATTGGCCACATGCTGGATTATATACCCGCGAGTTCACGCAACTTCGCAATCGGCACACTATTATTCGCAAGAAAGTTACACCTTACTCATAGGAACGCAGTAGTCTAACGAGCAGTACTCCCTTACAAAAAAGTCGCCCCAATCTTCCGGCAGTCAGGAGTGCAGAGAAGTAGCGGGTGAGCCGGTGAACAACAGAAGAACTTTTTACTCTGCTGGTGGTCTGACGTACAAAGGGAAAAGGTATCGAGCCGCGCTCGCGTCGATCCCGCTCGCGGTCGACGTTAGGTTGGGTCGCTCACCTTCCCTACTCTCGCTCCCGCGCGCTCGAGCCTAGTCGATGTCGGCCTAGGCGCCATGAAGACGGCCAAACGCACGCTCACCGACTCGTGCCGAGGTGCTGCCGCGCCCTGCGCGGCCACTTGTAATTGGCAGCGTCCATCGTAGCAATAGACAACAGCTGTATACACTCCAGTTTTGAACATTGTAAGATCACTAAATGATGTCTTGGGAACTAATTCCCATACAGTGCTGTTGAAACTTTCATTTGATTTTTGGGTGTATCCTCCAAGACATATTTCGCATAGATCCATTCTTGAAAAATCTTCATAAATTGGACGTAGTTCCTCTATTACAGCAGTGGTCGACTGTATGTGATAATAAGTCGCCCAAATTGCATTGTACATGTCATCAATGGAATTGGAGTGACTTCGATGGTCTTATTATCACTTAGTTTCTTACCAGCAAGTGATTTTTTCAAAGTACACAGTCGAGTACCCATCCTCTTCTGTACATGAGCAATGCACTCTTTTTTCTGTACCAGAAGTGCATCGCCATATGATTTGGCCTCACTCACTGCCTTGAAGACCTTCGAGTCTCCATCTCCAATGTAGTTGTGGTATTTCACTCTGTACTCCTCTTCAGATCGTTGAAAAAACTCATAAATACCATCAACTTCCATTTTACCTGCACTACCTTCGTAGTTGGCAGGACAGTGTGGTTGATGATCTTTGGACCACTCATTGTATTCTGCAGTATGCTGGAAATTTTGCCACGCTGCACACGGTTTACAAAAACTATTTTTAATGGACACATCTAAAACCTTAACTGATTTATTACCAATAATGCTGGCAAAGCCTTGTAACGAGGAGAATCCCTTTTTCCTCCTCGAGCCATTTCCAGAAATATCAAGCCCAGGTGCACTTGTGGGTGTTTATTCTTTTTCTTCAAGCACAGCTGCATGCATAGACTGCTTTTCTACAGTCTTACAAGCTTCGCTCAACAGTTGGTTCGTTGAATCGAATGCAGACTGTGCCACTGGCTTCAATATATGCATAATACCACAAAAAGTGGTGAAGCCAGCGTCTCCATGACCAAGAGCACCTGCTGCGATTACTGTTCTTCTGTTGTTCTCGTAGGTCTGATTGAGAAGTCCAATCTTCTTACAAGAATTGATTGACGCTAAGTCACCACACTGATTGCACAGTATATTAATCTTGAATCCTAAGCCCTTGACTCCTGATTTATTGTGTTGCACTTCACTGTAGCATTGTTTACAACACAAAATCTTTTGTAGCTCAGGGAACAGAATATTGATATCAATAAATCTGTCCCTGATCTCACAGGTGCTTTCTGCTGTTGAAGTTTTAGTTAGTTTTCTTGAGGAGGTAGAAGCGAATGATTTTTGCTGTGGTTCATCCTCAGTTGAACTTCCTAAAAATCTTCTTGGTCGTTTTCTTGTCCTGCCAAACGAGTATTTGGCATCCGGATGAGTAGATGCAAATCTTCCCTTCGCATTCTTATCCGAAGCCATTATAAATTATACAATAAAGTCCCACTAATATTTAACACTTTTTTTATTTTATAATTTTACACAAATTTCACTGATCTGTATTTTTCACTACACTTTTTTCACTACACTTTTTCCACTACACTTTAATTATATATTTTGATATATATAAATAAAATGCTGTTACCACTGAGACGAATAATCCTAAGTAAATTTTAAAATACTAGTAGATATGGCGCCTTTGATGGATGGGTTAGGTTACATGTGCAGAGAAATACTGAGTTTCCAACAATACTGTCGCGCATGCGCTCTGACATTCATCATAATCATATCATATAACGGCTCAATCGGGCTAAAAATGTTTTGACATACTCTTAAAAGGACTAGCTTTGGTACGAATGGAGGAAATTTAATTTAAATGAAAAGAAAACGTTTTAAAAATAAGAGAAGTTAAAAATTTTGTTATTTTAGCTTATTTCTCATTATTCTGACTTGTTTTATTTTTAAAAAGTTTTCTATTCATTTAAATTCAATTTTCAGCCTGATTGGGCCGTACATTGTCCTGGAATCGTGTGGAAAGTGCTTTTCGGTGTTCGATTTTTCATTAGGGTACATGAGGACTAAATAGGCCAAAAAAGTCAGAAATAAAGATAAAGTTGTGTTACGTATGTATACAAAATTTCAAATCAATCCAACTTTCTGTGTGAAATTAAAAATATTTATTTTTCCGAGTTTTAAAGGTGGTGTGCGATATTCATTTCCCTCCGCATCCTCGGCATTCTCAAATAAAAATAAAGTTGTGTTACGTATGTATAAAAAATTTCAAATCAATCCAACTTTCTGTGTGAAATTAAAAATATTTATTTTTCCGAGTTTTAAAGGTGGTCTGCGATATTCATTTCCCTCCGCATCCTCGGTATTCTCAAATAAAAATAAAGTTATGTTATGTATGTATAAAACATTTCAGATCAATCCAACTTATCTGTGTGAAATTAAAAATAATTATTTTATTGAGTTTTAAAGGTGGTATGTCCCCTGAATACTCCGTTTTCGGTAAAACAATGGGATAAGCTCCGCGGATTGACCAGCGAGCAGCCAGTTCCGTATAGGGTCTTCTAGAGTCAAGAACACGCACCGCATAAGAGTGCTTATGTTAATTAGCTCGACTACATATATATATATATATATATATATATTGTAACGGGGTGGTCTTTAGGCGGCTATCTGCCTATGTACCCCGTACAAATGCAAAGTCCTCCTGCACTTTGCTTTTGCGAGATGCTGTAATCGCTCGTGTGGTCGCCTACCTGCGACGATGTCCCGGTGCTTAGTATGCACTACATTCCTGTATAGTGCCCGCGGAGGCGGCGGTATTCGGCGGTTTGAATAGGAAGAGGGATCGGGACGACGATCAAATGAACACACTACCGATTCTAATAAAAAAGGCGTTTATTCAATTAAGCAATCCGGCGTCCGTGTTGCGCATATTCGCGTCGCGAGAAGGCCACAAAATATACCGGATCAACGACTGGGGCCAAATGCCTCGCCAGTCGATCGCGCATAAAACAAAAGGAAATCAGATCCTACTTTTTGTCGCGATGATCCTTGTCGTACGCTGGCCAGGGAGTCCTCTGCTCGACCTTGCCGTCTTCCTGGGCCGTGGTAGTGTTGGTTGCTGCGGTTGCTGTGGTTGCTACCGTTGCTGCTGTTGCTGCACTCGTGCTGTCTTTGCTGCTAGGGCTGCTGTGTTGCGGTTGCTGCTAGGGCTGTTGTCTTTGCTGCTGCTGTTGCTCTATCACTTTTGTCGCGCGTCGTTGCTACTGCTCGCGAGTGCGGTCAAAAGTTAACTGTCTCGAATTTCCCTCGAATTGCGAGATCTCTACCGGCCTTCCCGCGCTTTGGCTCCCCGCGCTGATTTTTTTTTAAGATAATTTTTTTATATTGTTATTTCAGTAATGTTATTGGCATTTCCATCACTCCAAAATCATGACAAACGTGCACCCGAGGCTAGTACTTGAAGAACCACCCTGGAGAATATTTTTATTTAACCTTTTCCAAGGTCAAATTTATCCAAAATGGCTCAATTTTTAGGGTAAAATTTCACTTGTCAGAATCGTTTCTAGTTATAATATTATATTATAGTTTCTAGTTATAATATTATAATCGTTTCTAGTTATAATATTGAAAAGAATAATTTTTGAAATTGAATGGTGATACGTGGGTATTCAGAGTCGGTGATCACGATCCCGATATCGGAATCACTAAATTCAAGATGGCGCATCCAATATGCCGTCTATTCAGAACGAAATCTACCACTTTCGCTTGATTCTGTAAAATTTATGATGATACAGGGGTTTTCGGGGCCACTGATGACGATCCCGATATCGCAATCACGAAATTCAAGATGGCGGATCCAATATGGCGTCTATTTAGAACGATATCTACTACTTTCGGTTTATTTTGAAAAATTAATGGTGAGAATCGGGCAACTTCGGACTTTCCGAAGGCTGAGGGTGATGATAAGTGATTTCTTCATTATTAGACGCCATATTATATCCGTCATGTGGAACTTCAAGATTGTGACATCGGAATCGTAATCAGCGATTCTCAATCAGCAATCCCAAAAACTCCAGAATTAGAGTAAGAAGTTAATAATAATAGTAGAGTAAGAATTATAATAATAATGTTCACGCGATCCAGTGTGCCGGTTGCGGAGTAACGCGAACTTGCGATTATTTTATCGCCACGTGGCCAACATGGCGACGGGAGCGCGGCGGAGCATGAGTGCGGTTTTAGCATGCTTCGTCGGCTTAACAGCGCGGAGCCGTTCGGCGGATTTCGCGTACAACTCGACTGTTTTACCGTAGACAAACTAATTACTGTATATATGACTGACTGACGACCATTACTATGTTGGTGCTACCGTTGATACTCGACTGACGAATATTATACTGACGCTACCGTGTTGTGCTGTTACTACTAGTATTATATGGACGCTATCGTGGCACAGTAACGACAATAACTATTCTGACGCTACCGCTTATATTCTGTCGACGATTATTGTATTGACGCGATTGTTCATGCGGTGACTATGATTATTATACTGACAATATCGTTACACGACGACTACAACTACTTGACTGACACTATCGTTATACGACTTACCGCTGCGAGACTGACGCTATCGTCTACATATTGACTACGACTATTACACTGACGATATTCCGATACTTAATATTACTATTACCCCGAGACTGACAATTACAAACCGACTGTCGTATTGTACTGACTGTT
The DNA here is from genome assembly GCA_020010945.3 of Muscidifurax raptorellus. Classification (NCBI taxonomy): domain Eukaryota; kingdom Metazoa; phylum Arthropoda; class Insecta; order Hymenoptera; family Pteromalidae; genus Muscidifurax; species Muscidifurax raptorellus. The sequence goes on from JAHUUD020000085.1 coordinate 274,329, forward strand.
TACGAAGCCAGACAAAGACCGTTACTTCACTGACACGCTATCGTTCACGTTTTTGTATGCGACGCGACCTTGACCTACGCGACGACACAAGGTCATGACATTTCGCTAGTTTTAGTTCGCGCGTTAAACGCACATAGGTATAAGATTTGACATTAAGTAAAATTAATATTCGAGCGTAATATAAGTGAGTGTTAGTTAGGGCAGCGGCCCCGCTAAGTTCGGTATCATCGTCTGGAGTGTGTGAGAATTCGCGTCGAGGTTCGGACGACGTCACCGGCGCGGCAAAGGCGGGTACGCCTGGGGACTCGCGTACGTCGGGAGAGGTTGGCTATTGTCGGGACGCGAAGTCATAGTCTCGTGCGGGCAGCCTGCGACGGACGCTACGGTCGTCGGCACCGGTAGGCGACCGGAAGGGCGAGGCAGCTGCACCGTCCGCGTCGGGTAAACCGTCCGGCGGCGCGTTGACGAACACGCCACGGCTAGGAGGTTACGCCGGCGGGCACGAGCGAGTTCGGCGCCGGAGCGTTGATTAGGAAATCGAGATGACCGGATACGCGCCCAGGGCGTGCGCCGGTAATTACTCGTCCGAACATCGGCGCGGTGGCATGCGAGCCACGGAGTGTGTATGTGTGTGATGCGACGGATAGGTCGTAGTTGTAAGCGCGCGGTCGGAGATCGCCTATTGTAAATAGATTAAGTAGAAGACGAATGAGTAAAATATAGAACGAATTTAAGTCAACATTGTGCATTCATTTCGTACTGAAACCCACGGCCTTGTGTGATTGTCTCATTCCCTCTATGTTTAATTTCGTATACTGGCTAGCCGAGCAGGTGCATGAAGAAGATGTTTCGACACGAGGCGGCGTCTCAAAGTAAGGGGATCGCGGGATCCCTGGCACTCCGGTGCCTGGCGGCCAGGGCCGAGGCGGCCCGCTGTCTTGTATGTATCGAAGCAGTAGTAGGAGACGAAGAATTCATTGGTAACGAGTGGAACAAAACCCAGTGTCACCGTACGTTGGGTCTACCGTTACAATATATATATATATATATATATATATATATTGTAACACCATACTTTGTGTGTGTTACATAGCAGAGCAGGATGCGATGGTGCAACCATCAGTCCTGCTCATGCTGATAGAAAAACCTAGATAGCGAGCAGAGTGCATAGATTTAAGAAAGGCTCTATGGAGCCAATGCGAGAGAACCTCCCCAACACCTAACCCCTCACGTACTAAACCCTGCCTAACTAATATATCTACCTAAGAGATCCTATCCCCTCACATGCTACCCTAAGCTATACCCATATCCCCTTTAGAATCCTCCCTTCTTCAATCCGGTTGCCCAGACAGGCGCTGAGTCATTGGGAGGCCAGTCACCGTCCCAACTAGTTCCCTGTAAAGAAAAGAGATATTAATATCTAGTCAGAAGAGGGAGTAGCAATAGATAAAGTATAGTGAAACGACACAGACTCTTACTTATCACGACACCTGGGCAGCTCCTATAAAGAAGAAGAGATTATTACAGGGTCACTACGATAAACTATATAGATAAAAAGTACCTTCTACAGTTCAGTGAGTCACCATCGAATTACATTGCTTCCCAGGATGTTCTAGCAGAAGAGAGTAACAGCATGCACCAGACCATCCTAGAACAAACAGTCACTACACACAAACAGTGGCAGAAATGTACAGCCAACACGCAGGCATAACCTCATGCACACACTTGCCGTACCATAAGCCGCACTAGTATCTTCGAACACCCGTGTCCAGGAACATTGTGAAGGAGGCGGGATGGCCTACTCACAAGCACCAGTTACAGGATCAGCTGACTGGTCTTAGTTACACTACACCAGGAGGAAGCCGCACCTGTACACACTCGCCATACTGTACGTCGCAGGTTATGCTGTAGCAGCATTCTTGCTCTCGCTCGCTCTCTCTCTCTCTCTCTCTCTCTCTCACACATACCTAGAGTCCCTTCCGAGTCACGTGACCGGTCCTCTCAGCGCCTCGACGGCTGATACGGGAAATTAGGAATCGAGCCTCCCCGCCATATAAAATGTATACCGCTCAGCTGGTGCATCAAAGCCGCGTTTCGGAGAAACGAGAGCATTCTGCTAGAGTACGTGAATTGCAACCCGCAGCTTCGCTCGAATTGTAAGTAAAACTTAGTTATTGTGCGAAACCGCGCGCGTTAACTTTTGTTGTATTGCTTTCGTGCTATGACTGTAGCTGGCGCCCAATTAATTAATAATTGTTTTTAATTCACGCGAAGTAGATTTAAGAAGTGTTAAATATACTGAAAATATAACTAACTCGTGTATTACATTTTTACCCGCTCAACTCATTTGTCCTAATTACATAATAAAGTATGTTAAAGTCTGCCAGAATGCAGCGCGTATATTCTGAGGCGCATTGACAGAATATGCGTCATAATATATATATAGATGTACATATCGTGGCTATCGATGAATAGTAACTGAGTTCAGATTCCATACAAAATAGAATTCTGATTATTTACACCGGGCTACTCTATGCCGCAAGTATTGAACTGGGCTGCTCTTTGGCAAGAGAATTTGAACTTGGCTACTTTTCGTAAATATCTGAATTGGGATCCTCCACATAGGAAATCTAGACTGGCTTACATTTTGTAGGGAATCTGAAATGAGCTACTCTTCATTGGGAGCGATGACATATAGAAAAATAAATCTTAAGATTATATATTTATAAGACATAATGATAAAGTAAGTCATATAATTTTTTCAGCACTTATGTATGCAAGTATTTTTGGTAATGTATCAGCAATCATTCAACGATTATACAGTGGAACTGCACGATATCATACTCAAATGTTGCGAGTCAGAGAATTTATTAAATTTCACCAAATTCCAAATCCACTTCGTCAAAGATTGGAAGAATATTTCCAACATGCTTGGGCGTATACTAACGGCATTGATATGAATAGTGTTCTTAAAGGGTTTCCTGAATGTTTGCAAGCAGATATTTGTCTTCATTTAAACCGTAATCTACTAAGCAACTGTCGAGCATTTGAAGGTGCTAGTCCAGGATGTTTAAGGTAAAATCTTTATTTAATTTATTTTTATTTTGTATCAATTATTTTTGCTTCCTCCCAGAGGAAGCTTAGTAATAGTAAAATTTTCAGTTTCGCTAAAACTTTATAGAAACATATTTTTAGATGTTAGAAGTTCGAATTATATATGTATGTGTGTGTGTCTGTATACCGTAATATTTCTGAAACTACTCAGTCAATATCAATCAAATTTGACATGCATATCTATTTTTGGATTCTAAATTCGGGAAAAACATTATTTTCCTTTTTTTTAATCTTTTTATTGCTACAAACAATTCAGCTAAAATTCATTTAAAAAATCATAAAATGACCTATTTTTCCCCGTTTGGTCCTCGGGTTTGACCGCTCCGTTCGGCAGATAAAATGAAAAAGGCGATTTTTTTTAAAAATTCATATCTCTGAAAATAAACATCATAAAATAAAACCTCACGAAAAAAATATGTTGATGGGTTACGTGTCAAAATATATTCCATTAAAATTTCAAGTGATTTGACTACTTATTTTTTTACTAATAAATCGAAAACTAATAAAAATGAGTATTTTTTGAGTCTCGGTTACGAGCGTAGAAAGACCTTATTGCACTTGAAATTTTGGGAAAAGATAGGTCTTTTGATTACTTCGGTTAAGTTCTTTTCGCAGCTTATGAAAACGATTAGTTGAAAAGGTATTAAAATACAAATTCTTTGTCTCTCATCCTGTATACCCTGTATAACTGAAAATTATTATTTTTGTTAAACCTTATAACTCGCAAACGAAAACTCAAAATGTTTTGACAAAATTCATGGTTTTATGAGGTTCTGAGGTCTATTTGTGATATAAATTGTAATTCATTTTATTAAGAAGATCCGGAGATTAAGAAATGCATTATTAAATTAATATACTTGAACGATATATATGAACAGGGAACAATAGATTAGGTTGGAGGAAACTACGTGCCAATGAATTGGCAGTGGTTTTTAATTTTCTTCTAATTATATGTTTTGCTAATATCTAAGACATTGAGATTAAAATTGTTCTTCGAAAGACAATTATATATTTGTATCGCCCTTATGTAGTTATTTTTATCACTAACTGTTTTGCAGCAGTTTGGCGGTATTATGTTTGTTTCTAGTTACACTATTAGACATATATTTTGAGATCAACATAGGTATATTACCCATTCAGGGGCAAAAATTGGTTTCACATTCAAAAGATTATCTCCATCAAACTTGTTCTTGTTTACAAGCTGTAAAATATTTTTCTATGCCCTTTGTAGTAGGTCGAGCTTATTTGTATAATCACCACTCGATGCTATGTTACCATAGCTTATAATGGTATGGAAGAATGCGTAATATATTAACTTGAGTATGTCACTTTGCATATATTTTAACATTTTATACATTATATATTGTAATATATATTCTTTATTAGATACTCAGTGTGTTTATCACATCTTTTAATTATAATAAAATATAATACCTAGATATTTACACGATTCTATCCTGCTTAATCTATTACTTTTTATATAAATGTCCTGTATGGAAATTTCATTTAAAATTGTATGTTTTACCTCATCCTTCTTTGAACTTTTTATGTGTGCAATTAGACTTTTGGCTTCTTAACTTAATGCAGTATTCTGGTCTTTCAATGTTATGTTAAGCTCCACGTGGTCCGGGAATATTGCAAACACTCATATATTTTTAAGACTTACAATTGTCACAGTCACTTTTGTGGTAGGTGTTTTTACACGGTATACTAATTAGAACTGCTACACGTTGTTTTGGGTGAAACTCTACCCAGATCTTTACCAGGAGGCTTACTAGGCGGCTTATTTTCCCTCGGCACCATCTTCAATACTGGCACATTTAATTCGAATAATCTACTATTATTGATATTAATATTAAATTTCTTGCTTCTATTCGCAGTTGTAAACAATATTTGTACTTTTAATACATTTTTCTTAAAAAATCGGTATAACATTTGTGTACAAGATTAGTTGTTATTACGACTACAAATACTTCAATAGTGTAAAAGGTCATATATAAATAACTAATTTGAATATATCTTTCTGTTATACAACGCCTAAAACAAACTTTTTATTCCATGTTTTAAAAACTGCAGTTTGCTTAATTGTTTTATTAATTCTATGATCCAATAAAAGTGAAAACAAATAGTAGAACGTCGCAGTTCTTAGAAGTTAGGTACTGTTACGTTTTCGACTTTGTGTGAACTTGAATTATTCCCCTGTTATGACAAAAAATCAGAATATAAGCTTAAGCACCAATATATAATTAATATTTTTCAGAAATGTCTTGAGAAATGTTTTTCACACAGTTTAGAAGGAAATTTTTTGAGAAATATTTAAAGTCTGGATAAAAATAGATAAATTTCAGGAAGCCGTGGCAGGTGATGAGAATCACTAATGTATATCGTTGGCTGAGTGGAATAACGGCTTATTTCAGGATTAATTTCGAGAACGGTCTATGTTTAAATTTATAAAATTTTAATATTTTTATAAATTATTTATAGTTATAGTTAATAATATTTCATGTGCTTGTGGCTCAATATTAAGGGAGTACAACACCTTTAAGGGGACAAAACAGTCCTATTTCATGAAAAAATTAATTTTATTATGTGATATTTTGATATCAAATATCACGTAGAATAAGCTATGCAAACCCGCTTTTTAAAAAAGAATTTTATTACAAAGTTATAAGTTCGATACTGAACCTATCTTTTTTACGTGTTTACCAAAAATCGTGTATTTTTAATTTTTCCTTAATTAATAAATAAATAAATAAATAAATAAATAAAAAATTGTTACTTTTAATATTACTTTTAAAAAGTATAATATATAAGTCATATATATATATATATATATATATATATATTTTTACATATATTTAATAAAAAATTACACGTGTAATACGTGTAAATAAATTAATTTAAGCGTATATTAAAATCTTGTAGAAATCACGCGTTTTTTTTATACAAGACGCATCTAACAAGTTAAATTAAAATTTAAAATAGTCGCGCGCTGCGCACCTCCTCTTGGTAAAGGTTAGAGCGCATGCGCGACAGTTTTGTTAGTGACTCAGTTTGTTTCTGTGCGTTGAACTTAACCCATCCTGTACCGGCGCTATTTCTACAAGTATTTCTAAATTCAATATATTTGTGATTATTTACCTCATTCATTTTAGTGTGTTTTATTTATTTATAAATTAAATAGTAGAGATAAAAATGTAATGAACAAAGTGCAGTACAGAAAGTGTAGTGAAAGAAGTGTAATAATAGTAAAAAAAGCAGAGCAGTGAAAATTGTGCGTATTTATAAAATAAAGGAAAGGTGTCAAGTGTTAACATGAGTTTAATGTATAATTGAAAGATAAACAATGGTTTCGAATAAGGATGCAAAGGCAAGATTTCCATCTACTCATTCGGATGCCAAGTACTCCTTTGGCAAGGCAAGGAAACAATCAAGAAGATTTTAGGAAGTTTCATTGACGATCAACAAAAATCATTCGCAACTCCTGAAGAAAATAGATGTGGTGTGCAATAAGTATGATGAATTTTACGACAATAACAGAAGTTTATGACAATAATAGAAGTATACGATAACTACAGAAGTATACGACAACTAAAAAGGTATATGACTAACAACAGATTAGTGATTGCAGTAAGTACTCTTGGTCATCTGATAGGTGAGTTTACGTATACGCATACACACATGAGTAACATACAATTTTACAAAAGATACGTAAGTATAATTTTTTGACTTATTGCGTTATATATTTACATTTTAAGGTATCTGATGAATATAATTAAAATGTCTTTTCTGAGTTCCAGGTAAAAAATGTCCTACAAACCTGGTATGGTATGACCAAATATACCATATCAATAGTAAAAAAATTGTTTTCCACAACTGGAAGAAGACATGATTTGGCCCACTTAATTAACTGTTTGGTAAGTAAAGTTATAATTATAATAGTGACTCAAAACTTTAATGTTGATTTTTACTAATATTGATTTTTCTTGATTTGAGGATATTGTTTTAAAGTATATTAGTTATGGTATGAATAGAGGGATTTCATTTTACATACATAGATACATTTTTATGAACATATTACTGATTTTCTAAATAATTTTTTATTAATTTTAATATATATATGTGGGAAGAGGCTAGGACGGTGTCAAGAAAGAAGGCTCTTGTCCACGAAAACTCTTTATTGGTGGAACTCGGGATATGTCTGAGCAGGGCGCTCACTCGCGGCAACCGCCGCTCTCTCCTCTCTCTGTCTCTCTCTGTCCCCGCTGGGAAGTGCCACGATCTATCCATGAGGCACCTACAGTACTCCCCCCGAAAGGGAAAGAATGAGTAGTATTTTTTGTTGATCGCGTGATTCAAGTAGTTTCTGGTGAGGTTGTAGACGAACTTACTGGCTTATTATAAAATGTGCAAGAGAGAAAATTGACGCTTACTTATTAAAAAGAAATTTACCATAGTTAGGATCTCAACTCCTGACGCTATTAGAGGACGGCGAACCTGGGGAGAGACGATGACTCGACAGTTAATAAATTCTACTTTGATTTTATCACACGCGTGAATTAATCTAGCTAGTCTACTGTAGTCTATATTGCGTGGGTTATTCTCTTCCCCCAGGAGTTAGTGCCTACCACCTCTAGGGATTATCTAGGAGTCAGTTAGATTATAGTGTTGACTATATGGTGATTGTAGTTGACTTTAAGAAGGCATAGATGTAGTAAGTTGGAAAGATTCACTGGATAGTTGAAGTATAAGCCAGAAAGATTCAATTCTATCAAGTTCGGGGCATGCTCAACGATATGTGAGATCAATCCCCGGAAGAATTTCTTTATTTTGGTTTCGTTGGTTCAGCACTTTCAATGCTTTCGTAACATTAAAAGTGGTATTAATGACTAAGTCAGTGCAGAAAGACTTGAGAAAAGAATAATTGAAATGAAAGTTTTCAACTGCGTTATTAGAGATAAAAATTGCAAATCTACAAAAAAAAAAAGATTTTTAAGAATGCTGTTAGTCTTTATAAAGTTTGTGAGCCGTTTCAAGAATATCTCGTCGCAGCGTTCGAAGGAAAGACTTAACAAGGATGTGCACTATTGGCAACAAGACGATACTGCCACGACTTCTGGTGGCAAGCTTCGGAAGCCTAGGAAACCGTGCTATTTTAAAAAATAACATGGGTAATAGTTTGTTGGCTTAATTATACAATTAAAACAAAGGAAATTTCCGACTTCATTATCTCTATGTGTTATTATATGTTTACAAATTTAAAGTTAAAATATGGAGATTACGCGACCACTATTAAGACAAAAAATATTATATTTACAGAAATTTCAATTTCTTTAATCTTCTATTTTCCAATCTACTTTTCCGCTTTTCACCTAGTTCAGGATCTTTTGTTAAGGAGGTAAGCAAAGATAAGGGAAGGTTCTGCGTTGGAATTGCTCCTTTTTTCAACGTCTTCCTTTTACCATTAAAAGCTATAGGAAAAATACCATTAAATAAATCTATTATCAATAAATATTCAGATTTCTGTAAAACTATGTAATTAAATATTTGTTAGTATTATTTAGTTTACACGATTTTTGCCTCACTGCAGTAGACACCTATAACGAACAGCTGATCGGGATACAATCCAAATGCGTATACTTGTACTTTTCAAACTTTAATTTCACAAAAAAGCAGTAACTTTTTAATACGCTTTACATTTGTAAAATAAAATAAGGGTCTAAAGATTCAGATAGAGATAATAGAGTTGGAAATTTCCTTTGCTATAATTTTATAATTAAGCTGACAAACTATTATCCATATTATTTTTTAAAATAGCATGGTTTCCTAGGCTTCTGAAACTCGCCACCAGAAGTCGTGGCAGTATCACCTTGTTGCCAATTCCTCGATATAGAATTTGACAGAGGTATTCTTGTTTTCAAGAAATTTTAGCTCTCGAAGATTGCTGCAATCGAGAAACTCGTCGCAGCCTTTCGGAGTGCTGCTGAGAGTGACTGTTCGTAATGAAAAACACTCAGATATTAATTGGATAGTTTGTATGGATAAGACGATTCCCGATAAATCCAACACGTCCAGAGATAAGTGTCTGAGTGAGAGAGGTCGGTGAGTTACGCAGGCTCAGAGGATCTTGGTAACGAAAGAGTTCATGATTGGTAAACTGCTTGGAAGGAGAAGGACGAACTTGCATCTGAAATTTCTAGCATCCTCGAGAAGTCTGTCTACGCCTAAGCGATTCCTGTAACGGTCGTACGAGGAATTCAGCGGGATGTAGATTCCGTGAAGTTGAGGACTATTATGACAAGCAGTGTAGAATTGAAGAAGCCATTGCTGCTTAGTTGTCGAGTCACTAGATAATTAGCTACCTCTCTGCACTGGAGAATTACTACCAGTTCGACCAGCCGTGTCGAGTCGGGAAATTTCCGACCGATTCGGCGAGTCTAAGCCAGCACGAAAACAGTGCGAGAGCCAGACTGTTTTCTGTGAAGCGGCGCCGGGCTAGCTTGTTGTCGTGCCTGCCGCGCGATTTCTGAGAAATCGGCGCAGCAAGCAGAGACACGAGCGCGGGATAGCGCGCGAAGCCAGAGCCAGCGTCTCGCGGTTTTCAGCCTATCGGCTGACTGCAACGCGAGGCTCAACGGCTCGCGCGGACCGTGAGCCAATCAGAGCGGCTCTTACGTGAGCGGGCCCACGAGATGCGTTGAGCATGTGGCGCGGCAGTTCGCGAGAGCGCGCACGAATTGAGTGTTCTCGTGCTGACGTAAGTCGACGATTCGAAAGTGCCGCAAAACGCGAGTTAGTGTGTGTGTGTGTGTGCTGAGAGAGAGTAGAGTAGAGTAGAGTAGAGTAGAGTCTTTATTTATTGGCTAAGGACTCAAGGCCCTTGATAGCCACCAGCAGTTACAAATTATACAAATTGTAAAAAATACAAATTAGAGGGGGCACACCGCCCGCGCAATAAACACGCTCGAAGACAATAAAAGTAAATAACAACCGGAAGTAATACAAATAAAAGATAAATAAATAAATAAGTAAACAAAAAAGAAACAGAAGTAAATAAAAAATAAAAATAAAAGAATAAATTAATTAACAAAACTTAAGACTAAAACTAAAACTAAGTCGATCGCAGAATATACACGCTCGCAATAAAATACACGTTTAGACTCGCACAAAACTCGATTGGTCACACGCTGACGGGAACAACAAAAAGTGACGGTAGAGTCGTTGCCTAAAACATGGGCGCTCATACAGTTCTCGCAGATTGTGTGGAATATTATTCCACAGATACGCTGCGCCTATACAGAAAGAGCGCCTAAAACATTCGGTATTGAACCGTGCGATGTCTAAATCGAGAGTGTAAATTTTAAATTCCGCGCGAGGTACTCAGGCGAACCCGTACGTAAAATGGTGGCTAAAAGACAGATCGTAAGGTAATTACGTCTGAAACGGACCAGGTTGATCCGCAGAAGAATCGCGAGATCGCGTTCGTATCGAGACTCGGAGCGTGGAATAGATTAGGATAGGATGCACTCGAGGTAACCTCGGATACGCGCTCACCCGCACTGATGGAGGGTGAGCACGGGTCGTCAACACGGAGGTAGGGGGTATCTTAGCGTGGTGTGGAGATGCAATAGCTCGACGCCACGTAGAATGCCCCGGGATATGACTCAGTTCAATGAAAGAATTAGTGTGTATAGAAATATAATATATTGCAGATTTATTACAATAACGTGAAGTACAATGGGTGGGGTGTCTCGTCACACGTAGATACACGTATGTGAGAGCCCCTGATAATGATAGTCTGTTCAGTCCGGAGAGCTGAACAGAATAGCATTCGCGACAAATCTGAGTCTTCTGGTGCTGTGCGTGCTGGCCTTATATAGTCGGCGCCGTCCCATATGTTGTTGTATATGTTGGTTCTCCAGCGTCGGTTGTTTGGGTGCGCCGCTCCTTGTTGCCGCTCCAGCGTCGGTTGTTTGGGTGCGCGCGAGGTCTCTTTGTTGTGCTGCCGTTTCAGTGCCCCCCAAAATAAAATTTGCAGCTTGCATGGAATTTTATTTTCCCCTGCGACAGCCGGCGAAGAAAGGACTGCGCGCGCAAAGACAACAACAAAATTTTTGTTTTAATGTAACAATAGGAAAGAGAGAGAGGAAAAAAGAGAAAAAAAAAAAAAAAAAAATTTTCTACGCAAATATGTTGAAAGCAGAGAAAAAGATAGAGAAAAGAAGAATTACTTTACGAGAGAGTTTTTTATGGCTTCTTCGCAAAATCCTCGAACTCGTCTAGCTGCCATTGCGTCTGCTCGGGTATTTGTCCGAGCTCCGTTACTACCTCTTGTAGTAATCGATGTGCTCGGACTTTTCCCTCCCAGACAGCTTTAGCAGCTAGCGATTCTTCGAGGGTTAGCGGGATGTACTCCTCCTCTGCTGCTGAAGCTGTGCGCCGGCGTTTTGGTGGGCCTGGCGGTGGTGGTGGTGTCCTTCTTTTGCCCGCTGGTGCCGTTGTTGGTGGCAGGCGTACCAGGATGTCCGGCTGCCTTTGGATGGTAGGGGGGATCGGGTTGGTCGGCCAGATGGTATGGGCGGCGGTGGCTGGTGATGGTGCTTGTCTTGCCGTTTGTATCATCTTGTTGGCCTTTCCGGTCCCCCTCTTAGTTTGCGTGGCCAAACCCCTGTCGTACAGGCCGGTTTCCCCATGGAAGCGGTCTGCTTTTGCCTTGATGACTCGTTGGCACTGCACTTGTATCGGCGTTGTCCAGCATCGCGCTGCACATTGTGCGATTAGCAGATCGCTCACCTGGGTAGCCTGGTGGCAGACGGCTACCGGCTCTGTTTGGGTGCTGGTCTCCCTCGGGGATTTGGCACTTTTCGGCTTGACTTGTCCGTTCATCCTGGTGCTTAGATTTATACTGATTCCCAATTTGCCCTGTATTCTTGTTGGTAGCCTGGCTTTAGGGCCTCGTAGTGTGTGATGCTTATGTTTATTGTCTTCTCTCTCTTGTTTGTTTATATATCCCTTCCCTTCTTACTTCTCCTCATTTGCTTCTATATATTTCATTAATGATATTCCCGCTTCTTCAAAATAAGGCTTTAAATTGTTTATATGAAACTTGCCTCTCTCTTTTCCGTTTGTTTCATTAATTAATAAATAGGTATCTATTCCGACATTTTTTCGAATTTCATATGGGCCTTCGTATATATCGAAAAATTTCGCGATTTTTCCGGCTTCCGTATCTGATACATTTAACGCTTTTACTAATACTTTATCGCCACTTTTGAATACATAATGTTCCGCTTTCGCATTTTTCTTAGCCGCTCGTTCTGTTGCGATTTTACATAGTCGTTCGTAAGCTAGTGAGATTCGCTTTTCTTGCGTTATTTTCGCATTTTCACGTGGGATATTTAAATATTTTTCCCAGATACGCGTCGGTTTTCTTCCGAAATGTAATTCTGTCGGCGTGAAGTTTGTTGATTCGTGGTGTGTTTCATTTATGATATTTTGAATAATTTTTACAAATCTAGACCACCCTTTGTGCTTTTCACTTATAAATGTTCGGAAGAATCGGCCTAGTTCTCTGTGTACGCGTTCAACTATATTACTTTGCGGATGCCTAATGGAAGAGTATATAACTTTAATATTTTCGTTTTCTATAGCTTTTATATATTTTTCATTTGTAAATTGTGTACCATGATCACTTATTATTGCCTTTGGCTTACCGTAAGTTGGTATATAGTCTTCCATTAGCTTTTTAATAACTGCCTTGGTGGTGGCTCTACGGAGAGGATAAAATACTACGTATTTACTAAATGCATCGATTGTAGTTAAAATATATTTTACGCCTCCCGCTGAGGTCGGTAATGGCCCATAGAAATCTATAGATAATAATTCTCCAGGCTTTCGCGTTAAGATTGGTTGTGACAATTCTCTGTATTTTCGAGTTAAGTATTTTGTTTTTTGACAATTGTCACAAGTTTTCAAAATTTCAGCAATCTTTCTGCGTAAGCCTGGTGCAAAAAAATGTTCTGATAACATTTTATTTACTTTTCGCCCCCCTATATGCCCATACTCGGTGTGGACTTCGTTTACAAAATTTTTTAAAATGTTTATCGGTATAACAATTTTAGATCTCTCTTTCGCTTTTTTATATACAATATTTTCGATTATCTCGTAGCGTGTACAAGTCTTTTTCTCCTTATTTCCTAATTTATTGATTATTTTTTGGATTTGTGGATCATTTCTCTGCTCTTTCTCAATATTTTTACAAATATTTCTTAGTTCGTGATGTGACTTTGGTTGAACAATAGCGCTTATAATTATTTCTGTTTTATTCTCTGCTTTTGTTTGACCATCTTTATTCATCCGACTTAAATAGTCCGCTACTGCGTTTAGTTTCCCAGGTATGTATTCCGGGTTCAAATTATAGTCCTGGATGGCGAGGTTCCATCTTTGCAATCGTTGATTGTTAAATTTACATGTGCGTAGAAATGTAAGGGCCTCGTGGTCCGTTCGGACTATAATTTCAACTGCCCCCCTTAAGAAGGTATCCAACTTGTTGAGCGACCACACAAGGGCAAGCATTTCTTTTTCTGTAGTGAAGTATGAGCATTCGCTCCCCTTGAGTGTTCTACTCACAAAACAGATAATTTCCTCATCTCCTTCCTCATTTAATTGAGAGAGAGCCGCTGCGCATGCATAGTCTGAGCTATCCGTTGTTAAAATGTAGGCTTTCTTTGGATCTGCGTATTTTAAAAACATATTTTCGTCGAACAATGATTTGATTTTCTCAAACGCTGCTTGATGTACGTCAGTCCATAGAAATACGACATTTTTTCTCATTAAATTCAACAATGGGACTAAAGATTCCGCGAATTTCTTAGTGAATTTTGAATAAAAATTCACGAAGCCAATGAAACTTTGTAATTGTTTCAAATTTCGCGGACGTTTGAAGTCTTTAATAGTACGGATCTTTTCCGGATCTGGCCGTATTCCTGTAGCGGAAATATAATGGCCCAAAAATTCTATTTCCTTACAAACGAATTTTGATTTTTTGAAATTTAGTCTCAGATTATGTTTTATTAATCTCTCATATAACTTATCTAGGTGCTCTAAGTGTTCATCAAAATTTTGTGATCGTATCATAAGGTCATCCACAAATAAGACAAGAAATTCGTCTAAGTCCCATGTGGCTTCCGCAAGCCCGCGTATCAGCGCCGCACCGCTTGTTTTTATGCCGAATGGGACGACGTTAAATTCGTAGACATGTGAGTCTATTTTGAAAGCCGTGTATTTACGTGAATTTTCAGCTAATTTTATTTGCCAGTAACTAGATGTGAAATCTGATATACTAGTTATTGGTTTATCTGTGCACCTTTGAAGAACCTCATCGATTCCGGGAGGTCCCTCAAAGTTGTTTTGAAGAACTTTATTAAGCATTTGTGCATCGAGGCATGGTCTCACCGATCCATCTCGTTTTCTTACGATTTTAATTGGATTTATATATACGCTGCTTGAGCGTCGTATTATGTCTAACTGTAACATGCGTTTGATTTCATCTGTTGCGTCCTTTCTGTCTGCGAGAGGTATAGGATAAGGTTTACAAAACCAAGGTGTTGTGTTAGTTAGTATTAGTTCGTGTTCGTAAGTTGTTAGTAATCCCGGTTTTTTTTCGAATACTTCTTTTCGTTTTATAAGAAGGTTTCTTAGTTTTTGTTTTTGTGTCTCGTCAAGAGTGTCACAAGTTTCTAGTTTTCCGTCGATCTCCTCTAAAGTGAGCTCGTATGGATTTTCATAATTTTCTTCATAGTCTTCGTAGAGACCATCTAGATCTGCTAGATTCCCTTTTTCGGTGAACCTACGCGAATCTGTAATTGCTAGTGACGTGAATTCATTCCGCGGCATTTTTCTGTCCACGTATGGTATTACACCGTCGACGTTATTTACGGTAAACAAGATTTCTTCCTGGACCGTGTTAATTAGCATTTTCAACGATTTTATAGTGTCAAAACCGATAATGCATGATCTAATCAGTTTGGGTATTACTATGAAAATTATTTTTTCAGATATATTTTCGAACTTAGTATTGAGACGAACTTGTCTTTTTATCCGCGCAGACTTGCTACCGGTAGCGCATTTGATAATTTTTCCGCTTATTGGCAACGTAGGGCAATGCTTCAGCATGTTATGATTTTGATAATAAAATTCTTCTGATATAGCGGTGACTTCACTACCCGTGTCTACGAGTGCATCTACAGTGATGTTTTCTAGTGAGATTCTTATTTCTGGGCAATGAGAAATTTCAATTTCGCGACCATCCGGATTGATATCGTGTAATAATTCATCACGCGGATTTTCCATAAGGGACGCGATTTTAGTAGTTGTGTCTTTCTTCCGTTGAACGGGAAGTGCATCCTTAGCAGGCACAACTACTTTCCGTTTCCCGACTTGTGCTCCTCTTTTCCGTTGCAGTCGAAATAGTCAAAGTTAAGGGTCTCGTTTGTTTTAGTCCCCTTTTGGCTATTGTGTCTCCCGGTGTTTTTGTTGTCAGTTTTCTTGTTGTCTGTCTGTAAGGCGTGTACTCTTTGGTCTGTCCACGTTTTTGTTTTTTGCCATGGCTGATTGCCCGTCGTTTTGGAATTTAAAGTGTTTTTTGCTGGTATATTCTCAGTGGGAGGGTGGGTGGGATTTTGTTTGGCTTCGTGACTTGGTCTTTGGGTTCTGTCTGCATTGGTATTTCTTTTGGATGCGTCGTCACTGTCAAAATCGGCAAGTGTTTCTAGGAAGGCGTTGATGGATTGGATTTTATGATTAGTGACTGTGCGTCTAATTTCCCGTTCGAAATGCTCCGCGATTTTCCTTACAAGCTCGTGCTCGTCTATGGCCATGTTTAGCTCGCGGGCTAATCCAAACATATATGTGGCGTAATTGACTCTACTTCTCTGCCCGGGCATGTTTTGACCGAACTCTACTTTTCTGGCGTTAGTTCTTTGAATATTTTTATTCCAGAATCTTTCTTTAAATTGATCATAAAATTCACTATAATTTTTGACTTCGCCTTGTACAAGATACCACCAATTGTGGGCATCCCCTTCAAGTGCTTGCGACACAATGCATTTAAATTCATAATCTTCCGGCTTTACAAGAGAAAAATAGTTTTCAAAATCCCGTAAGAATTTCATTGGTCTATCGCTAGTTAAGCCTCTAAATTTCGGAATATCAATTTTTATACGTCGAGACCTGTCGGTCGTCGAATTTCCGTTCAGATTGCGCGTTTGAATTATCTTTTCGAGTCTAGTCGATTCTATAGAGCTCGATTCGTAAATTTTAGCAATTTCCTCCCGGAGTTGTGTGATCGATACGGTTGATTCTATTGTTTCTTTAATCTTGTCGAGATCTGAGCGTAAATTTTGATTTCGTGAGATGAGTGAATCGTTTTCTGTCTCGAGTAAAGTAAGGCGTTCCTTTATTTTTTCCATAGATGAAGCGAGCGCTTCGATACGGGCATTTGTATCGTCCACGCCCCCTTCAAGTTTGTCTTTTCTTAATTTTATACGTGGGGAGGCAACATCTTCATCTTCGTTGCCCTCCAATCCGTCAACGCGGCTCTCAAGTGCATTCTGTTTCTTATCCAATGTTATCAATTCCAAGACTACGGCTTTCTGCCATTCCAAATTTCTATCCATTACAATGTTTTCATCACTTTCAATTTCCTCCAAGAGGATCTCTGAGCGCCTTTTGCCCGTTTTATTGGCCATTTTGAAAATGTGAAATTACTGAATTGACTTTTGAATAAATTTAATGGTTAATGAAATGTTAACATTGGATACTTAGATGATGATAGGTGGGTGTTACGCGACTGGTCTTAAATTTTCAGATTTTGCATACCCCTCGTGATATCGCTTATGTGCTCTTCTAAAGCTTGCACTTTATTCTCTACCCTTCTTAAACGGGTTTTAGTTACTCTTAATAAATCTGTAGCGATCTCACGAGTTAGGTCTGCATCCTCTTTAAGATTTTTCACCTCCGTTACGGACCTCTCCAGGCTTTCGATTTTCTCATTTGAGGCTCTGTGACATATCTTCATCGAATTGTGGCACTCGATAACATTGTTATGCAGCGAATTTAATTGTTTTTTATGATTCTCTTGCCTCTTGTTGTAAGCCAGGAGAAGGTCGTAAATATTAGTGATCTTTTCTGATGTTACTTCGTAATCCTTCTGCGTTGCCCCTAAATCCTTCCAACATTCGAGCACGTTCTCATGACAGCGTTGCACATTTAATTGAGCTATTTTCACTTGTTCGATAATTTTCTTTTCCTTATGTTGTAATGTCTCAATTGTTTTCTTAAGCTCTGTAATTTGCTTTCTTTGATGTGCATCGCGTTTGAGAACTTGCCGTACTAAGTTGTCCAGATAAGTCAACCGATTGTGAATTTGTTGCTCGCTGAACGAGCCATTAATTTCAGGTATCATTCAAAGATTGAGAATTTGTGAATTCTAGGGGCAAGCAGAAGAGATATGTTAGCTGAATCGGGAGTGAATCCTTTCCGCGCTTCGAGTCCCTGTTCGGGCGCCAATGAAACGGACCAGGTTGATCCGCAGAAGAATCGCGAGATCGCGTTCGTATCGAGACTCGGAGCGTGGAATAGATTAGGATAGGATGCACTCGAGGTAACCTCGGATACGCGCTCACCCGCACTGATGGAGGGTGAGCACGGGTCGTCAACACGGAGGTAGGGGGTATCTTAGCGTGGTGTGGAGATGCAATAGCTCGACGCCACGTAGAATGCCCCGGGATATGACTCAGTTCAATGAAAGAATTAGTGTGTATAGAAATATAATATATTGCAGATTTATTACAATAACGTGAAGTACAATGGGTGGGGTGTCTCGTCACACGTAGATACACGTATGTGAGAGCCCCTGATAATGATAGTCTGTTCAGTCCGGAGAGCTGAACAGAATAGCATTCGCGACAAATCTGAGTCTTCTGGTGCTGTGCGTGCTGGCCTTATATAGTCGGCGCCGTCCCATATGTTGTTGTATATGTTGGTTCTCCAGCGTCGGTTGTTTGGGTGCGCCGCTCCTTGTTGCCGCTCCAGCGTCGGTTGTTTGGGTGCGCGCGAGGTCTCTTTGTTGTGCTGCCGTTTCACGTCTGATTGTGAATCTTAAAATATCTAGGCGTTCATACGTCGGTGATATGTGGTACCATAATTTTACACCGGTGGCGAAGCGTAAAGCCGCATTCTTGCACCTGTCTAACTTTAACGCGAGTTCTTTGGTTAAGTCTAGAAAAATGCCCGCACAGTAGTCAAAATGCGGGAAGACTAGCGATTTTACAAGCATCAGGCGAGTGTCCGAAGGAAGGTAGTTGCGACATTTCCGGAGCTTTGAGAGAGCGGCAAAGCTTTTCCTAGCAACAGCGTTACACTGTTCTCGCCAGGACAGAGTGCAATCCAGGGTCACGCCAAGGACTTTAAGAGATTCATCAGGATGAACCACTGTCCCGTCTAACACAATTTCCGGTAGATAAAGATCGCTCACTCGACTCATGAATCGCCTAGAGCCTATCCACATCGCCTGTGTCTTAGCCGCGTTGATAGAGAGACCGTTGTCGATTGCCCAGCGAGAGATGTTCGCGAGGTCCTGATTGACTTTAGCAATAATGTTGCTGGCCTCGTGAAAACTACCGCTATAATATATTAAAAAATCGTCAGCATATAGGTGGTAAGAGCAGTGCTGAAGGACGCGGGGCAAGTCGTTAATGAATATCGCAAAGAGAGGCGGGCCCAACAGACTACCCTGTGGCACCCCCGAAACCCTAAAAAGAGGGGCCGAGATCTGCCCATTACGGAATTTCACGACTTGAGATCTGTCTGGCAGAAACGAGCGAACCCAGTTGCTTGCGGAATCCGAAAAACCTAGCGAGCGAAGTTTTTCGACCAACAAATTAATGTTGACTGTGTCGAAAGCTCGTGAGAAGTCTATGCCGACCAATAGAGAGATATTTCCTCCGTCGATGCCCTCTCGAACGTCGTCTGTGATTTTAATAAGAGCCGTATGAGTGCTATGGTTCTTCCGGAAGCCAGATTGGCAGGTGTCGATCAGTCCTCTTTCCGTAAGAAAGTCAGAGATCTGGTTATATGCCACACGCTCTAGAATCTTCCCTGGTGAGCATAGTATGCTTATGGGCCTAAAGTCGGTCGAGACTGTTGCCGACTGCTTTTTCGGTAAAGGCAGTACTATGGCCTTTTTCCAGTCTGAGGGGAAGATACCGGACTGAAGAGAGGTATCAAATATGTCAAGCAGCGCATGCATAGTGACAGGCAGGGAGTCGGTCAGGTCTCTCAGGGAGATGTCGTCGGCACCTCTAGCGTTCGAGTACATGAGCGATCTCAACGTATCTAAAAAAAAACTGAGTATCAAGAGGCGGCCGCTCCACAGGCCTCGGAAGATATCGCGGGGCTGGACTGGCGGACCCTATGAATTGCCTATTAAAGGTATCAGAGTCGACTGGCATCTGCACAGTCACGGCAGATCGCGTAACTCCCAGCTCCTCAATGATGCTCCACATCTCCTTTGAGTCTCTACAATTCCTCAATTTAGTCCTATAGTAATTAAATTTAGCATTCCTAATGGCAGTTTGGACAGCGTTACGCACACGATTATAATTCTCGCGCGGTAGGCCCCGGTACTTAAAATCCCTCCACGCTTTATCCCGAGAGATAGTGAGTTCCTCAATCTCGGGCGTAATCCACGGCGATGGTTTAGAATTTGAAATAAACTCGCGGTAGGGTGCGTGCTTGTCGTATGCGTCAATCAAGCTCTTGGTTAAAAATTTGACCTTCGCATCCACATCTGGAGTGCCGTACAAGAGGCTCCAGTCCAATCGTGCGAGGTCCCCCAAGAGCTCATTTAATTCGAGCTTCTTGTAAGATCGTCGCTTAATTGTACGAGGAACGTATCTCGGTACCGTAAACGATAACGCCGCAAAAAGTACATCGTGTTTTGAGATACTTGGGTGGTGTTCCTGCCAAGCTTTTATGACCTTTGACCCATCAGATACACAGATGTAGTCGATAGTAGTATGAGAGCTCTCGGTGTGATGAGTTGGTGCGAACGGAACCGGCTGGAGGCAGCAGCCTATCAGCAAATCTGATAAGGTAACCCGAGAAGAAGAGTCGGAAAGCCAATCTATATTAAAATCCCCCATCAGTAAATACAAATCGTAAGCGCCATTGCAGTTAAGAATGGCGTCCTCGACGTCCGACCAGTACCCGGCCTTAGGTGGGCTGTAGACCGTCCCACAGAAGATTTTGCAATGCTCAAGAGTGAGCTCCAAAAAAAGAAATTCCGGGCGCTTTGTGTAGGACAGCGGCTGAGGAGAACGACAGATTTCCCTGACAGTAATCGACTGGTGAACATACATGGCGACACCACCGCAACCCTTACCGAGTCTGTCCACACGAAAAAGATTAAAATCTGGAATGCCGACGAGGGCCGGGGAAGTCGGCTTTAGGTGCGACTCGCTAATGCCGAAGACATGCAGCTTGTTAATAAGCGCAACCGTGCGGAGGTCGTGTAGGTGAGGCTCAATCGACTGAGCGTTAGAATGCGCTATATTTAAGAAACGCTCAAAATTCGCCATAGTCGATGTATAGCATTTTATGCTCGATTTGTTTGCGCAATAAGGGGCATTTAACCTGGTCCGTAGCGGCATGCGCCGTATTCGTGTGTCCTGCGGTCGCATAGTTAGTACATCGTAGAGACGCTCCAGCTTTGCACGCCTTGCTCTCATGAGTACCTGAGCAGAATCCGCAGCACGAGCTCTTTTTGCAACTCTTAGCAAAGTGCCCTTGACCCTTGACATTTAAAGCACTGCCTAACTACAACGTGATCTGCTGAGACGCGACAAGCTGACCAGTCAATGTTAACTCTATTGCGCTTAAGCAGACTGTATCTATATAGAGGCTTTGTTTCAATAACGCAAGATCTATGCTTCTTATTATTCGCGGGATACAAAAAAATCGGCTTAATATCGTCTGCAGTCGCGTCCGGTATATTTTGTTCGATAATACACGAGAGAGAGAGAGAGAGAGAGAGAGAGAGAGAGAGAGAAAGAGAGAGAGAGAGAGAGAGGAACAAGGGACAGTGCCACGGCGGAGACACTTGGTGTCAACGCCGTCCCCAGGAATATCATCCCTGTTCCCGCTGGCGAGTGTGTCGTCATCAGCGAGTGGAAAGAGCGAGAGGACGTCCAGGGCCAGCCGGGAGCAACAAGCTCGTGGGAGCTTCGTCCTCCTCGCCAGCCAGGCGCCGAGAGTGAGAGAGAGCGAGAGACCCAGGGCATCAGGGAAGCCAGCGAGCCTGATGGCAGCGGGGCTTCCTGGGCTTCGTGGGAGAGGAGGGAACCTGGGGCTCGATCCCCCCCCCCCCCCTCGAGAGGTAAGAGTTATCTTTGTTTTACGCGAAATCTCCGGCGCGAGCAAGCGTACCGTCGGTGACTCGTGTGTGCATGTGAGAGAGGGAGAGAGAGAGAGAGAGAGAGAGAGAGAGAGAGAGAGAGAGAGAGAGAGAGAGAGAGAGAGAGAGAGAGAGAGAGAGAGAGAGAGACAGAGAGAGACAGAGAGAGAGAGAGAGAGTGCTGCCGGCGGCAGCGAGCTGCACGGTCTGGCTCTGCGCTAGATTGGCGCGTGTGTCGAGAGAGGTTGGCCGGCTGCTTACGCACCGGGAGAGCGCCGAGCCTGCTCGTAGTAGGAAGAGCGAGAAGGCCCTGCGTGGCTCTGGAACACGTGGGAGGCTTGCGTAACCACCACGTTGTAGGGAGGGGTTTTAAGAAAAATATAGTATTATTTATTATAAATTCGGTGTATCATTCTCCCTCCTCTTTCCCAGATCTCCAAAGCGAAGGTGATCACGTCGAGTCCCTCGACGAATAAATAAATCGGGCGCACAAGAGGCGCCAGAGTAGCTCAGTCCTAATGATCGATACTTTCCCTAACGGAGACGTGTAAGTCAACTCTTTCTTACATGACTTGATTTGTAGTTCGCAAGAGGACGCAAGTGGATGCTTTTAACGCTGTTTACAACGATTTTAGTGAAGCTGTGTATCGCTAGACATTCGTAAAGTGTTTTCTTAGTGATTCGATATCGAATATAACGTAAGAAAAGCTTTAAGACGGGATTTCCATTCACAAAAAGTTGCGGGATCCGAGGGTCTTGAATGACGGGTTGTCCTGGAACTGTGTTGTACCCGGCGCTGAGCATTCGTGCTTCCCTACGCTCGATGCATTGCCGCAGGCAAGGCTCAAACATGTCAAGCAGCAGGTTAGTCTGGAAACAGTCCGCCCGTACATTTAGATCCGTGGTAGGGTCTCTGTACACTC
The DNA here is from genome assembly GCA_020010945.3 of Muscidifurax raptorellus. Classification (NCBI taxonomy): domain Eukaryota; kingdom Metazoa; phylum Arthropoda; class Insecta; order Hymenoptera; family Pteromalidae; genus Muscidifurax; species Muscidifurax raptorellus. The sequence continues at coordinate 296,820 of JAHUUD020000085.1, forward strand.
TAAGTTGCGCTCTCATTTCTAAGAATTTGTCCACGACTAAATTGATGAGAATAAGTTGAGTTATGTTAGATAAAAGAGACTAATGACAAGATCTGCATGAGATCTCTTTACGCAGCACGTTAACAAAGTCTATTAATTCCGACCAAGGCAATTTGGTGTTGAAAGTCTGATTGTCAGGTGTGAAAGTCCTGACCCTGCACTCTGCCGCAAAGGAGACTCGTTTTTTGGTACCTCATTGTTCGACTGAATTGAATCAGTGTGTTTGTTCCGTCGTAAAATATTCGGGACAAACTTCGTATTCTTGGTCGCGGAAGGTTGAGGAGTAGGGATCGGCAGATCAAGGGTAGGAGGTGTAGATGGTGAGACGTCTTCTAGGAGCTGCGCTTGCTTGGGAGTCTCAGCTACTGGTCGAGCATGTTTCCCGTTAGACAGAGCCGGAATAGGAATGGGTAATGGGATGGGATTTTCTTTGACGCCGCACTATGGGACAATTTGGAATTTTTTTTTCAAAATAAAATATCTCCTTGCAGTATTTACCAAATTGAACAATTTTTTTTTGTTTTGCAGGTTATACTCTACAGAATACGAGAAACTTTTTACTGGTAATAAATAATAATATATATATTGTAACGGGGTGGGACCTTAAGTGAGCGACGAAAAACACAAATGGAGCGCCGGGACCGAGGATCGATCCGGCGTCCCCGAGATCTCTAAGCAAGCATGCTATCCTTCTAGCCAATGCTGCCTGTGTCGTCGCTCGCTCAACCTGCCTCGTATACCGCGTGGGTACGGGTAGCAACCCGTTATAACCCCCCGCTAAAGTTGGAGTACCGTCCCGGCTTCAACTCTATAACTCTCTTTGCAGCGCGGTAATGCAGAGAGCCTCTTCGCCGACTAGCTCTTCGACAATGTCTCCAGGCCTCGTACATCCCCACACCTCTTTGATCCGCTCCATCCCTCTCCCCTCGAGGAAGGCGAGCCTAGGGTGAGCCTCGTAGATCGTAGGTGGGGGTTCTTCTTTTCCTCGTCTCCTCCTCTGGCGCAAAAGATCGGGAGACCGCCAGGAATCTTCTTTTTCCACTCTCTGTGGGTATTTCAGCTGGGCGCCATGTAACGGGGTGGGACCTTAGATGAGCGACGAAAAACACAAAAGGAGCGCCGGGACCGAGAATCACTCCGGCGTCCCCGAGATCTCTAAGCAAGCATGCTATCCTTATAGCCAATGCTGCCTGTGTCGTCGCTCGTTTAACCTGCCTCGAATACCGCGTGGGTACGGGTAGCAACCCGTTATAACACATAAATGTCGAATTCTACAAAAAATCATCCAGTTTTCGAAAAATTTTTCGCGAAATTTAAATTTGAAGGCACATCTTAGACTTTGGATTATTTTAGATTCTTGTACCTCTAATAAAAAGAAAAAGCTAATGCCCTCCTCTTAAGTGACGGACTCACGTTTTATACGTGAAAATAACCGAAAGCAAAATGCTGATATCTATTATTAAATGTTACTAAATTTTTATAACTTTTATTACTATTTTCAATCATTTCTAAAAATGACGAAAACAGGTGATTACAAACATAAGTTTCAAATCATGGTATAAGGAGAGAAATTATAATTTATTTTATAATAGTTCTTAACAGTTATAAGATTTTTAAAAACGTTTTACCATATTACTAATTAATCAGAAGAATTATTAATACCTGTAAATTTAAATTCTTATGTGTAAATATTTTTTTAAATTTATAAATAGTTATTAGCTATTTTGGAGGTTGCGCATTTATTTACTTTATTTTGTGCTAGAATATCGAAAAATTAATAAAAGCTAAGAAAATCTAATAAAAGCTTTAAACTATTATTAATTATTATTAGAATCCAAAATCCATATATTATAAATGTATTATAAAATATCTGAGCTTTTATTAGCTGTTTTTAGATAAATGAATTTTTGCCTGGGTACATGTAATGAATTGTGTCAATCATATTTTTTTGTTTCGTCAGAAAATAAGATTGTTTAACTATCTAAAAATGTAAGTTATAAAAAATTTGACGCTTCGACAAACTGCTATCAATACTAATCAAATGAAAATTGTGAATTAAATTTTCAAAAATTGATACAGGTCGAGATTATACACTATAACTTTATTGTTTTGCGAATTTCATTATTATAAACAATACAAAGTTCTAGTAAAGTTTTTTGTATAAATTTTTGTTTCTTATATAAATTTTTTCTCAATATTCGTAATAATTGTCAAATTTTGATACAATTTGTATTTTTGACGAATTAGTAAAATCAAGCAAGTTTAAAAATGACAATTTATAAACTTAAATATTTTAGCCTTATTATATAATTTTAGTATGATTGCTAAAACCAGGAAGTATCAAACAGGTCGACCAAAAAAACTCAAGAGATTAAATGGTAATAAAGGTGGGAAAACAAATTGATTTAGAAAATTCTTCACATACGTACCGTCTATCGACGTGCTCATAAACTTCTTGATCAGAATGATATTTCATTATTAAAATTAGCTATAAATATACATGAAAAAAAAAACAAAAGTAGAATCAAATAATACTGATACTCTAAAAATAAGTATATATATAGCTCTGGTGAAAGATACTCATTCAAGAGGTTGCAATATATACGAGTATATCCTTCTTATCAAATATTGCATGAGGAAATGTTAATGTTCATGTAAATAATTGTAAATCGTCAGAAAGTGAAGTTATCATACCGCTTCAAAGTTTACTTAATAAGAGTGCTGAAAGATTATATGAAAGTGTTTTGCTTTAGCTTGAAATGAAAGAGACTTAAAAAATTTGCGTTTAACTGCTACATTAGTATTTGATAGTTCAGCGGGACATCTAAACCCACAACAAGGCTATGAAAATATTACGAATGAATGTTCCACAAATTAACATTTGTTTATTACTTGTGTGCTTATCATTCAATTGATTTCAAGAACTAATGGTAAATACAACAATGATTGAACAATACATTCCTATAAAATTTATAATAAGTTTAATAAGTTTTGGGTATACTTAGATGTATAATTATTAAAAGCATGAAAAAAGTTTTTTTTATTAATTTTCTTTTGTTCAGATATCTGCTCATGGTTAAATCCTACTCCTCAGAGCTATAGATTTTGCCGTCCAATTCGAATAGTCTTTGAAAAAGAAACTGAAGAAACAATTATTAACGAGTTGAATAGAATACAATTTGAGATTGAGTCACTTGTTTCATATCATTTTGTTATGTCAAACAACAAAAAAGCATCAGTAAAATGTATCACGTCAACAACAATGTTTGATGGCAAATGCGTCAACGCAATTGTTGGTAACAGATCTACAATAAAATGTCCTATGTGTTTGGAATTATCACACAGTTTAAATAATTTCAAAAAAGAATTTACTCGAAACGAATCATCTTTAAAACTAGGAATAGGTCTTTTGCATATCCAAATAAAAACATTTGAATATCTTCTACAACTGTCATATAAACAATCTGTTAAAAGTTGGAATATTTCAAGAGCACTAAAAGGTATAACTATATTATTTTTTAAAAAAGATGGATCTTTCTTACATAAGAAAATGTAAAATATTCAGTTATATCGATTATGCTATAAAAAATAGTATATTGTGCAATTAGGGGGGGAAATTGGCCTTTTCTTGCGAGGGTGATGTTTTGAGCATAAGTGGGAGTCGAGGGTCTGAGACGGACACGAGTGTTCAAAACATCACCCGAGTCTGAAAAAGCCACTCCCCCTTTGTTGCACACCGTGCTTTTTTGACAAGGGCAAGAAAAATAGGTTCTTTTTTCGTATATGAGAAAGAAATAGGAAATTGAGAACTATATAACTATTAAAAAATTTTGTTCAAATTATTCAAAATTTTCAAAGTTCTCAAAATTGTTAAAACTAAAATTTTTGATAATTTTCAAACTTTTGAGCAGCGGGAGGAACAAAACTTTTCCTCCCATTGCAGCGTAGTACTTTCCTACTACTTTTCCTCATTATATTACAATAAAATCTTAATATAATCGGTTCATATTGTAGATGAATTCGAAGTTCGTAAAAAAGAAGTATAAAAATATTAAATTCAGAGTAAAGAAATTGTATGACGATGAGCTTCATAAAATTAACATAATGTGGAGAAGAAAATGAACCGGACATTAATAAAGAAAATTTCTCTCAGATTATTCCGTCCACAATTAATGTTAGAATGTTCAATATTGGTGTTGCTCATTTATTCATATTTCATAAAATATTTAATAACATTTAATATTTTGGAAATGATAATTATTAAACAAATAAAATATGTATCCACACACTTTTATCGCTAATTCACACAATATATCGCATCTGGAAGCCAGAAATGTCTATATACCGGATATGATTGAATTAGCAATATATATATATATATATATATATATATATTGCTAATTCAATCATATTCTGAATATGTAAGCAATATCTCGCATCTGCAAGCCGAAAATGTCGAATTTTCCAAAAATTGCGTATATTACGATTCTTCCTGGGCCAGCGACAATTGCTAATTTAATTTCTATATTTTTCTCGTATTCTGTAGAGTATAACCTGCAAAACAAAAAAATTGTCCAATTTGGTCAATACTGCAAGGAGATATTTTATTTTGAAAAAAAAATTCCAAAATGTCCCATAGTGCGCCGTCGCTTTCTTCTTGTAGGAAGATTGCAGGTTTCACACGTAAGGTCACTGTCTTACGTGTGTCGTTTACTTCAATGACCAAGGTCTAATTCTCGAAGTTGCGTAGGATGACCTTGTGTGGACCTGTGTATGGCCGTTTCAATGTTGGTTTAATTGGTTTTTCTTATAGTCATACGTCAGTGCAAGTCCTGATACAGAAATGGCTTGATCGCCGTCTTGTGGTTAACTGGAACTCATCTCAGTTGGTGCATGAAGTCGCGAAATTCGTTGTAAAATAACCGAGTTTTGGGTTCTTTGTTAGTGAATGGTGAGAAATCGCCAGAAATCCTCATTGATTGGCCGAAAATTAAATCAGCTGGACTAGCACCGGTATCTGAACGGACGCGCGTGTGTAGTCCTAGCATGACTGTAAACAACAAACGTACCCAATCTTGTGAGCAAACTGGATTCAAACTGTGACCATGATCAGTATAGATCGTTGTCGGTGCGTCATAACGGCAAATCCAGTTGTCATAGAATGCACGAGCTACTGTTGTCGCAGTGGTATCGGCAATTGGAATAGCTTCAGGCCGTCTCGTGTAACGATCAAAGATGGTGAGGAGATAAGAGTAGCTGTGACTGTAGGCAAATGGTCCTACGAGGTCTAGGTGGACATGATCGAAGCGTGTATCTGCAGTAATAAACTGCTTGGGCAAAAATTTGTTGTGTTTGGTAACTATGGATTGTTAACAATCAGCACATGTTTTGCACTAAGTGGCGATGTAGCGACTTATGTTAGGCCACACGTAATGTTGGTGGATGAGACGAGTTGTGACTTTTGCTCCAGGATGCGAGGGTGCGTGGAAGTTAAGGATAAATTAGGAATGTAAGGATGAATGACGTCCACGTAAATGTCGCAGTAAAAGGCTGCATGCGTGGAGCTCCATGTGAGTTTGCGTAGCTTCAGAGGATAATCCGCTGTTTTGAGGATTTCTTTAAGTTACTCGTCATTCTCCTGTTCTTCGCTGAGCTGCTTTGCGTCGAGTAACGTTGGCATCTTTAAAGCATTGATGTTAGCAAGAATTTTTCTTACTTGCTAATCCGCGAGAAGTTCAGTATCGCACCAGTTGAAAAGTGCAGTAGATGTGAAAGTGTTGATTTTGGACAGTGCGTTAGCAACATCATTCTTTTCTCCTGGGAGATAATGTATTTCCATGTTGTACTGCGCGATATATAATAATCTGCGTGAGCAGATGGCTGGCAGCTTATGGTGGCTCTATTGTAGAGCATAAATTAACGGTTTATGATCTGTGAATATTTAGAATGTTACCCCTTCGAGATAGTGGTGGATATAGCGGTTGGTTTGTAGTAGCCGTCAGCTTTCTATTACAGGTAGCGTATTTCGTTTACGCAGCGGATAACTTTTGTGAAAAGAAGGCAAGTAGTTGCCAAGTGTTGCCAGAATGTTGCTCAAAGACTGCTCCCATGGCTGTATCTGAGGCGTCTGTGATCAGACGTAGCTCTATATTCTCCTTTCGAAAAACGGTAAACGACAGGTTAACAAGGTCATCCTTGGATTCTTGAAAGGCCGCCTTGGCCTCTGGAGTCCATGGTACTGGACGTTTGTCTTTTTTCATTGCTCCCTTCAAGAGTTTGTTAATGGGACGCAGCGTTTCTGCAACGTGTGCAAGCAAGCGTTTGTAGCTATACACAATACCGAGGAACTGACGTAGCTCCTCGATGGTCTGGGGTAGCGAGAATTCCCGAACTGTTTGGACTTTTTCTGGACATGGTTTAAAACCGTTGGGTGTAATAAGATGACCCAAAATAGTAGCTTTCGATACAAGTGCGTAAAAGTTGATTCTATACGAGTGAGAGGTTTGTCGCCCGAGCGAAACGAGGGTGATCAACTCACGAGTGTGCAATTTTCGCACATGTATCAAATAATATTTTTGATACAGGGAGCGTAAATGCCATTTTAAAAAGTTGCAAAGTACGTAAAATCGCACTTTACGCACACTGTATCAAAAAAGTATTTCTGTTACGCCAAAGCTGCATTGTTCTAGGTTGACTTGCAGCTCGTAGTCCTTGAGACGACTTAGTACTATGTTGAGATGCTTCTGATGTACTTCCTCTGACGTGCAAGCGATCAGAATATCTTCTAAATAAAAGAAGACGAAATCTAGATCTCCCAGTGCTGAGTTCATGTAGCGCTGAAAGGTCTGACAGGCGTTGCGAAATCCAAATGTCATCAATGGGAACTCGTAGAGTTCGAGGAGCGTGATGATTGCTGTCTTGGGGTTGTCCTCTGGTGCTACCGGTATATGGTGGTAGGCTTGGCGTAAGTCGAGCGCCGAGAAAATTTTCTTGCCGTAGCAAAAGGTTATGCAGTCATGCATATCAGGAATGGGATGACGATCAGGTATTGTGATCAAATTGAGCTCCTCGACAGCAGGATTCTTTAGTTTTCCTGATTATTGGTCTTGGAAGAGTTCTTGACTGTACAATTCTCATTAGGACCACGTTTCCATTCGCACGGAAGTTTGCAGTTCATCGCTTCCTTGCCATAATTGTGGTGGGAAAAGCAAAGTTTGGAGTTCGAGTTGTGTGGCCTGGAATTGAACCCAGCAGGAATGGTATCACGCCTGTTTTTAAAATCTCATCCTTGTCTGTACACTAAAAAAAAAGATGAAATTGAATGTATTAATGCTTGGTCTAATGTTGCCGAACCCTTGCATTCATGTGGTGTGTATAAAAAAACGTATATTTAAAATAAAGAAAAATAGTTTTTTCTTCTTTTTTCAGTTGAAACTTGCCAAAAACGTTGGAATCGTTTGAGACAGTATTTTTGCAAAGAGAGGCAAACGATAAATTCTGGTGATACTTTTAAAAAGGAATTTTTATGGATCCATATATTTATAAGAGAAAGCGAGTGTATGTATGTTAAAAATGCAAATATTTTATAGTTATCCTTGAATATAAGTCATAAGTTAGAAATAATATTTATGGTTTCAGAAGTACAGTTATAAAACGAAAATTGTCTGAAGCAGCTCCTGGTACTGTGGATAACGGAAATAGTGGTAGCAATTTTCCACCTGAGACTAATGGCATTGAAAGTCTTTTGAATAACATAACTCCATGAGAGGAATCTTTACCAGAGCAAGAAATGTCACTAATTGCGAAAAGCGACAGTGTCACTAATTCATGTATATCTGCCGATTGCAGTATTGAAGTAGAGACGAATTCATAGTTACTTCAATACTACAATAGTAAAGAAAATGTCACTGGTATTGAATACAGTGAACAACAATTGGGTGCAAAGAAGGCTTTGAATTCATTATATGGAAGTGAACAAAATGTAAAAATCTTTTCAAAGAACTTTTGATTGTTAAAAGTTGTATATTTATCCATTTTTATAATCTATCTTTTTATTTTAGACATCCAATAGTAGTCGTGGTATAAACATACCAATTCTAGCATCCGTACCCAAGGAACTTTCTGCTAATCAATTACAATCATTACTGCTAAGTCAGGTTAATGGTATTGCCACTAAATTATTAGCGCTAAGCTAATTTTTAATTTTTTTTGTACGTGTTTCTTTTGTGCGTTTATGTTTTGTAGCATTTTGTACCTACTGCAACAAAAAATATTATTTGTATCTCGGGCGCAAATTTCGCACTCTCATGATGATTTGGCACACTCGGACCAGCTTCGCTGGCCCTCGTGCGTCATAATCATCACTCGAGGCGCGAAATTTCATTTTGCGCCCTTTATCCAAAAAGTACTATTGTGAGTTTATTGACACGCGCACAGCTATACAGCTATGAGAAAAACTCGACTCACTAAATCGCTTCTGAGTGTCAATGCTAATCTCTCTATTTCTCTCTCTTATTTTTGTGACATAAAAATAAAAATCTTTCTTACCTTGTCGTAGTGGCAGATGAAAAAAAGTTGATTTCTTTCCTCTCTCCAATGTCTCTTTCGTTCTCTGCTTAGGGTCCCCTTTAACACTCGTTAGGGATTTCTTAATTTCAATGTATTTGAACCAAATTTTAAACCACTTAAATATTCTAACGTGAGAACTTTATTTATTAATAATTCAATTAAATACAATAAAACTAAATAAGACTTTGCAATTGATAGATAAACAGATGAAATAAAATCAGAAAATCAAATTACAAAAATTGAATTAAACATGTGTATTTGCTCGGCAGATTGGCTCGAGTTGAAGTGTCGTGAGGTAGTGTAGCTTGGGGACGCTCGGAAGTATTTCCTGACCTCCCACGCGTCTCCAAGCTCTACTTCTCCACGCTGACAGCACTGCGCCGATACTTGTCGCAGTCATTAGGACTTACGGGACCTGGCAAATGTGCGAGTGTCTAAACTACAGCTTGGCTTTGCACGTGCGGTCTTACGCAGCGGAGGGGAAATTGTTTAGATCAGCGAGATTCTTGGCCACCTGATTCTTTTGTGGCCTTGAGTCTCGCTGTACCTTTAATGTGCAGGACTTTCCCGATTTTATATTCGAAATAATTCTTCGAATATAATTACAGGAAAGTTGTTACATAACATCCTACCCCTTGAAAACGTTTGTCCTCCTCGACAAACTTCGCTGGTCCTGCGGGTGATACGGTCCAGTTGGTGGCCCATAACGAGTAAGGTTTAATGATGTGAATATATCACTAAATGAAATGAAAAAAAAAATTACGGCCTCAAATCAAGAACAAGGGCGAGTATGTTAAAGGAAATAATTTATTAAAGAGCAAGTTTGTTTTTATGACACTTAAGCGTGATGGTTCTAGCAATATTTTGTCTATGTTTTTTATCTTGGTAGTTTATGCGTTTTCCCCTCTCTTTTTTTATGTTTATATATGTGTTTTACGTTCATTTGTCTCTCGCTCGAGTTGGTATTGTGTATCCCTCACATGATCTATGTGATGTTTATCATGTGCGTGGCATATGTCCTTTTGAGTGAATTTCATTCTCTTGTTTGTACGATGGGATGGGTTTATTGGGTAAGTCGTCTCTTTCATGTTGTTGATTTGAGCTGTCTTTTAGCGTTGGATAAAAAGAGAATAAAGAAAAATTATTGAAATCGATTTTGGCAGTCGCTACTTACTTGTTGTCGAATTATTTGGTCCGTGGTCCACGGTGCTTTACAATCTATCTCAGTTCCTATTTTATTAGTATTGTTATTCTTTTTACTTAATGCACTACTTGTTTTGTTTTTGGTGATTGCATATACATTGAAATTTTTAAGTATTTTTATTTGTTAGTAGTTACTTCTAGGGGTGTTATGTCTTAGCATAAAATTTTATAAAAAAAATTTTTTTTTTTATAATGTAGTTGTTGAGGTCTAGAGTTAAATGATCCGGGTATATTATGAAAATATAATTTATTATGCATTAAAAGAAAGCAAATGATTACATATGGAATGCAATGGTTTGGGTCCATTGCTACAGGGAATTGTTGTCCCCCTTTATTTCTATTTTTTTCTTGGAACCAAGATTGTTGGTCCCTTTTCTTCCTCTTCTATGCTTTGGTCAAGCAGAGTTTTGGTCGCCTCTGCTTCAGTTGTTGATTATCCTCCTAATTCTGTTAGCAGTTGGTCCAATGGGTCAAATGACATCAGATCCGGCTGATAGCCTTGACCCTCCTCTGATGATGTGGCTACTGTTGGTCCTCCAGTTACATCAGCCTTGCACTCTAGTATATGCCTGGTCCAATTTTTATATGGTATGTCTACCCCACATATTGAGTGCTTCTGTAGGACCTGAGGGTTTTGAAAGCTGCAGATTCTGGCGTGATCCTCTTTGTTGCGGATGCCCGTCATTTGTCCACACACTTTGTACGCCTTTGGGGAGGTGCCTTCTACTAGCCCACCTAGGTTTATATGCCTGGTTGCATTGGTCCATAGCCTTCACTGTGTCTTCATGAGTAAAATACTGAACAAATCCCATCTTCCTCTTGATACTTTGGTTATTTTCTTGGTCCTTCATTAGGATCTCGTATATGTGATCGATTGGACCATATTTCGCAAATTCCTTCAGGAATTCCTCCGTGGAGTATCCCAAAGAGACCAGCACGCAGAAGCAGAGACCTTGGGTATCGTCTAATTGCCCTGTTATTACTGCTGGTTCTGGTATTAGCCTTTGGCTGGGCCTGAGACTTGACTCTCGTTCTTCTTGCTGTGGTCCTTCTTCATTTGTTTTGGTGTCGTCTTGAGCGCTTGCTGGCTGTTCCTCCGAGCTGAACAACAGTGCAGCAACTACTGCGTCTTCTTCGTTGTAACGGACCTTAATGGTGTGGGTATTTGTGGACTTATGGGATCTAAGGTCCGTTGCACACATCCCGAAAATTCTCAGTAGCTCTGTCACCTTACTCAGATTTTCTACAAATTTGAATAGGGCCTGTTTTGATCCACGCCTCACCACCTTTAGGATCCTTATCTGTTTCAGCAGCCCTGCTGGTTAGATCTCCATGTTTTAAAAATAAGAAATGGGAAAAATTCTTTATTGTATGGGTCCGGGTACGGGTACTTATTATAGTCCTTATTTCATATCATGCTGGTCATGCAACATATATTGGGTCCATAGTACATGAAATTTGGGTTGATTTTTAATGGGATGTGAAATTGTCGATTTTTCCCCCTTTTCTTTCTTTTTGTTATATTGTGATTGTGTAAGTGTGTCATGTGTGTTGCTGTGAATAAGACAAATTTTATTTTATATGATGGGTATGTGTTTTGATTCCGGATGGGGTAAGGCCATTGAAGATAAGGTAGGGTGTATTTTGATTGTGGTTTATTCCAGGGTCCAGGTTTTCATTCGTGCACATTCATCTGTTCACATACACTCTCAGCGTTATTTCCACTCCCTTTCTCAATTGTTGATGCAGATAGTATCTGAGGGTCCGTTGGTCTGTTGACCTTTTCTGCTTCTAGGATTTCTATATACGCCAGCGTGTTCTTTAGTTCATCCAGAGTTGGTATTCGACTGCTTTGTCTCTGAAGGTGGTCCACATGTTTTGTTTTTTACAAGTTATCTCATGCAAACTATAAAGATTTAGGTCTATCTCCTTTTTGCAAAATGGATGGAATTTGGTCTCTATCCCGATTTTGCTTCGCATTTGCTTTCTTGGTTCTGAAAAGGTCGCTTTGTAGATATGGTTGCTTTTCTGTATTGTTTCTTCAACATTTCGGTCCTTGAAGTATTGTACATTTCCGTAGGATAGACGTCCTTTATTATCTCGTACGGTTTCGTAGTACACCATCGATCCCAACTGAGCAAAGTGTCTGAAGAATGCTTCATCCTTTTCTTTGTCCTTGCCTTCCCAGGGTAGTAAACAGAATAGTCTATCTTTGCTGAGTTCATTATTGTGCTGCGTGTTGGTTACGACATGCACTTCGGACTCCACGATGGGTGCTCTTTTCCTTGAAGTTGCCATATCTTCTCTTGATGGTCCAACCATTAACTTCGTGCGTCGTCTGAGCTTGTTTTGCTTCATTAATGTTAATGGTTCGTTGGCTTTTGTTGCTTCTTTTTCAGTGCCGAAACATAGTGTAACTTTCTGGCTTTTTGGGTCCGTCCAGTGGTCTTCTACATATACGGCGTATGGTGTGCCTATGTACTTAAATTCCTTGACTATGTTCCATAGAGGTATATTGATGACACAAAACATTGACGTATTGGTTCGAGTGTTCATGGTGTCCTGGTCTGTAAATAAACGTTATTTTTATAGGATGCTAAGTTAGAGATTCTATCGCGTATAAGGATTCGCGTGTCTATGCAGTATTTTGCTCAATGGTCTCCTTCTGCACGGTTTTCAAAATTGTTTAGGATCATTTTCGGTGTCGAAGGTTCAGGATTGTCTATGAGGATCGTTTCTGCTTCCGCGTTTGTTGAAACTTTATTGCTATTCCCAGCTGATCGTTCTACCAGATAAATGTTGCTTTTTGACTTCGATTTTGACTTCGGTATCATTATTCCACGTTTCATCCCTATTATTACTATTATTACTACTATTATCACTACTAATTGGAAAGTCACGCTGCCATACAACAAATTATTTGTATGATAATCCCGTCTTTTGTCATGTTTAATCTCGTTTAATTCACTGATCATTTGTCCCAAAGGTTTTGCTTAGTTAAACCCCGGTTTGGGCCCGAGTATTTCGATGGTTGGTTGTAAGTCATTGTCAAGGACTGAGTTTTCAGGACTTAGGGATGGGTACATATTTTGTATTTTTAGGTCAATCTCGGGTTTGTGCAGATATGTCATTTGGCTTGATTTGGTTTCTTGGCCGATTATTAAGGTATCCGCCGTTCTGCCTACGCACGCTGGTAAGATACGTATGATGCCGTCTTCTTTTAAGGTTATCTTCACTTATTCTTGATTTTGACATGAGAATCGCAACTAGTCAGGATCTGTGTGGAGAATAACTACGATTGGTCATTTTCTAGATATTTCCATTGCATTTTGGTACCGGCCTTGTATCTTATATCACAGTTTCTTAATACTTGAGCACTAGGGTTTAACAGCATGGTTGCTTCACAGTCATGTGGGTTTGGTGTGCTCTGAAGAGGTTCTAGTACTAGGCAAATCGATGCGTAATGGGTCCTAATGCATTTGGCTGCAATGTTATCATCAAGTTTTATATATTTTTCTTTATTTGAACTTATCGCAATATACTTGTGCGAGGGTTCTATGAAGGCTAGTCCCATAGTTCCATTAGTTTTGTGTTGGGATACTGTTACAGCATGGAATTTGTACTTTCGATATGGGTCTCTCTTGACTAATGGGATGTGTAGTACGGCTATGGTCCTACCATTTTCGTGAATGTCATCGATTTCTGATACTTTTGTGATTTCTTCTATCTTTAGGTGTTCCGATGGTATTGCGAAATCAAAGTTCCTGCTTGTCCTTTTCGCGTCCGTCATTACTCGTATTTGGTGTATCATGTTTGTTGCCAAAAGTTCAGGATGTATCTTTCTCTCCTTTAAGCATCTAAGTGATCAAGTGTTGATTCTAGACACCTCACGTATACTGTCATTTCTACTAGATGTTTCAGCTCCTCCTCTGTTGGTCCTATGTTTGATCACATTGTTTACTGTGTTGGTTAGGACTGCTTCAATGTTTTGGAGTACCTTCTGATGGTTTTGGGTAATGTTGTGCAATTCTTCAAATTGTGCTGGCAATATGTGCGCATTTTTGTCTATAATCTGTACCATTTTGGTTTGGTCTTGAAATAGATTGTCTATGTTCTTGTTGATGTCATCCACGTCAGCTGTTGGCATAGTAGAGTGCCTACTGTGCCTAGCAGTGCTAACCTCTTGGTCCGAATACTTCTGGGGTTTCTTGTGATTGGATGATTGATGATTCTTCGAACCCAACAAATTTTATTTGAAACATTTTTTTCTCAGAGCAAATTATTAACCAGTTTTAGGGGGTGGTAAATTAAAATGGGACACCCTGTATAGTATTTCTTTTAGGTTCTTGAGTCTTTTGTGTACATTCTCCATTTTAATTGTATTGAAGTACTTGTCTTTCACTATTACAGTGAATACTTGGTGCTTCTTGAAAGGAGTGACTAAAACTTGTCCTGGTTTTGGTTTCTTGTTCTTTATCTTCATTAAATCAATGGCTCCTATTTCTTCCAGTAGTCTGGTAACGGACCATGTGTTGTCACAATCCGCTGATAAGAAGTGTGCAATATTATCCAGCTTATGTGTGAGACATTTCCTTACGGTTATTAGGTTGTGGGGAACTGGTATGGTTTCTATAGTGGTACGAGTCAAATCACTTACAGATTTTTGCTCGTCTTGTTGTATGTCATGACCTTTATTTAGTAGGTCTAAACCTGGTGGTGTGGGTAGGAGAAATGGCATTGTGGGTTCTGAGGGTTTTGAAAACGCTATATATATATGATGGATCCTTCTTCGGCTTCTATCTCGCTTAATATTCCTGATTTCCTGTGGTTCCTCGACTTGTTTCTAGGCGTACTGTTGGCTGTAGGGCTGTCACTTTTTATTGTGGGTGTGACCGATAATGTTTTTCTCACTGGTGGCAATATGATGTCAGTTACACTTCCGACGTCTGATTCATCTCCTGTGTCTTCTTGACCAGATGCTTCTTGTAGCTTCTGTCGTGCTCGTTTTATGAAAGTCTGAACACTTTTCCTCCAGACTTTGTCTATGTCAGTTTCTTTTTCAAACCGGGGATCCGATGTGTAGATTGCTTCACGCACATCGTCGGGTACATTGTCGTCGTCAGAGAAGTGTGAGGATAAATCTAGTTGTCTAGCTATTTCAGTTGTTGTCTCATTGGTGTCAACTTGTTTGTCCATTTCATATTTTCTCATGCTTTCCTCAAATTTCGTACTGGCTTCTTCTACTTGTTGTTTTGTTAGGGTGGTTCTGACTGATGAATTTTCTATTGATTCTTCATCCACATTTTCTTCAGTTTGGGAGTCTTCTACTGCGCTCACGTCTATTGCGATGTTGCTTATGGTTTTGTTCTGACTGTTTCCTGAAGAAGATGTTTCATCTTCTGGTACTTCTTGGGCTTCATCCTCTGTGGTTTCTAAGTCTGGTTGACGCAACCCGCTGTAGCTGGGATCTGGTAATGGTGGTTTATCTAAGTCGCTGCCCTCATTAGCCGTCGACGACAGCCATGATCTTCTGGATGGATTGACTGTCATTGAAATGTCCGTATCCATATCAGATGAACTTCCTGGCATTTCTCATGGTTTGATGGAAGTTGGTTCTGTGACTGGTGTCTGAGTTTTTGCTGGTGTCTCGGTTTGTGCAATCTTTTTTGCAGCAATGGGTTTGGAGGCCATGCTTGATCCTCCTTGCTTGATGCAATGTCCTACTGGAATCTCTACTTGAGCACGTATTACTCTTGACCTCTGCGCTACCCCACTATGTTCCAGTTTGGGTACCTCTTTGTTTGTTTTTGCTCCTATAGGTCTACTTCTGCCTCTAGGTACTGTGGTTTTCTCCGATGCTGAGTGTGCTCTGTTGCGAAAACTAGTCTTCTGTGATGGTGCTTTAGTTTTTAGTTTTGGCCTTTTCTTGTTCTTGTTTTGCCTTTTCTTCAATTATCATTACTTTGATCCTTGGTAGGTTTTTATTTATCTCCTCTTCGGTTGCTTCAGGAGGGTTTCTTGAAAGAGCATCAGCGTTTTTGTTCAGTTTTCCTGGTTTGTATTTGAATGTATATTCGTAGCCTGTGAATCTAAACATCCATCTCATTAGTCTTTGTCAAGGATCCTTTCTGCTATGCATCCAATTTAATGGTTCATGGTCAGACACTAATGTGAACTTGCGGCACAGTATATATGGTCTAAACTCATGTAGAGCATATAGTACCGTTAAGCACTCCTTTTCCGTGGTGGAATAATTTCTTTCAGCTTTATTTAAAGCTCTAGATAAGTATTGGACTGGATGATCGAATCCATCTTTCTCTTGACTCACAACTGCTCCAATCGCATAGTCTGATGCATATATGGTTAAAGTGAATTCCTTATCGAAGTCCGGGAATTTTAAGATGGGTTCTTCCATTAGGCATTGCTTGAGTTTTTGAAAACTTTCGTCACATTCAGGAGTCCATTTTAACTTCACGTTTTTCTTTAGTAGGTTATTCAATGGTTTCGCTATTTTAGCAAAGTATTTGATATACTTTCGATAGTATCCGAACATTCCTAGAACTTCCCTTATGCTCTTGGCACTCTTGGATGTGGCTAGTTTGGCTATTGCTGAAACTTTCTCTTTGTTCGGTTCGACTCCCTTTGCGCTAATTATCAATCTTATCGGGTTGTAAGAAGAACTTTGCCTCTCTCAACCTCTCCATAAGGATTCTTCTTTCATGGCCGTTAAGTTTTTACTATACACTATGATGTCATCCAGGTATACTAATATTTCAATATTCTGGAGTCCTCTAAGGACCTTAACCTAAAGCGCTGAAAAGTGGCCGTGGCGTTCTTTAATCATTCAGGCATTCTTGTGTTCTCATAGTGTCCATTTATTGTTGTGAATGCTGTCTAATAGCAATCTTCAGGAGCCATCGGTATATAATGGAAACCACTGGCCAACTCAAATATTGAAAAGTGGGTTGCTCCTCCCATCTAATCCATTGTATCCGCAATGTTTGGTATTGCATCTCTGATGGTTTTCTTATTTAGCTTTCTGAAATCGATCACCATGCGCCATCTTGGGTTGCCATGATTGTCTGGTTTCTTGGGTACTATCCAGATGGGTGAATCACACATACTGATGTGAGAATTTCATTCTCTTATAATTTTGTTTTTGAGCTGTTTCGTTACGCTTTCTCTTACAACTTGTTTGTGTTGAAGATGTCTGTATTGCTTAGTGTTTATAGGTACATTATTTTCTAAATGGTTATGATGCTCGATCATCTTGGTGTATAGCAGCCTGTCTCCTAGTAATAGCAATCGATCCAAAAAGTCTTCAATTATGTAGTCCACAATTTCTAATTCTTCTTTATTCAAATGTTTTCTTTAGTTTGATGCCTTCATTCGTTCTAGTCTTTTGATTTGATCAACAATTGCATCACCATCAAAATCACTGTCGGTTTCTTGCAGAAAGTCTGGTCCGGTATCGAAAATTAATTCTTATGGATTTATTTATATTATTATATCTTGTTCACTAGTATTTATGACCATCATTTTACAGGAATTATTTATATTGTTGATCACACCTTCTCCTTAAAATACACTATCATTTCCCACATGCATTCTGGGAATATAGCCTGCCTTCAAGTCACTTTAGATTAAGTTGATCTGAACTAATTCTCTAGTTCTAGCATTCATCATGTATTTTACTTTGTCCGGTGTAGCATTTTCTTTGCTCTCAGTGTTTTGTTCCGTTGACTTAATTTCGTCATAATTCTTTGCTTCTACTTTTCGCACTTGATTTGCTTGTTTACATCTATACCCCTTCTTTAGGTTTCTAAGATTATGCTCTTCTTCATTTCCTATGAATGATATGGGGTGCATGACATCAGCACTCACCATGAGAGCATTCTTATGGTAAAAGATTACAGCTTCTTCCTTTTTTAGGTAATTCCTTCCCAGCATGCCATCTTGCTTTGTGGGAAAATCGTCTTGTATTATTTGAAATTTCACGGGGATTCCTCTTATGTCCAGGCACAATGATCCTGCCATCCTCACGGTTTGGTCCGTGATGCCTCCTTATTCTCTGGCATCTTCGATGCTTATTGGTAGGTCATTATGCAAAGCTCCGATTTTTATCAGATTCACGGTTGCACCATTATCTATCATGAAATCTAAGTACGGTTGTTGTGTCCCTTCGGGTATCTTTATTGTTACAGCCATTACCTCTCCATCTTCCTAATTACAGTTTTCAAGTCCCTTACAGTTGGTGGTACACATCGAAGCGATCTCTTGGGCCTTGTTAGTATCGCCATCACTGGGGCTTTTGCTCGATTTTCGTGCAGGCTCCTTTGATTCGAAGATCGGTTCTGGTTGAACTCCTGCATTTGTTTTTGATAACTTATTTGGTCAAGTCAGTAACGCCAGCTACTGTCGTTCCATCTGTCGGGTCGATTCTGTGTATTTTCATACCTTTTAGTTTGAGGGTTGAATATTCTTTGACTCCCTCGATAGGCATGATTGTTTCTCTCGCGTCAACTGTTACCTTCTTATCGATTATCATTATAGTTTTGATTCTGGCGAAATCTATTTTCATAATTAGTGTTATTGTACGATTTGCATAGTTTTGATTTCTGTAATTGTTTTCTTGCTAATGGTTTTGTTGGTTACCATTTGTTTGGCGACGGTTACCAGAATATCCATCGTGTGGTCCATTTTGGGATCGATCTTGAACTTCCCATATAACCTATGTAGTGAGGTTCTCTATATTGACCATTTCTTTATTGATCTTCGTCATCATATCTTCTATTATTTCTATAACTCATTAGAATGAACTAGAGTTAGTGGTTCACTCAATAGTCTTGGATTATTATAGCCATGATTCGTGCCACGATATGGTCTGGAGTCTGGAATTATTTTAGCTTCCATTCTCGTTTCTAAATGTACAGCTTCTTCATAGGCTTCCCGCAGTGTTGCTGGTTTGCTATAGTCCACTCTTTCAGCTAGATTGGCAGGTAAACCTTTTTATGAAATTTATCGATTGCGAGCGGCTTCAATGGATCCATCATTTATTTCTTGTAACTATTTCCCTTTTCTTCTTGGAGTGCTGATTTTGCACTGCCCAGCAAGACGTTGATTTTATCATAGAAATTACCTACAGTATCATAACTGAAGTTTTTCCCTGGTCCAAATCTCTGTTTCAGATGTGTTATCAGTTCTTCCACTGTTGTAATTTGTTTGTTAATTAAGCTTTTCTTCGCTGGTCCGGTGATTTCGTGTAAGGCGTTCTGTAAAAATTGCTGTTGTATGTCACACAGTTGCCATACAAAATGGGATTACCGCTTATACAATTCATGAGCGCAAAAGTATTTGCCATGCTATTCATTAGTATGACGTTGGAATCAAATGAGGTTGCATTCGTCGCCCTGGCACCTCTAGGATTTGTTTCGTCGCCAAGATTCATCTTGAATACTCTTCTTGTATCTTTACATAACAATTTTAAATGGGAAAAATCTGTTCTCCCTCACCCTATTCTTCTTTTGCAAGGAAATAATTTATTAGGGATCTAAATGTTAGGGTTGTTCATTCAGTCGGGTTATAGGTGGCTAAATCGTGGGGCACGAAGTTACCAAAAAATACTTGAAACTGGTTCGAGGGGTGAATGAGTGTGCATTTTTGTGTCAAAATTTATCTGCCTTGCGTTTAATAGTTTCCCTTAAAGTAAACTTCAAAAATTCATTAAACCTTTTGCTTACTTCAAATTGAAAATTTAAATTATCTTCAGGAACTTTACTGTTATTCGCGTTTATACTATTGGTATCCCGATAATAATTGCACAATTGATCATTTATTTCCTTGAGTCTTTTTTCTAATGCTTTCTTTTCGAATAATAATTTTTGCCAGAAATATTTCTTTCCCGATCTCTTTTTCTTAAATAATTATTGTTCGGAATATCCGGCATAGATTATTTTAATATTCTACCATAATAATGGCTATTTCAGATGATGGGGAAAACCCCGTAAATGACGGAAAAAAACCGTAGATTTGATAGTCCTCTATATACTGTAATTGAACCCAGAATTTCAAAAACAACGTTTATAACATTATTATTACCACCTAAGCTTAAATTGTAAAACAATAGAAGTATACACCGGGAATTTCCCAAACGACCGGCCGTATACATGACCGACCGCTGCGCTCCACAAGGATCGCAGCCCGACTCAGGTCATGCCATAAACCTTGGCACGAGTACGTCCACCAACCCCAGCGCCCTCTAATGCGAACCAATCGCTAGCCTCCATTAGAATTCGGCCCCGCCAATTTCTTCATTGAGGGGATTCTCTGTGGAAGGGATGATACCAAGGACACGGATCAGACTCTCAGATTGAAAGGACATCTTCAGAATTTGAATAGACTCCGACGAGAGCACAAGGTCTCCGAAGGAAGCTATTCCTTGTAACTAAATTAGACTTCGGTGAGAACACAAGTCTTCGATCCGAAGCTAACAACAATATACTTTGCCAATACTGTACCGGCTAGTATAAACCATCTGAATTCTTCGCGTTACCAACTTCCACATAACTAGTATAGATCCGTAAATTTATTATATAAGTTTTTGTGTAATCTCAAAATAAATGGATATTATTATTTGAAATCAAATGATAACACAGCTTCTTATTTAACAAGAAATTAAATTAAGACGCAAATAAAATACAACAATTTTTCTCTGCCTGAGCAATTTTCTTTCTTCATGGATTGTGGTTCTATTGGATACAGTGACCGCTGTTGGCTTGGTCCGAGGAGAGCCGCTGCTCAGCTGACTCGGGATGCACAAGAGTAGCCGCTACTAAAGAGACCGAAGAATCAGGTTGCAATTGAGCAAACATTAAGATATAGAATGACCGCTATTGAGCAGTTCCAGGGAAAGTTGCTGATAAGCAGACTTATAAGGTTTATGATAAATAGTCGCTTTTTATAAGCAAACTACAGAAAAGGGTAGACAATTCTTCAGCCAGTAAAAATTTCTCAAAAATAAAATAAAATGTTTGAGTCCAAGATTACTTTGATAAATACTCAAAGATTTCAATAAAAATCACTGTTTTATGCTCTTGTTTCGAAATAAATAAAAATTTGCACCTTCAATTTGAAATAATTCAATTAAGTGAAAACGATAAAAAGAACGAATTTATTGTTTAAATTTTGAAATAATTATTAATCTATAAATATTTAATTATTATTGACGCATTAGAGTAATGTCTTAAACGGAAATGATATTCGCAAGAATGCTCAATGTATATAAAAAAAAACAAACTTAGATGCTCACATATAATTATAATGAAAATCATACATTAGTGTCTTGGAGAGATCTAGAACTATGAGACCAACATAGATTGGTTTATTCATCAATATATCAGTCTGATTCATTTGTATAGCTACTAAATTTTCATTAAATATTGCACTACTATGAAAGTATGGTTTTGAGATTTGAGCTTCAATACCATATCTTCCATCATATTTACTCATAAGCTTGACTGAAACTCTTTTTCTTACATTTTCCATAGTCTTGCCAAACACTGCATTATTCATCAACTTGAAAGAATTTTTTTAAAATTCATTTTTTGCTACTGCTCTCATACTAGTGTTCAAATCAATGCATGATTTGAGCCATGCAGATTGTTTGAATTTTAGAATTTTATGTATTTTAGAGAGTCGAAGACCGTTTGAGAGAGCTTGTTGAAGAGCTACATAGTGAATAACATAATTTCGTTTAGGATGAAGCGTAGCTAAAAGTTTTTCTTGCTTAGAACCCGGAGGTTTTGCATGTTCTGGACAAAACGGCAAGTCATTATGAGCGTTGTGTAGTTCGCTAGGATATTCTAAATCAACCTCTAAAATATAACCATATAGAGCATCTGATATGATGGAAAAGAAATCGAAATTTTCAAAATTTTCAAGACAGTGAAATTCATCGTATGGAAGACATTGTGAAAGGCTATGTCCATATAAATTATTTGCATCTAAATAAATCAAGTACTGATTTTCTTTATCTTTATTGTACTTTTCAAGCATATATTTATGATTTGATGCTGTATAACGATTTGAACACTGATTTAAACCACCTCGAATTCCACGTTCTATAAAAAGTACCATATCAATATCTGTTAAAAGTTTTAATTGTACACCTGTATGTTTGAGCATTGCATCCCAAGGAAAGTCTGGAGTAGTATAATAGTGAGCAGGATCGAGACTATAGACTTTCATACTCTGGTCTCGAAAATTTTCAAACACATCTGCTAAGAGTAAAATATCAGTTTTCATATAAAGATCTGAATATTCACCAAGTGTTTGCACGTTAAATATATTCCACACATTTTGTGCATGTTCATAATTTCTATCAGATATATGTAAATCATTGAGCATACTAAAAGAATCCTCTTTTTCAGGCAATCTACACTCTTCTAGCTTTTCCCATGAGCTTATATACTCATAGGGTAAAACACCTTTTCTCGTTAACATATCAATCTGTTCTCTGCTCAAATCACTAAATTCTTGATTAACAATTCTATAGTCCTGTAGATATGAGGCAAGCTTGTCGAGAGAAGATGACATAAAGCGGAATGAATGTAAAAATCTAAATTTAATTTTACTATTCTCTACATGTTTTGTAAATGAAATATATTTTTCCTTTGTTAGAGGGAGTAGATCAATCTGTCCTGGGAAATGATTTGATACATCAGATATAATAAAGTGTGCATCATATCCACTTAAATTATGAAATATGATTGGTACATTTTTTGAATCTTGATAGTTTATATTACATGTAGTATATGCAGGTCCTCGATATTTACCAGTGAGATGGCAGTGTTCGCGTACCTTGACGTTATCATTCAAAAATTTTTTACATATATGACACGTTTTTGAATTATAATAATCTGTTATTTCAGCTTGAGATAGAACTGGCATAGGTAAAGAATTCGCATATAAAGCACTTATTTGTTGTAGCAAATTATTCAATATATAGATAAATATTGATTAAATATTGATTTTATATATATATATATATATATATATATATATATATATATATATATATATATATATTAGGTATATTTATTTTATTTAACCATTGTGACGAGAGCATTAGCCCTCGTCTAGCCCAGCATGCTCCCGTAGGCAAAGTTATAGATATGTGTGCACAGGACAGACAGCGGAGACGAGCCATAGGTGAGTAGGGTAGGGAGAGAGAGAGCAACGCGACGCGTTTTTCAGATTGCTTCTACGCTGCGACGCTGCTGTAAATCGCCTGCTTTTATTGAATAAAGTGTGTGTTGTAACGTTAACTATCGCCTTGGCTTATTTTCCGTACTTTGCATGCATTATCGTTTTACTTGCCGCTTCGCGTATTTCAGCGACCCAGCCGCCTCCACGGGCACGCATTTCGCTTCTCGAAGTGCGTGCAAACTGACTAGCCGTCGCCTCTGCAGAACCAGGTGCAGAGGTACCAAACCGCTCGTCTTCGCGAGCAAACGAGTACGCCCGTCGGCTACTCGATTATAACGAGGATCGTCGGTCGCATTGCACGCAGCTAATGACTGCGCGACCGCCGCGTAACTAACAACGCGTTCATCCCGTTATAATATAACGGATGCCTCTATGGATGAGCAATGTGTAAGAAAAAGTGAGATAGAGATGATTGCGAGATGTAGGTGTTCATGAGAAAGGGAAAATAATAAACATTTACATTTTGTTATACAATTAATTTTTTATTTTATTTTATTTATAAATTAACAATCATTTTTTTAAGATATTTCTCGCTTTACAATTATTTTCTTTATTCAATACATTTGAAGTAATCTTTTGCAATTCTTTTAAAACTTTTTTGGAAATATTTTCATCTACAGACTCAGTTTGAGATTTTTTCTTTTTTTTATTTACATTTTTCACGTTTTTAGTTTGTTTTATATTTGTCACTTTTTCTTCTGTACTTGAAATCTTTCGTTTAGTTCCCCTTTGCTTCTGTGACTGCGGTTGTGCAATAAAATTTCAAACCGTTTATTTTGATTTTTTTAATTCATTTAAAGCATTATGATGATAGTGTTATATTAATTCTGAATTTTGTTGAATTATTTGTAAGGGTTTCAATACCGCATCCATAACTTTAAGAATATCTGCTGTTTGGATGATGCATAAACTGGTTAGAATTTGTTCTTCTTGACCTTGCGAATCGGTTAAATCTATTGTTTCAATAGATTTATGTTTTTGCTCTTGTTGTTGCTCATCTTCTTTCCGTTGTTGTTGCTGTTGTTGTTTTTCTTCTACTTCATTTGGATTATATTCCTCTTCTAAAGCTACATCTAAATCTTTGTAAATCTCAAAAAGTTCCTCTTCTGATAGAATTTGATAAAATTTTAGAAACTCGATTTCACATGAATAAATTGTATAATATCAAAAACATTAAAAACAACTTAACACCAACGTTTAGTTAAAACAATTATATTTCAATTAAAAAAACCCGGACCTCAAACTATCATTTTTTATAATAAAATATTTGTATATGTTTGTGTGAGAGATAAAATGTAAAAACAATGTATATATAGAGAAAATTTTAAAAATGAAAAATGATTTAAGCTATGCTACTACTTAATAAGAATACATGTGAGCAGCGCTGGTAGTGTTATAGAGAGAAGAGAATATATAAAAAAAAATGTACTTACATGATGATCGATGATGATCTTTGTAGGTAATACTCAGCACTCGTTTAGGCACACCGCTCTTTTATTTATTTGCACCCACTAGTTTGAACACTTTTTTAAAAAGTTTAAGTATTTTAAAATTGTGTATACACGCGCACGATCTTACTTCCCCGAGAGCAGCGATTCGAATGGTATCTTCGGGTCAGCAAGTGTGTCCGAAAAGCTGCCTTCTGCATAGGTGAAAGCAATAATTGTTAAATAAAGTAACCTTATCGGTTCAAGGGCTGGGAAAATTCAAGAAATATGAGATGACAGGCTAGAATTCTTAGACGCGCTGATTTTCCTATAGTATTTTTTTTTAATGTAAAATTAATGTTATTTTTACCAGTACGGTCTCAGCTTTCTATTGTAAGATACTTCTTCCAATTAAATTAATAAATTAATTATAATAATAATCTGTGCAGCAAGATAACTTAAGACAACTGGTGGGGGTAATTTTTATGTAGGTATAATGTAAAAGCATTAAAAATATTTGTTCGTACAAAGAATTTGTTTACCTGCATTGGTATACGTAGAGTAAAACATATGGGAAAGTGTATAGCTGTATCGGCTGCACCGCACGCTGTAGGAAATCGGTGCACCGAAAATACGCTTCCAGACGCCTGAGTGGGGACTATGGGAAACGTATTTAAAATTATGTGAGAGAGGGTAGCTGTGTGTGCTCAAAGAAAACTCTGAGGATCTAGCTGCTTCGACTGCACCGCGCGCGTTGTAGAGAATTGATGCACCAAAAATACGTCAGAGTGGGGACTATGTGAAACGCATTTAAAAGTATGAGAGAGAGGGTAGTCGAAAAAATCCGAGATCTAGATGTTTCGGCTGCAGCGCAGGCGTTGTAGAGAATCGATGTGCTTTGAACGAAAATACGTCTGCAGACGTTAGAGTGGGGACTATGGGAAATGCATTTAAAAGTATGAGAGAAAGGGCAGTCGAAAAATCCGAGGATCTAGCTGTATCTCCTGCACTGCGCGCTGTAGAGAATCAATGTGTTTTGAATGAAAATACACCTGCAGGCGCCTGAGTGGGGACTATGGAAAACGCATTTAAAAGTATCAGAGAGAGGGTAGTTGAAAAATCTGAGGATCTAGCTGTATCTCTTGCACCGCGCGCGCTGTAGAGAAGCGTGAATGAATCGAGCTTAAGAAGCTTTTTTAGTGGAAGGGGTACAAGTTTGGAGTATATTTAAGCAGTCCTCTGCTCCGTATTTGTATACATTTTCAAGTATACTCAAGCAGTATACTGTGCTCTACAATGAATATTTTGATGTATTTATTTATTAATCGCAACCTTTAATCCTTCAAATCATATTCCAAATTATCCATCACTGTCGATATAATGGTAGTAATAGTAGCAGCCGATAAGGTAGAGCATCTTGATTAAAAAAGAAAAAATCAGAAAAAGATTGCTGAGACTAGGATTCGAACCCGCGCTCCGAGATCTCTGCTCAAACACCCAGCCAGCGTCCAGATGCTAGCTCCTGAACGAATCAGCCATGTTGAAATTTCAACCAATCACGTTTGATAAAACAGGTTGGGAGAGCGTCAGAAACAGTACCGATATGGGGGGGCGCTATCGCTGGCAGCACGGTTGGTATGCAATGTTCTGTCGGTAAAACAGGGACCTACTAATATGAGTTACCATTGGTCGGTATTTAGTGTTGCGGGACCCGCCTGTGGCAGTATCAGCCCTGCCCCTACTACTCCTTTGCCCCCGGGCTTTATATATTTGCATATCCCCTTGTTTTACTTGGACTAGCGTTTTCCATATAAGGTCGCTTCACTATTCCGTATTTTCCTCTCTCAATATTAAGGGAATTGTGACAGGTCAAGTCATAAACATCATAGTCTACGACTACCACTTAAGAATTTGTCTCTTTTAGAAACTCTCCCATGGTCTCTTTGTTTACTGGGGATCGTACATGTGTTTCCTATGAAATTCCAGATCGACAAATATTGCGTCTCTGTTTCTCTCTGCTCTCTAATTTTTCTCATATTTGTGATCGTTTTTCTGCGATGATTTGTCGCCTGATTGTATTGCGTAAGGTTACCGTCGGCACAGCTCCCCTCGCTTTCGCGCTTCTGAATTTATGGCTTTTCGTTGGAAAATATGATCTGGCAGTTTTTGTGAAGTTGTTATTGAATCTAGAATATTTATTAGCGTTTTATGGCATTTTTATTTATTGCGTGGTCCATCGGAATATAGCCCATTTGTGTGAAGGTGCCGCTGACACGTGTATATAAATATATCTCCTGTTTTTCAGATCCACTTCTTGGATACCGTGCTGACGTGCTAGTGAGTAAGTGTGCGTGTGTGTGTGTGCGTGTGTGTATGTGATATATATATATAGTAATCGTAGTGTTTTGGATGCGTAATGGAATCGGTGATTCCATTACACAAGAGCAAGTCGCTTTGTGTAAATTGTATGTCTTTGTTACAGGTGTCAGTAATTTCATACGCCAGGAGTGTGCACCCGGGGACTTCTTTTGTTTGCGAACACCACTTTATTGGTATGTAAATCGTTAAATTATTCATCAGCTTTTCCTCCGAAAAGTTTAACGATAGAGTAAAAATGTAAGTATGGATGTGGGGCCGTGATTGTGAATGGCCTTACCCTTTTGTTGTCGGCCGTTCAAAAGAAAGAATTTATATTAATTTAAAATATTATTGAATATATTTGAATTACCCTATTTCAGTAATTTTTTATTGCTCTCTCTTTACAGGATTCACCTTTTGTGTGCTCGTGGTACGAGAAACCAAGTTTCTGTCACTTGAGACTCATAAACTTGTACCGAGCACCTGCGTTAATCTAAGCTGTGGTACGACTGTGGCCAACACAACTTATGTTTGCTCGTCGACCAGATTTCAGTGAATTTTATTGAGTGCGTATAAATTTTAGTATTCACACCTCGTACATGTGAAAATGTTACGATATGCTTATTTTAATTGGGCCCTTCCCTTTTCATTTTACTTCAATGCTATTCACAAATCTTTTAAATTTTTTAACGGGGTGAATGTTACTTATATTATCATTACTGGACATATAAAAAAATATTGCAGGGATAACTTTTGCTAAATTTATTGTTCGACTTCTTATTTTTTAATCAAACAATATTTAGAATAACCCGGATCTTTTTTGCGTATTAAGAGAGTTTAAATTCATTTTTCTTAAAAACAATGTTCATTATATTTGTATTGGACAGTACATCAAAAACAACTAATTTAATTGTTATAATTATAAAACTAATATAATGACCAATTATGTGATTTCGAACAATTAAAACCATTTACACTCTCTTTGTGCTTTTTCAGACATTCAATCCTGCGCCTTTGTGTCAAAGCGTGATTGTGACGTCACCGCACGCTATGCTTCTCTACACGTCTGCTGTTCCCGATAACAAGGGGCTAGGTAATTCAATACTCTTTCTAAATCTTTTGTATTTATTATCCCTTTAAATATTCATTAACCTTTTTCGCCTCGCTATTTTTTTGCGCACTCTTTATTATGTCAATCTTGATTTTATTTAATTTTAAATATATATACTTTCCCTTTTTTTAGGCAACTAAAATCTCTACAGGCATACAACAAAAAGAGAGAAAAATAGCTACAGCTTGACAATGACGCATGTATCTTGGTGGGACCTCCAATTTTTGTTAAGTGACGGTTTGTCACTTACATAATTAATTTTGTGATTTTGTTGACACGCGCACAGCTATATAGCTGTGGGAGAGACTCGACTCACTAAATCGCTCCTGAGTATCAATGCTAATCTCTCTATTTCTCTCTCTCCTTTTTGTGACATTAAAATAAAAATTTTTCTTACCTTGTAGTAGTAGCAGATGAAAAATAGGTGATTTCTTTTCTCTCGCAAATATGTCTCTTGTTTTCTGCTTAGGGTACCCTTTTGAACTCGATTGGGATATTAGAATTTCAATGTGTTTGAATCAAATTTTAAACCACTTAAATATTCTTACGTGAAAACTTTATTTATTAATAATTCAATTAAATACAAAAAAACTAAATTAGACTTTGCAATTGATAGACAAACAGCTGAAATAAAATGAGAAAATCAAATTAGAAAAATTGAATTAAACATGTATGTCTGCTCGACAGCTTGGCTCGAGTCGGAGTGTCGTGAGGTAGCATGGCTTGGAGATGCTCGGAAGTATTTCCTGACCTCCCAAGCATCTCCGAGCTCTACTTCTCCACGCTGACATCACTGCGCCGATACTTGTCGCAGTCATTAGGCCTTACGGGACCTGGCAAAAATGAGATTGTCTAAACTACAGCGTGGCTTTGTACGTGCGGTCTTACGCAGCGGAGGGGAAATTTTCTAGATCAGCGAAATTCTTGGTCACCTGATTCTTTTGTGGCCTTGAGTCTCGCTGTATCTTTTATGTGTAAAACTTTCCCGATTTTATATTCGAAATAATCCTTCGAATATAATTACAGGAAAGTTGTCACATAACACTGCCAAAGTAAATAAAAATCAAATAAATATATTTATTAGGGCACATCATTAACAAAATTATTTAATATCGTGTTATATGTGATATTGTATATGTATTTAAATAAATATATTTGCAAACAAGTTTTATTGTAATAACTTGTCTATTACAGTAATTAAATAAGTTGTAATTATTAAAAGTAAATATTACTTTCTAAATAAAATTTTCGCTCTAGAATGTAATTTAAAGATCACAATGATAAAGTATTTTAATTTATCATCTTTTTTCTCATGTTTTTTAAGTTTATTATCATAAAATTTTCAACAGTTGCCTTGAAAATTTTTTGAATTTAATTATACTTATAGGTTATATTTACAAAAGTAGATTCATATATGCTCCTGTATTGGAATATGTTTACATATATATATTTGTATTGGTTCTTCATAAATAAATTACTATTTCTTATTTACGTAAGTATATACAAAAACTTTCTTTCATTTCCAGTACTTATAAAAACAAATAAAACATATTGATATAAATATTGTAAAAAAGGATGTTGCGTTTAACCTAGTTAAACGCACTTATGTTAATTAATTTTCATTTTTTTAATTCTGAGATGAAATAAATTAAGTAATAAATTTGTAAAACATTTAAATCTGTAATAAAAATGATTCATTGCAGATTATTTTCCATATATTTAACAGCTATTGCATCAATAATGACTTTTGTTAGTCAATATGAAGATGTAGATGCTGAAATTGAAAACCCAGAAATCATAGAAAATGAGGTAGATGATTTTTTTCTTGATCTAGTGGCTGAACGCCCATGGTTATATAACAAATCTGCAATAGGATATACTGACCAAATAATGACTTATAATGCCTGGAAAGACATTAGTACTATATTGAATGATACCAGTAAGTTGATTAAAATAAATCAGTGTCAAATTGTTAACTTTCAATTAATACAATGTTGAGAACTGTAAAACTTGCTGGCAAGGAATACTTAATAGTTATTCAAGAGAAACGTTGCAACGAGACAAAGAATGTAGAAGTAGTTATGGTGCTCCAAAGAGACGTATATGGCAACTCTACGAGCGAATGAAATCTTTAATGCAATGAAATATAAATGAGTTGAACAAGTATGATTATAATGATTCTCTATTACAATACTAATTATTTGTTAAAGTTTCTACAATTAATAAATAACTATACACAATATCATTTATATTCTTATAGATCTATCACTAATGTTGCATCAATATTTGGATATATACAATATCCGCAAAAATGTTTCTCATCCAGCAGGCATCAGAAAAAGTCAAATAATCATCAGAGTGGTTTGATTCAATTTATGTCCAATAATGTCAATGCGACAGTAACTAAAATCGAAGAAAAATTGCATACAAAAACAGAAAAAGATAAAATGATAGATCAAGACGGTTTTTTGGAAATGTTATTGCAGCATAGCTAAATGAATTAAGTCCAAAAGAAGCTAAAAGAAAACGAAAATCGTTCATGAGATATCTTTCTGAATTAGATTCACACTGATTTCTGTACTTCATTCTAACGCGTTATCTCTTTTTACTTTAAATTTGTTACCAAATAGTTCTTAAGAAAACACATGTAAAATATTTATTTAAAAAAAACGTAAATGTTAAACTTTTATATGAAAATTATATTTTTTTTATAATTGAGATACATTTAATAATGTATATGTATGTTTAATACAATAAATTGGAAAATGTTTGGGAGAAAAGTATGCAAGCTTAAATTTTATTGTAAAATATCTAGGAAATTTAAGAATTTTAAATATATATATATATATATATATATATATATATATATATATATATATATAGAGGAAGGTCTTCTATCTGATTCTATCCCTCGGCGGTGAACCAAATTTATTTTATTGGCTCTATCTGTCTTCCCGAAGCAGGATGATGGAAAGTAGAGAAAGAAAAAAACTATTCTTTCGACGTTTCGGCGAAACAATGCCAATTTAAATAATTACAATTTAGCAGCCGAAAGAGAGACATATATCGTTTTCATATACGTCCCCGCGCCGTCCGGCGAGGAAGCTATTTCCGTCCGTAATGCTGTACTGAGGACTATCTCCGTGATTTTTTCTGATGAGGGTAACATTGTTTCGCCGAAATATTGAAAAGAAAAAATGGCATAGTTTTTTCTCTCCCTTCTTTCGACCATCCTGCCTCGAAAATACAAATACACCTAACTAAACAAATTTACAAAATTTACTTTACAAATATTCAAAATATTCCATTGATATAAAACATATCAAATTGTCCATATTAAACATCATTTCAACGGTCAATATATGATCCTCTGTTTATGAAGTCGTACTGCCATGGCACCTCTCCTTCTGGCGTCAAAAAGTAGTCAGCAAGAGTTTCTCGTACATTGTTAACATTCAAAACATTTGCATTAAAAAGAATATTATTAATTTCTTCAGGCAAATCAACGTCATCTAAGTCTCTACGTCAAAGTCCATTTTGTACCAATCCCAATTTATATTCTTGATCCAAGAATTCTAGTGGACAATATAAATTTCTTCTTACATTTGTGGAGCTCATTAAAAAATTATGTAAGGTAATTGAGGCCAATACACATTTAATTACTACATTAGGATGAAATCCAATTGGCTTAAGTAGAAATCGCCATCTTGAGACTAAAATTCCAAAAGTATTTTCTATTATTCTTCGAGCTCTAGATAATTTGTAGTTGAATATTCTTTTCCTTTCATCAAGATTTAGACCCGGAAAAGGCTTCATTAAATATCTGGGAGTATACAATCACCTTCAGATATGTGTGACTGTCGTTCGCGCATAGCTTTACCCGATTCTGATCTTACTAAAACACCACCATCACTTTCACCACCAACGGCTCCAACATCAAATAAAACAAATTCATACTGATTGTTGCAGACTGCTAATAATACTAGACTGAAGTTCTTTTTATAATTAAAATAAACTGAACCAGAACCGGATGGATGTTTGATCGAAAATGCTTCCCGTCTATCGTTCCACAGCAATTTGGTAAATTCCAACTATTTGAGAATACATAGCTGATATTTTTTCATTCTTCTTCACTTGGTACACGTAGGTAAATTGGAGATAACTTTTCAAAAATAATCGCACTAGTTTCTTTAATAATTTTATAGCATGTCGATATACCTATACAGTAGTCTAAGGAAATAGAATTTATGTAATCGCCATTAGATAGAAACAGGCAAAGAAAATTATTTACAAACATATAATTGCAAATTTTATTCTAATAAGGGATTAATAACTGAATATTACCTTAATATTATAGCCAAGCGCTTTTCTGGTGAAAAATTACTGCGGGATTTAAACAAATAAATATATAAACAATCACTTGAATAATGAAAGGTATTGACATTCATTTGGGTAACTGTGAAAAACATATCATTATCTTCTTTCAATTCTTGAAAAAGTGTACGGAAATGACTCAAATGCATTCTTCTGCAATTAATGGGTTAAACGAACCACCTTCTATTCAACCATCGTTTACTTTTTTCCTATTCAAGTAAGAAATATAGAGTTATATCATTAACATAAAGCTGCAAAATCATTTTAAGATATAACATTGCTTCATCGTTGTCCATATTTACAATTACTAAAATTAAAAACATTTAATAAACAATATTTATGTATATTAATTTAATTGATGTTTTATTATAAAAATGCCTTCTATAAAAAAGTGTATAATTCGAGAATCAAAAATCGAAAAATTATTGGTAGTTGTAAAAAGTGACCCTAAACAGTTTTTAATTGTTACCTTTTATTTTACGTTAAACAATTTTATCTTAAGCAAACAGTGCAATACAGACTGCATTAAAATAACATCACTTACAAGGTATACGATTTGTAGGTTATTTTGCGCAACTACAACAGCGGCGTTGTTCCTTCTCACTGTTCCCTGTAACTGTATCTGATCACTGTTCCTCTTACCATGTAAGGAGCTAATTGTTGCACTTGTTTGATCTAGAACGATGATTGGGTTGAGCGTTGATTGCTGACTTTTCAATGGCTGCGAGTAGCTTGTCGAGCTTGTGGTCAATGCCGTTTGAGGGAGCCGCATCCTGGTCGCGCTGATATTATGCGACCGTTGCAAAACATCGAATACCATGTCCGCGACCTTGAGAAGTTCTGATTCATCGTTATAATTCTAGATCAAAAAGCGAACTTGCGCTGGTAGACGATTTTTCAAAACAGAGATGACTGTGTCTCTAGGCCTTTAGCTTTGTGCCAGGCTGATTAATTCAGCAAAGAAATCTGAGAATTCTGCCGAGTTGTTGTTCTGGAGTCTCAGAATATTTTTCTGTGAGGATTTCCTTGAGTGATTCATATTTAAATCCTTTGACTAGAGTGCTCATTTTATATTGCAACTCGTGATGAATGTAACGTCGTCTGCATTTTCAATAAATTTCTTTTATATATTAAAAAAAACAAGCACATTTCCTGAAAAAAACAGACCCATACTCATCTAGAAGCAAGCGGCGTAGTATCTTTAATGACTTAGGATAGGATATATATTTCTAAGGGTACTGGAAAATCTTCGAAAAAATACCCCTATACCGCTTCACAATCTCATACAAACTATAAACTTGAAACTAAAATGCGCTGCACGCAGAGTAGTGCATATATTTGAATTTTCCTTCGCATTTTCTTAGTATTTAGAACCGAAAAGGGCAGCTGCAAGTCGTAAAAATGCGATAGCACTTCGCTGCCTGGAGTTTTACGACTGGTCGCGCTGAGAACCTAGAAAAAAAAGGACGGATGCCGATTATAGAAATAGAAAAAGTACGTGCACGTGGGGTATCTTGGAGAGATTTTCCACAAGTGCCATATCCAGGGTAAAAGTTTTCACTGTTATAAACCCGTAGAAGGATAGTTATACATCCTGGTAAAAAAAATACATTCGTATTGAAAGTAAAACTTCTCTTTACCAGCCAATAAAAAAATTTTTGTTGAAAGAAAAAAAAAATTGTTCTTTATAGTTTCCGATTATTAACATCAGTGCAAGATTTTCTATTTTAACATTTCTTAAAATATCGAATTAAGTATTCAGTTATTTTCGAAACGGTTCATTAAAAATATTATATAATTGGAATATTAATTACAATAGTATATTATATAATCAAACCTAGTGTAAACATTATATCGTGTGAAATATAAATAAATATATTAAGGAAAATATTACTGATATTATGGTGATTTTTATGACTATATTATTATTAATATTTAATTATAGTTAATGTTATTTTTAGTTAAAATTATCATTTAACAATATTATATAAATTTTCCATATCTTTTCAATAATTCAAAGTATTAAAAACATTACTATATAACAAAGTGTTAAAATATAGCATTATACAAGAATTAATATTTAAGGAAATTCGATAAAGCCATATGCATTTATTGTACATAATGTTGTTAAAATAATATTTTTATCTTTTCCCCATTCTCTAGTAAGTTATAGGAATTTTTCCAAATTGCTATAACTATACTATTAATAATAATCTACAACATTTATATTAAATGCATATAATAACTTATTTTAACAACATTTTTATGTACACAAATATTTGTATGCGAGCAAAGCCGAATCGGTAATTTACGACGTCAGGCCCTTTGCCTATACTCCTCTTTTCCTTCGGCTTGGAGTAGGGATGCGTGGGACTACGAGTGCGCCGTCTCCGAAAATCTTGAGGATTCCTATTGGAAAATCCCTCTTATTTTTCATTAATCAGAAAATGCCGAAAATCTGAGGTTGTGTCTTAAGCACAGCCTTTAAAAGCTCTAGAGGGACTCTCAGACTCACTCACTACTCTCTTTTTCTGGAGCTTCGACGCAACTCTTATTTGTATTCTCTTGACTCTCCTCTTAGCTAGGAAGAAGATAGATACTTAGTATTCGTAAATCAAACTACAAGCATTACGCTTAGTGATTCTTAGTGTAAAAATTTTTGGTGTTATAATATTATTAATACTATATTGTTTTGTGTGTGCCAAAATAAAAAGTTTTTTTCTTACAATTGAATATTTGTAGTTGGGAAGATCTTATTATTTCATTTTTCCAAAAGAAAGAAAATAACTTAGATTTTCTTATTTGGTTTTACCATATTCAAAAACGGGGAAGCTCTGAAAAATCTCAACAACTCATCTAAGAAGAGAAAAGGAACATCCACGATAAAATGTAAGTCTACATTTTAATACATCTCTGTAACCGCATTATCGCTACCACTGAGTAGATTAGTTTCTTCCTTCTCTTATTTGTCTGTGTAGGGATCAAGTGCCGGTTGATCTATAACCTTTTAAATAACAATAGTGCTGTGAAAATAATTTAAACTCTTATAATATTATTCAGTAAATTTATGCTCAGGGAAACCAGTACGCTGAATTTCTGAATAATATTAAAAAATATACGCGTAATTTTCATTTATTTTATAAATAATTAATCTTTCTATTATCTCCTTTTTCCTATACTAACCTAAAGTATTTTAAAAATAAAGCTCATCCCAGCTATTGGTGGAAACACTAGGCTAAAAAAGAGCGACAGCAACTTCCTTCTCTAGGAAAGTTGTTCAAGATAAAAAAAAGGTAATAAAGGACAACAACTTAAAGTTGAAAATCCGACAATACAGGAACGTCAGGAGTTAGATATCTGCCAATGAAATTGAATTTTGCCTCGTCTTCTGTGATGTTTGAGACGTTAACAAATCCTCCACCTAAGTGTTAAATTAACTTCCGGTTCGTTCATGTACAGTGAGGTGCAATACCAGAGTTGAATTGCAATGCAGTCACAGGTGCATATATTATGTACAATAATCTAAAATAAGGAAAAAACTCAGAGTGAGTTCCGGCAAGGAAAGGGTTGAGTGAGTGAAGGGTTTGTCGTATTAAAAACAAATTATTCGCGGTAAAACAAAACGCACTTGCTATGGCGTAAAGACCCTCACGGAATAGGGGGAAAAGCCGTAGCAAGTTGAACCTTTATTTAAATAAGAATACCTGTACAAAGACGCAATAAAATAGACTGTTGAAATAAAGAAAGCTGAACGTACGAGTCGCTTGGCAGTCCATTCAAGTGTGTAGCACGTGCCAAAAAAAACGCGCGCGGGCCCCTCGGTCTCGCTTCTCGAGCCGGCGGCGTGCGCATAGACGCATGCGCGCACCGCGCAACTTCGTGAAGGAGAGCGCGGAGCGGCGCGAAATTCAAACTAAGAATAAGCGTGTAAATCCCTAACCCCCCAAAATATCGGCGTAAATACATTAAGTAAGCAAAGTCTCGTGCAACCGCGAAGTAATTTGTGAATGTGCTTTGTGTTTGTTATAAGAAAAAGAAGAAAATGGAAAAAATGTTTCTGACCTGTTAGAACTGTTGGTCAAAAAGAAATGGCACCTGTTCGCAATTGCGTGGGGTCTCTCCTGAGTCCTTGTTGAGCTCATCGTGTGGATCGCTGCCCGGAGAAAAGACAAAACAACGTCTGTTGATAAGAGACCTTTCAAATTGCGAACCCTCACACACAGCACTCGCTTAACGCCTTGACAAATCCGTTGGCGTTGCCGAGCTGGAGGTGCCGGATGAGTCAACAAAGGCGCCGGTGTCGGTGGCTTCACGCAAGGAATGCTTGTGGCGCAGCACCTTTGACCGCAGCATTGAAAATACAAAAGGGCATACAAAATACAAAATTTAAGCTCAATTAGTACATCTATTGCTTTGGAATCTTACGCTGCAGCACTTCAAATTAGGAAAAACACAATTATGAGATCGAAATGAAATTCTCGACAGATGTTGTTACGTTGCCGCCTTAATCTTTCACACGTTTTCAAAGTACTGCTTGTATCTTCGGGATATCCATTGAATACAGTAAATGTCATTATTATTTTTCATTGGAGGTTCAGATAAACAATCGAAATTGTCGTAAAAACTAGGTTTTCCCGTTTTGCGCATCCCATTCTCAGCAAACAGAGAAAGTGAGAATGGCACGAGTTCATATTGCAGATACTTTTTCATATCTTCTTGATCTTTTAAATTCAAAGAAATTCGCTGAAATATTAACAGTCGGTTTATTGTGAAGGCAACGCCTTCAATTTTTATACTGGAGATCATGAAGCGAAGAGACCGTATTTTATTTTTTGCTGAAGCTTTCATATTTGCAAAAGATTTCCCTATATGACTCTGTAATACTTTTAATCTTTCTTTACCCGTATTATAACAATTTATACTAGTATTCCCTACTATTCCAGAGTAAATAGACATTAAAAAGTTTGATTCTACAATGGGATTGTACTTTTCAAAAAATTCATTAATTTTTTGCAAATCGGCCGCGTTTCTGTTTATTCTTCAAGTACGAGTGTCTACATGTTGTTCCGACGTATCGAACGAAACGTTACAAAATCTGTCAATTTCATTGCATACCTCAGTCAATACTATAGTAGATAAAATTAATTTCACAATTACACTATCAGTGACTCCACGCCCGTCATTAATGCATGTCCTCTTATTGCTTTTGAATAAGCATGTCCTTCAAATGCTTTCTCCGCAGATTTTTCAGCAAATAAGACACAAAATACTTCTTGGAGTCCAGAGCCTTTCATAATAAATCCAACAGATTCTAAGAAAGTCATAAGCATGTGGAATATAGTATTATAATCGCTTGGAGGATTATTCACAAATGGAAGCGGTATTATTCTTGATATCTGGTAATCATTATTAACGTGGCATT
Organism: Muscidifurax raptorellus; assembly: GCA_020010945.3. Classification (NCBI taxonomy): domain Eukaryota; kingdom Metazoa; phylum Arthropoda; class Insecta; order Hymenoptera; family Pteromalidae; genus Muscidifurax; species Muscidifurax raptorellus. Next base: position 334,588 of record JAHUUD020000085.1, read on the forward strand.
CTTCTTGAAATACACTCCATCCTTTTGTTTCAAGCGCACGTGTATTTTCTTGATGTAACCAAACAAAATCTGCAGTAGAGATATCGAATTCATCATGAAGGTCATCAAAATGATGTATAATCATATTATTTAATCCTATTGATGTACCTCTGTCGAATAATTTAAGAGGAAGAAGTCTGAATTTTCCAATGTCTATAGATTTTGGTTTACTGTGTAATTTTTCTATGGAACTGGTTGATGTATCAGCAGAAGAAGGAGTGATGCACATTATTCCGCTTTTTATATTATAATAATGTAAAAAGTTTGTGTAAATTTCTGTGTAGAATTTTCATTATATATTATATTATAAAATTAATACTCACTAAAACAAATGAAAAATAACTGGTCGTTTATACTCCACTTGCGTTTTCTATAACACTCAACTATTTTGTAAATTATTCACGAAACAAATTGAAGAAATACTATCAACACATTGTGTATATAGTTTGCTTGTATATTACGATACTCTCTTCAAGGTTAGGAGATGAACTGCTGCGCTCGAAATACTGAGACAAACTGCTCCACTCAAGGCCTACTACACACACACACACACACACACACACACCACGAGGGGGAGATGTACCCCATGTGGCGCGTCCTCGGGTGGCGGATAAAGGAACGCTCGCTGTAAGCGCATAGTACTACGTACGTAGTGCTGCAAACAGAGGGTAGGAGAGAAATAAAATATCTCCCGCGGACCAAGCAGCTTATTGAAGATCTGTCACTACCGGAAACAAGGTTTGATCTTAGGGTTATGACTAAGCAGGCGCTCGCCGATTGCCGCAGTCCGACTCGACTTCGGCTGCTGAAGGGAAAGGATACGAGACAAACTGGGTTCTGACACTCCCAGGCTGCCGGAAAGTACAGGGGCCCGGGGATGTTTCGCCGACACGCCCTAGCTGCCCTATCATCCGGTGAAAATCCCAATGATCTCAATAGTGCCGGGTGGCGCCCGGAACGGGCCCTATTGTGGTCAGAGGGGGGGCCTCGTTGCCCTTTCCCGGAGGCTTTCTGAGGAAGACTTGCGCGGGGGCATGAGGCCAGAATTCACACCTGTGAAGCATAGCTTCGCGGAGAGAGCTCAGTGGAAGGTAGGTGACTAGAGTTGGAAGAGGAGGATAAACAAAAATAAAAATGCATAGTACATCAAAGAAATCAAACTTGGGGACTTCGGATACCCCAAAAAGTGTCTTAGCAACTGGGTTCCCTACCCAGAGATCGGACGATAACAGCAGTCTCAGTAGAGAAACGATTGCCATGGAGTGTAGTCCAATAAAGACTATTTCCGAAAGGGCAATACGGACGGAACAAGAGCAGGTAAATCAAGGAGGCAGTAACTCAAACTGGGACTACAACCTTGAAAGAAGAAATGACCAGCTGGAGCGTCTAGGAGAAAAGATCCAGGAACTAAGAGAGTTTATAAGGGACAAAAATAACGTCCATAAAACTATCAAGGACATAGCCCGAAGCATTAGTGTCATGTATAAAAGTTTGTGCAGCGCGGAGGGTGACCTGCTACAGTGCCAACGTCCAGGAACGGAAGGCAAGGAAACTCAGACAACACCAAGTCTGAAACCGAAAAAGGCGGATAAACCAAGGGAGGCCTTAAATACTCCGCAGGATAGGAGTAACAAAGAGGAGAAAGAGAGTAAAAGACTTAAAGAGGCAACTTGGCAAGAGGTCGTTACAAGAAAGTCAAAAAAAAGGAGAAACAGTTAAGTAAGGAGAACAACAAGGCTCCTGGCGTTAACAACCAGAGTAGGACCAGTAGAGACAAAACACAGCGGGCAAGACCGACCAGACCGGACGCTCTTATCATTAAGGCGCCGGAAGGAAGGAGCTACGTGGACATTTTGTCAACATTGAGAACTGCTCCTTCACTGAATGCCATAGGAGATAGCGTAAACAAAATACGCAAAACGGTGGCGGGAGATCTCCTCATAGAGCTCAAACGCACAAAAGAATTTAAAACCGCAGATTTCCAAGAAGCGGTTAAAGCAGTACTAGTGGAAGGAACCACAATAAAAACACTGCAGCAAGAGGAGACCTTTGAAATAAGGGACCTCGACATACTTACTTCAAAAGAGGAGGTACTGGAGGCCTTGCAAAGGGAAATAGGAGAAAGAGATGTGATTGAGATCACTGCCGTAAAATCGCTGAGAAAAGCGTACGGAGAAACGCAAATAGCTGTTGTGCAAGTGTCGAAAGAAATAGCGACCAAGTTCACAAAGCTAGAGAAAATTAAAATTGGATGGGTCACCTGTAGGATCCGTACATCGAACCGCAGTAAGGGGCCGCTTAGGTGTTATAAATGTCTTGGTTTCGGCCACGTCGCTATCAAGTGTACTGATCCGCAGGATAGCAGGAAATGCTGCTACAAATGCAGTAAGACGGGGCATAAAGCAAATATCTGCCGTAATGAACCGTGTTGTTTACTGTGTCGAAAAAAAGGCGACAACATGCCGACGAACCATGTCACTGGTAGCTACTTCTGCCCAGCCTACCAAGCAGCGGTTAAAAAAATCAGGAAAGGGTAATGAGAATAGTCCAGCTAAATCTCAATCATTGTGAGACTGCGCAAGACCTTCTTTGTCAGTTTGTACGAGAACACAAGTTCGATGTCGCTCTCGTCAGTGAGCAGTACAAAGATTTGAATGAACCATCCTGGGAACCTGACGCCTCAGGTAAAGCCGCAATCTGGGCTTGCAAAGACTTTACCTTCCAGGGCAAGATGGTAAACAAGGAAAATAGCTTCGTAAGAGCGAATATAGGCGGCATACATGTATACAGTTGTTACGTCCCGCCTAGCGCATCAATAGAGCAGTTTCAACAACTACTGGACCGGCTGATGCAAGACGCTACGAATAAAAAACCAGCTATAATAGCAGGAGATTTTAACGCATGGGCGATTGAGTGGGGTAGTAGCAGAACCAATAAACGGGGACGAGTGCTACTGGAGGCATTCACGCTACTAGACTTGGTGTTGCTGAATCAAGGCGACACCCCGACGTTCAAAAAACGAGATGCAGAGTCATTCATAGACTTGACGTTTGTCAGTAACTGCCTCGTAAGGCAGGTAAGCAAATGGATCGTGAGTGATCACTACACAAATAGTGACCACCTAGCTATAATAATGGAGCTAGGCGGACCAAATAGGAAATTCTGTACAAATCCCAGTAGTACAAGAACTGAATGGAAAACCAAAGAGTATGACAAAGAGTTATTCTTGACGATGTTTGACAATATTCAATTGACGGGATCAGCAGACGACAAGGCTGCACAAATGACGGGCCAGCTCACCCAAGCGTGCGACGCGGTAATGCCGAGAAAAGTGTCCAGTCAAAGATGGCTACCAGCATATTGGTGGAATGACAAGATCAAACAAGCGCACAGCTTTTGCCATCGAGCTAGAAGATTGGAACAACGGGCAAGGAAGAAATTCTACCGAACCGGTAGAGGAATGGATACGGTGGAGAACTGCAACGAAAACATGAAAGAAGCAAAGCGCAACCTTAAAAGGTGTATAAGAGAGAGTAAACAAAGATGTTTAAGAGAGCTGCAAGATGAGGTCAATGAAGACCCTTGGGGCCGACCTTATAAAATTGTCATGAAGAAGATCAAGGGAAGTTACATATCCCCACCAAAGTGCCCAGAGGTATTAAGCAGGGTGGTAACAACACTCTTCCCGAATCAGCCGGACATTCCATGTGCTATGGTAGAAGAAATAGATGTAGATAATATACCCTTAATTACGGAGGAGGAGCTACTATCAGCCTGCAGGAGGGTTGGAAACAATAAGGCTCCAGGACTTGATGGCATACCCAATATTGCATTGAAACATGCCATCAAGGCTCACCCGGCAGAGTTTATAGACTTGTACAACACTTGTCTCACAGAAGGAACGTTTCCACGAAACTGGAAAAAGCAAAGGCTTGTGTTGCTACCAAAGGGTAGCAAACCACCTGGAGAAGGGTCGTCATACAGACCGCTCTGCATGCTCGATACACAGGGCAAAGTATTAGAGCGCATAATCTTCGTTAGGATGGAAGACAAACCCGAGGGGCCAGAGGGGCTTGCTGAACACCAGTATGGTTTCCGTAAGTGCCGCTCAACATTAGACGCTATCGGCTTAGTGGTGAATACAGCACGGACAGCCATAAGCGGGAAAAGATGGAAAGGCGGGGCGAAATAGTACTGCGCGGTGGTTACACTTGACGTTAAAAATGCATTTAACTCTGCAAATTGGTGCAAAATTCACGAAGCACTAGTGAGACTAGGAGTTCCTCCGTATATAAGAAGAATAATGTCTGACTACCTCAAGGACGGAACTCTTTTATACGAGACCGAGGAGGGCACGGTGAATTATAAGGTTACCGGGGGAGTTCCATAGGGGTCTGTACTGGGCCCATCGTTGTGGAACATTATGTACGATGGCGTACTCAAGCTAAAATTACCAGAAGGAGCAATGATCGTAGGATTTGCAGACGACATAGCTTTGGTGTTGGTAGCAAAAGAGAAAGAAGAGGTAGCTGAAATTGCTAGTGAAGCTATCATTAAAATACAGAAGTGGCTAAATAATGCGAATCTGGAGCTTGCAAGCCATAAAACGGAGGCAATCCTAATATCTAGCAGAAAGAAGACGGAGACAATCACCTTGAGAATAGGCGGTCATGAAATTACTTCTAAACCGACTATTAAATATTTAGGTATAACGTTAGACGCAAAGCTGACCTTTAAACAGCACTTGGAAGCAGCAGGAGAGAAAGCCGCAAAAACTACCGCAGTGTTGACGCGGCTGATGCCAAATGTGGGTGGTCCCACACAGAATCGCAGAACGCTACTGGCAAGCGTTAGTACATCAATCATGTTGTATGGAGCCCCGATATGGGCAGACGCTGTACTGGTGAAGGCATATGGACGAAAGCTCTCCTCAGTGCACAGGCGAAATGCACTTTGGGTCGCGTCTGCTTACCGTACGGTATCGGACGAGGCGGTCTGCGTTATTGCCGGTCTCCCGCCAATAGACCTACTAGCAAGGGAGAGAAAATCAATCGACGAAGGAAAAAGACGAGACAGCGGCAAAACCAAGATAGAAATTTGGGATACCGCTAGGAAAGTAACAATGACGGAGTGGCAAAAGCGATGGGACTCTAGTAGTAAGGGTCGGTGGACACACCGCCTCATACCAAGTGTAGAAGACTGGACAAAAAGAAGACATGGGGAAGTAAATTTCTACCTAACGCAGTTTCTGAGTGGACATGGATGCTACCGGGCGTATCTGCACCGATTTAAATTGGAGGATTGCCCTGATTGCCCGACGTGCTTAAATGTAATCGAGGACGCTGAGCATGTATTCAGTGAATGTCCACGCTATGAACAGGAACGAGAAGAACTTGAGTGCTACCTATAGACCAGAGTAACGCCTGAGTCTATTATGGTAGCTATGATGACTTCGGCCGACGGATAGAGCGCAATAAACAATTTTGTTGCAGACATCCTTAAGAAGGTCCGAAAGGACGAAGACAAAAGAAGAAGAAGACGTGAGATGCAGCAAGAAACAGACGACCGGACGATGCGGTAAGAAGTAGACGGCAGCGGAAAACGTGATGACGACCACATCAACAGACGAGGGCGGTAGCCCAAAGATCCCCCGCGAAGCAATACTCAAACAGTGTTACCGCGGGGGGGCTTATTGGAGAAGGAGCCAGGTCCATCTTACTTAGGGTCGGTAAGGAGGACGGAGAGGATTCGGTTGCTATTGGAACTGAAAAGCTAACGGTAAACGAAGGGTTTAGTGGGTGAGAGTTCCACACAGGTGGTACCAGTCGGTGCCATATCGTCCATAATGGATTTGCCCTTAACCTCTCACTCTATAAGGAAAAAAAAACACACACACACACACACATATATATATATATATATTCTGTATCCACTTCGGGTCCAGCCCGACTCCATCCTTAAGTTCACCCTACAAAATCGACCTTTCAAAATTGTATAACTAATGCCGTTCTAATAAAAGGATACGAAGAGCCTATTTCGATTCGAAGAACTCTAAATATTTTGGGGTCTATTTTTTGTTTGTATCGAAAATAAATACGATATTCGTGTTTATCTCGTCGAGCTACCCCAGATTAAGTACAAAAGAATTTTTAACGTGATGTAGAAGCCGATCTAAAAATGATTTTGCAAGCGCAAGCGATTTTAAACACACGAAATTAGTTTTTGGAGAGAGCGCGCTCCGCCTACCCCCACTCCGCCGGTCGCCCGCCTACGCGCTCTCCGCTCGCATGCTCCACTTTATTATTTAATTACTGACACTGCAAATCAATTAAACGTATCATATTATTTTTTTCTTAAAAATATAAGTATGCAATATTACGTACTAGAGAATTTTTTGAAAAAAAAAATTATCTCGGCTCCGGATGGTCGTAGGATAACGATTTTTTTCTTAAAATACGCGAAAACGTGTCAGTAATTCCTTTTTTGAAGTCTTTTTCATAAATTGAAAACTGTAATTTAAACTTGAAAAATACATGCTAAAAAGGGCAAATTTTTAACCATCAAATTGAAGAAATTGTTACAATATGATGATAGTACAAGTCTTCAAAAAGAGAATCATCCTGGAATCGTTATTGTGGGACCAGCCCCTGAGCAAGAGGAGGCGATTTATGAGAGCATCTTTTTTTCAAGCCATATATCTCTATAAATAATCAATATTTTTTAATTTCCAAAAAAGTACTTTTTTAGCTTACCATTTGCTATACTTATAATAAAAAACAAGCATATCGACCGCACCGTTGACGAGATCTAGAGAACTCGATTTTTAACGGTTCTTACGATATAGCTCGAAATGTATCAAAGATATCGATAATTATAATAAATAATAATAATTATAATAATACCTACAACTATCTCATTTAACTTTTTTTGATCGGAGTTATAGTTTTTTAGTTATATGTAAAAAACCGTTTTTTTTTTAACTTTGACGATTTTTTAGGTTATGTTCGCCACGCAGGCTCGAGTTATACGACACAGAAACTCACCTTTATTTTTAATTTCCTTTATGCTCATATTTTTTGTTTCCGGCTGTCAATTTCTGCACATTTAACATTGGGCCGTGATAGATTGCCTGAATTATATCGGCTTAGGTGTCGGGTGTAGCTTACGCAGTCCACCGATACTTTTCGCAGCCGGCGACGTTGCCGCGGGTTTTTGTGGCCAGCACTAGCTTTATGCTGCTCGCCGTATTTGTTGCGTGTAATTTATGCGAAGGTCGGCGTACCTCATTTTACTTTTTCCGAACCCGAATGAACGCTTCTTTTGTGTGTGGGGAAAGAGGATATTGGCGGTAAGCTGCCTGTGACGAGCTTTCAGAATCATTAGCTCTGTTTCGCCGTTTTACCTCGGCACTTTTCTTGTGCTAGACCATATGTTCGAGTGGGTCTCGCTCGAGTACTACCGGGCCCTTTTCGATTTTACGAGCTTTCTCTCTTTTTTTCTTTATCTTGGAACTTGCTAGACAAATGCGGCTCTGATCACGTTAAGTAAGTTTGGGCTGGGTTTCCCCCGGGCCGTGTATGAGCTATGGCCGGCACAGATTAATTGTCGCTGCTCGATTTCTGTTGCGTTGTTGTATCTAGGTGCGATAATTTGCATTCCAAGGGCCGGCCATCTGCGGCACGTCGAGCGTCTCCGTCTCTGCTGCAGTCTCAGTTCAGTCGTAACTGGAGAAGCAACTCTTGCGTGCTTACACACTTCGCTTTTTGGTCTCGCTGGCTTCTTAATTTTTCTATTTTTGGAATGGCTCCTAGACAACCTTTCCGTTCAACCTAACCCAGACGCTTTTCGGTGGGCCGCGGAGCACATTCCGAAGTGCTCGGCGAGATTTTCATGGGTCGATTTCCTCTGTCTTAAGTGTGTCACCGATCAGCGAGCAGCCGGTTCGCTTATCGCTCGGCTCTGGACCGGCTGAGCAACCGCAACAGCTGATCACAGAGCCCGCCGCAACACCTTTCGCTGTTGAGGGAACATGTGCCTCGTCGATCCGATTGGCGCGGTACATACATCGTTTGGCTGCTGCTGCCGTTCCGTCGGCCGAATGCGATTGTGCGACGGGGCACAGGGAGCGCCTCGCTGACTGCTGCCTCCTCGTGATGGAGCATTACGCATGCGACGTCGGCACCGCTTCCTAATGGTTCTTTCTTGGCCGCTGCGAAGAAGAGCTCCGGTGCCTAGAGTATCACGCTTGCCGCTCAGCTCGCGGGCTGGGCTCTGATGATTATTGCCGGATTTCAATTCAATTTTTCTTTCTCTTTAGGTTATAACCATGTTGTACCATGGGAGCCTGGTGCTGTCTGGATCGGAGTTCTGGGGGTCTCCACCATACAGCTCGCATGTGTATTTTATCCGGCCTCGGATGCGCCCGCAGTTCCCTGTCTGGTGACGGTCCTGCGGACGGGTAAGTATTGGCGTCTTTTTGCTTGCAATGTTATTTTCACCTTTTTGCTTGCAATGTTATTTTGAACTCGCTGGTGTCCGCGTGTTCTCGATCCGATGGCTCGTTGCGTTATCGTGCGCGCTCTCTGGCCACCGATCCGTCTTTACATTTTGCTTATTGTCTATTTCGTCGTCGTCTGCTGTTGGTAAGTAAGGAAGCAGTAATTATCGCTCTGCTTTCTTTGCCCACTACTAATATACTGTTCACTCCTCGGAGTATTTTCTTACAGCGGAAAGGACTCCTAATTGGTTCTCATGCTGACACTAAAAAATCACACTGTTGGTATTTTCTGTATGAGCCTAGAAGGAATTTTCCGAACCTGGTGTCCAGGTTCGGAAAGTTCGGCACATCGGAGAAGATCGAAGACATATCTTTCAGAGGGGATCTACCTCATTGATAAGCGCGCGAAATCCTTGCGCCCCTGGACTTGACGTTTCATTTTTCACTGCAAGGCGGCAACACCAGCGTCCATGACTCATCGAGCAACAGTTGGCTGCACTGCCCCAACGTACGCGTATGCGCTGGGCCCGCTCTTACACGCTGTACGCCAGTCTTGAATATTGGAGTCCATGAAGTTTAAATTGATGAATTGGTGCTAAGGCGAGAATTTAAAATTTTAATTAAGTCACATATTTTTATTAGTGATTTAATTGCGCGTATATTATTCTTGTCTAATTTACAGTTTTATTTACACTTGTTTTTTTTTATTATTTCTTTACGAAAGCTGTCGCGCTCTTCGTGCAAAAAGTGTAATAAAATTCTTCGGCTAAATGCCAATATACGTAAATGTACGGATTGCGACTTGCCCTATCACGATATTTGTCATCACTGGGTAACTCTGATAAGTAGCAAATTTGCGTGTCAGGAGTGAAGAGCGAGAAAACTGGAAAAGAAGAAGAGCGATGCAGTTACTACCAGAATAGCTCCGAAGTCGCAAAATAAGTCTACAAGTACTATCAAACCACGCAGCCCGCTAATAAGAGGTACTATAAATAGTAGACTAATTAATACTGAGAGTGCGAAGGCTAGTAATAATACTGCAAATAATACTGTTGGTGTTAGTAACATTGGTACTGTTGACCCGGATGTTATGGGTGTAAACACTCTCGGTAGTATACGCGACATGGATACTGCGAACTTCAATGTTTCCGCGCCAAATATTAATGTACATAATAATGATTCTGTGAAACTAACACCATCCATGAGCGCCGACTCTAGGAGTGGCTCAGTCGTCGATTCTCGTGGCATTGGGTATTGCTCACTGCCATCCTCTATGCAGGACCTCTTTGGTAACAGATTTGACTCGTGGGGAAGCTCAGGACCGCTCGTGTAGATTTGGCACCCTCCACAGAATTGGAGGAGTAGATCAATTGGCTGGTAGCCAGAATTTTCTCGCTCTTCTTCTGGAAAACTCCACTCCGGCGCTGCCGAGGGTTACCAGCGTGGTCTCAGTGTTGTGGAGGACTCGCAAATCTTTGTTTCTCTCAGAGACGATGATAAGACCGTATGCCCAATCATGGCAGATATTAGTGTTAATAAAAATAGTACTGTTTGTTTGATTGACGGTAATAACAATACAGATGCTAAACAAATCTGCGCTATCGCTTTTAACCTTGATGGGTCTCGAATGCAACACAAGCGGCGTCGAATCCGGGGTACTCGCCTCGCGAAAGTTGCCACTCCGGAGCTGAGCGGAAGCGTCTCCGTAGAAGAGGCACTGGCTTGTGGTGGGGATCCGTAACGACTACAGTCACTCTACTGCGTTCTTCGCCAACGGAGGCGGAAGGAAAACCGGGAACTCCGCAGTACTTATTCTGCAATGTGCGACAAAATACCATGCCACCTGTATTTGTTACGCTAGTTTACCGTCCACCGGGTATCCGAGTCTCGAATAACTCTGATCTTATTAATCTACGCAGATACTCAGAGGACTACGAATGCAGAATTGTAATGGGAGACATCAACGCAAATATGTTGTCGAGCTCTCACGATACAGTGTTTTTTCGGGAAATCGCGCGAGAGTTAAACCTCAAATTTGTAGATCATGGCATGACGCATCATGTAAAAGATTCTCACACCTGGATTGATGTAATTCTAACCGACGAAGACAATACGGTGCTGAATGTGAGCAACTCATTAGCGGCCTTTCCAAGTAGGCATAATGTAATTGATGTTGAGATTGACTATCACACTGTTAAACCTGCAACTATCAACGGGTTTGAATATAGAGATTTCAAGGGTATTAAAACAGAGAACGGAGGAACTTCCGTCACTATTAGCCGCTTGTGATTGGTCGCCAGTTGGTTGCACTGTAAGTGGAGTTGACACACGACTAGAAAATTTTAGTCACATTATCATGGATGTTATTGACTAACTTGCTTCACTCAAACAATTTAGACCCAGAGGGAAAATACTTCCTCCTTGGGTAGACTCATACTTACGAGACTTGTGCAATCGACGAGACGCAACACGTAGACGGTACAAACGTACGAAATGGTCACAACGAAATGGTGTGAAATGAACTACGTAATCTGGGTTTTGTCTCTAAAGCTAAGAATGATCTACACGACTTCACACTAAACGAATTAAACAGTCATTTTGCTGGAGTGTCCATATCGAACTCTGAGGGCGAGGCAGACCTGGATGACATTGAATCGATGGCTGGCGAGGGAGGATTCACTTTTCGTGACGTCACTGTTTGATTTAAGTAAAGCTGATTAGAATGGGTTTCTCTAGGTTGACGGTCATGTGGACATCATCATTCATAACCGGACGTAATCAGAGAGTGGTTACCAGAACAGACGGGGAATCTGATTGGTTAACAACCAACCTTGGTGTCCCGCAAGGCTTGATACTGAGGCCTCTTCTCTTCAGCTTGTACATCAATGATTTAAAAGATGTTTGGTATAAATTCAAAAGCCCACGGGGTATTAGGATGAGGATACCCAGGTAACGAGGAATGATCTAGTTGGGATGGGGGTGGATTGCATGTCGGCTGTGGCGCGCTCTGTATCGGCTTAGGCATCTGAGAATGTGTTGCACCTCAACCGAAAGAAAACGCAGGCAATCATTTTCGGTTCCGAGCACAACATAAATCAGCTTCAGAGGCTGAACCTGCAGGGTGCTGTGGTCCAGGACGGTGTTTTCGTGCCATTAGTCGATGTAGTAAAGAATCTTGATGTGAACATGGACTCTAACCTTACATGGAAACCACAGGTGGATGCTGTTAGCCGCAAGATTAATAAAGACCTTTATGAGCTGAGATCTTTAAAGTCCTGCACCACTGAGATTCTGCGTAAGCAGCTGGCCGGCGCCCTTGTCGTTTCTCACCTGGACTATTGCTCGATGGTTTATCTGGGTGTATCAGAGGAGCTTCAGACGAGACTACAAAGGTTGCAAAATTCATGTGTGAGATATATATATATAAGGTGTTGGACGGGGCGAGCGCATCACCCCTCACCGAAGCGAGCTGAACTGCTTGGACGTTAGTGATCGAACAGCCTATTTCGCGGCGATACTTGTATATAAGGCTTATTCTATGGGGCAGCCGCCGTATCTTTCTGCCTTCTACAAAAAAAAGCAGTGCAGGTCCTCGGCGAGTGTATCTGTGGAATTCGCTGCCAGACAGCATAAGAACCTTGGCCTCGCTCTCGAGATTCAAGGTGGCTTTGCGTAGCCATCTAATAAATGCAAGCAAAAATCGGGCCTGACGACGAATCTGTACATACTGCTTATTTACTGTGATATTATTAGCTCTGTAAACGTATTAGATGTGACGGGGAAGGGAGAATGTGGGAGTTTTTCTAAAATTTGCAACAAGGTTTGTCATTGGTCTAGGTTAGGATTGGAAAAGAAGGAACGTGCATCTTTCGAGAGGTAATTCAGAAAAGAAGGGACGCGGAAAAAATTTTCGTCAATAAAGCCATTAAAGAAGGCCAGGGTATTGTCATAAATGAGAACGTGCATTTAGTCGGGTTCCTGGACTTATAACAATAAAGGATTTCAACTATATAGTTCATCATACTAAAACAATTCTACTAGGATCATACTAGTAGAATTGTTTTAGTTTTTGAACTATGGGTGCATCTATCGATGTATATTGCAGGTCTCATTTGGGAAAAACCCATGCGACGATATCTGCGCAGCAGATTTACAGGTAATCAAGGTGATGGTTTCTGTACGGTCGTAAAAGTCTGACCCATTGGGGATGTTATAATCTCACGGTGCTGCTGTTTATATATATATTAAGCTAAGGTATTCAGTACAAAAATGCTAGAATTAATGTCACAAACCCATAGATGTAAACAATATATGATGATGTGCTCGCTGTTAAAATTATTTATCAACTATGCATAGTTCTTAATAGTAAATTAATTATAAGAGATACTAGAAAGTTCTTAATGGTAAAATAACTATAAACTATACGTCGATGAGACGTAAAATTACTATAACTGCCGGTTATTTTAAAAATAAAGAAACTTGGTTTATTAGACTAGTAAAACAATATTTTAATCAACGCACAACTGCAGAATAAGATCATCACAGTTTCATCGAATAATATATGTAATTAGATACAAAATATATTACTGCAATGATAACAACAATTGTTATGAACTGTCAACTACAATTGAAGAAGTGAAAACGACAGTGGATATTTAATATTAAAATTCGAACAAAAAGGAAAAATATAGTAAAATGATTAATTTTCACATTTGATTTTATAGTAAAATGAGCCTAGTTATTCATAAGACAATTCTATAAGATATATACTCAAGTACATGTTTTGGATACTATTCGTCAGTACTTGTAATCATAACAAACATATTGCAAATTTGAAAATGAGTAATGAATACAATATCATTGATGACTACGCTTTTATGAAACTACGAAGGAACTCTGGAAATAGAATATAATATGAAAACAACAAAGCACGGAACAAATTCAAAATCACACAATTAGACTTCTAACTTTTATTACCTTTATAATCTCTATTTCCTTTTTATTCTAAGAAACCTAGTACATATAACAACCAAAAATCTTTCAATTTCTACGGTAAATAAATGTTTTTTTAGAATAATTATTACGTATCATAAAGTACTCTTAAATGTGTATCTATTCGTATAATAAATTTTGGCGGTGAGAAGAGCAACTTCATCGCTACTTTAATATCTACATAAATTATCATATAAGAATAATTTACTAAATTGAATATAGATTATAAATTCTATGTTGATCTAAATTTGTAAACGCCTTTATCAAAAAGTATATTAATTATAGACAAATTAATTTCGATTATTAAAAATTAGAAAAATAGAAATATATATTTGAAAACTCAAAACTTGTATTTAATAAACTGATATATTTTTAATATATGTTATGCAAAAGTTATCTATAAGACTATCAGATATAAAAATAGAAATGTAAGTAAAATTCCAGAATATTTACAATTTATTAATCCATAATATTTATTAATTAAAAGTAGGAATAAAACTTAAAGTTCAAAACTAATATTTCTTTTAAAATTTGTATGATACAAGCTGGAATTAACTATAATGAACGTATTGTTATTAAATTATGAATTTGCTAGCTGAATTTAAAGAAGTTACAATTTTTATACATTAAAAGTATTTTAATTATTAATTCATATGTTTGTTATCTAATAAAGTTACTATTGTACCAATAGGCAACTAGCTTGTTGGGGGAATGTCACGTCCTGAGACGTATTGTGATATTTGGCATGAAGCGATGCAAGTAGTAATATGATGAATGCGTATAACAAGTAGATATAATAATTTATTGTAAATAAAATTCCAAAATATATAATTATTTAAAAAATTACTAATTTTGATAAGTTTTTTATTAAAATAAAACACTTGTCTTTTGAAAACATAATAACTACTAAATTAAATTAACTGGAATTTTAGGATAAAAGTATTGTTATTAACTTAAGAGTTTGCCGATTAAAATTAACTAAAGTAGATCAGTTTATATAAAAATTTGCAGTACCAAGGTTATTTATAAATTATTAATTAAAAACCATTATAGATTCCAAAAATAGTGTTCTACTTTGGATGCAGTTAGTCCGGCAGGTGACACCGCCAGAAATGCAACTGAGGATAAAAGATGAAAAGAAGGAACGAAGAAGTAGTGCCTATGGTTACTCTTGATGTAAAAAATGCAGGTTGTACCTTTATATATAAGAAGAATGATGCCTGGCTATTTAAAAGACAGACACTTATCATATGATACCGAGAACGGCACCAAGACCTATAAAGTAACAGGAGGTGTTCGCCACGGATCAGTACTTAGTACACCGACTTGAAACATACTGTGCAATGGAGTACGAAGGCGAAAATTACCTAAAGGGACAACAGTTGTAGTATTCGTTGATAACATAGCAGTAGTCGTCGTAGCGAAAATGCAGATGAGGCTATTCGTATAATACACGAATGGCAAACAGAGACAGGATTGGAATTGTTTCTAGAAGTTCTTCTCATTTCTAGTAGGAAGAAGTTGCAAAACAATTATACTAACGGTGGGTTGACGTGAGATTGTGGAAGTCAATTACTACCTGACGCAGTTTTTAACCGGACATAAATGCTTCTGGGCTTACCTACTCCGGTTCAAACTAGAAGATAATTCGAACTGTCCAGTATGTTCAGACGTAACGGAGGATGCGGACATTATCGTTTGAAACTGTTAAATGTATCAACAGGAGTGAACAAAACTCGAGGGATACCTTCAATTGATTGTGGGGGCGAAAGGGTGTGGGTGAGGGTGTAGATGTTTGTGGGCGGGTACGCGTGTGTGTTAGTGATTAAGGGAGTGTGTGTCGTACGTTCCATAGGTTCACGTCGGACGCAGACAATGAATGATGACTATGGAGATGACGACCACATGAGATACAAGCGGGCGGAAGCCTTACGCCTTCCCATGAAGTATTGCTTGACGGGTGTATCGTTGGAATAAAAGGATACAGAGGATACAGCAATAATAGCCTTTACTAAGGGTCACTGAAGGTAAGAGTGGCGTTTCAGATTTAGGTTGAATTGAAAAAAAAAATTTTTTAATCCTCTGTAATAACCCATCCTTTCTCGCGACAAGCCCCTTAACGCGCGCAACCCGTCACGCACCGGCACCTTCTCTAACCCCGAACACTGCGCCGCTAGTACCGCGCACCGACGCTAGGCGGCTACGCTCCTCCGGCGCGCTGCCCGCTAGCGAAGCAACACAGCGCGGGGCATATAAAGAGGCCGGCCGAGACGGCCCAAGCATCCCCCAACGGTTCTCATAGACCCAAGAAAGCTGAGCCTAGGCAAGTGCGAGTATTTAGTCAATCAAGGAATAAACCGTTCTTTTTGTAGAAATAATTACCGCCGTAATTATTAAACCTTGATATAAGTGGCCTGATGGGAGGAGGAGAAGGCACTCGGAAAATAAGCTAGGAAAGATAAGCCTCTCTTTTCCCTTTGCCCCATTAGCTGTGGTGAGTTCTCACTGGGTTGGGCGGCCCTCCTTCGTCCAGGCTCTCCCCCAGAGCCGACCTAGAGAGGTCCGAGCCGTGTACTCTCTCTAGGCAACTGAAAGCACCGATGAGGGATTCAGTCCAGCAGCGACTGCACCGAGGGCGTCTCAACGGACACTCACTGCCCAACTAGAAAGGAGCACAGCCGCAGCTAACGACGTACTCATCGGCGGGCGCTCCCCTGCTCACCGAACCAACACGAAGGGATCACTTCGCTTCGCTTACCTCTTTCCCTGCTAAGGAGCAGGAAGGATCAAGCAGATCCGATCGGCCCTCAGCCGACCTTTCCGCGCCATCGAGTGCCTTCTCCTTCTCCCATCAGGCCCGCTTGTATCACCTTTAACTTATAATTTTTTGTCTACAGTCCCTCTGCTGATTTAATTCAGACAAACCAAGGAGAGTGACATTCTGCTTATACTACCACCTTAAACTACCACGAAATGGTGCCTCGATATCCAATCTACCTCCATAATTTTTGCAGCTCTTAACTTGTGATCGAACCTTTCGAAATTCTAGGTTCAAAGTTTATTTGGCATAAAACATAGTTATAACACAAACAGACATACATACACACAAGGAAATGAACTTGCATGCACGTACGTACGCACGCACACACAACCGTCCACGGTTTACCTGGGTTGACGAAGGATGTGGTTAGTTTCCCTACGATGTGGGGACCACACTTCCTCGGCGGGGCTTGAGACTGGACTTTACTATTATATTCACTGTGAGAATGAGAACGTAACTACATGGGGAAACGATAACACGCTACTGTAACATTTTACCAAACACAATACAACACATTACATGCTACTTATTATAAATTTATAAATTAGACATTTAAAAGCTTAGGGATAAATGTAGGAGACTATATTTTAATTGAATATAGCTAAAATTATTCTTATGTATCTTGCGAGTCACAATTTATCAATTTATTTAACTAAAAAAGGTTATAAATTTATATTCATTGTTCTAAGTTTTGCATTAGTAAAAGAAATTAGTACATTATCAAAATCATCCATCGTAAACCGATTCATCGCCCATACTTGCAACTTGGTGCTACAGGCCTCAGGGTGTAAAGAATGGAGTCTGTGTGGTTTGGTGAATTTTCAGCTCGCATAAGGCCTGTTTTACTAAAAAATTTGCATTTTTGAAGAAAGCACCCTTTTTATTGGCTGCAAGTTCACCAAAACACAAAAACTTCATTCTGTACACATTGAGGGCTGCGTTACTATTTAAGTCTGCACGATGAATAAAAATAGTTATTTATTTATAGGATTAATTGATACCTACACATTATTACTATGTATTAACACATCTAGCCCAGCTATAGTAAAACTTGATTTTATGTTTTGGTAAAAATCAAATCATTTAACTCCATGATCTTATATAATTGTAATTTTTTTATGTTTAATAGTGGACGATAATGTCACATCCCGCGTAATTTTCAAAATTTTTACCCATTTATAATACTATCCCACCTAACTTTGAGCCCGATTTAATGAGTTTCTGAACGCATGCCGCCCAGTTAACCACTACTGACGCCGGCCCCACCTATATACTCCCTCGTGCATATGCACGCCCATGTACATAGATATACAAATCCATATAATACCTCTCGTTTGCATATAAAAGCCATAAAAGCTCGAATTTAAACACAAGAGCATCAGATTTATACATGCGCGGCCGCATTTGCGATAATTTTAAACATTTACTAGTTTAAGTTTATGAAACTACGAATAATATTATTATAATAACTTATTAGAATAAGCCTAGACATATTTTATATCATAAGGAAAATCTACCTTAAAATAGAAGACAACTTTTCTATTTTAATAAGATTAATATAAGAATCAATCAACATATAACTATAATTTAATTTGAGATCAAGTTTTTATATAATATCACAAAACTTAATTTAATGACATTTAATTCAAACAAAATATATCAAAACAAATCGTCTAAATTAAAATGCAAATATTGATATTAAATTACTATATATTTTATTTTAATTCACTAGTGTACTTTATGGTAATCACTAATTCAACCAGTACTTCATATTAAATAAGAAGTGTACTTTATTGTAATTACTAATTTAAATTAGTACTTCATAAAATGCACACTTACGCAAATTTGTGGTATAACCAAGCCGTCTTTTTAGTTGGGGAAGCCCAGGAAGGGATGACCGGTCCACTACTTACGGAGTGAGCCTCCTGACCACCACAAACCACACTACCACACAAAACAAAACAAAAATACGAAAGACAAGAGACGGATCGGTACCCCTACAGCTCCTAATTCTGGAACCTACTGTAACTGTGAAGGACATAACTTCCAGGGTGATGCTGGAATATGTGGACTTAGCACAGGACAACAGCACAGGACGTCGCGGCCGCAATCAACCGCTAAACTAAGACCGAAACCGTGTGCAGCGTCCATGTCTTCGAAGTAAATAACCGTGGTCAGGCCTTGGCCGTCTGCGAGTTTAATGCGACGGAGGCAACGGACTTGCTCAAAAAATGCAGCATAAAAATCGGATAAATAAACTGTCGGATTCGACCCAGGCTCCGCGCTCCGAGGTGTTACGGGTGCCTCGGATATGCTCACGTGAGGGTTTGACTGCAAAAGACCGGACATACGTGACTGCTGCTGGAAATGTGGCCAAAGGGCGCATGTAGGCAGGGCGTGCACAAACACACCTTCTATACTTGCTTCATCTGCTCGGGGAGAGCTAACCAAGATTTAGCTCACGTGCCTGGCACAGCCACTTGTGCTGCTTTCAAAGCGCTCAAACAGAACGCAAGACGGGACAATCAAAATGGATCTGACAATACTCCAATGCAACTTGAACAGGAGCAGCGTGGCACAAACCCTGCTCCCCCAAATTGTGGAGGAAACGGACGCGGACGGGCTCGTGATAAACGAGCAGTACAGAAACCTTTCCGAACCGTCGTGGATCGCTAACAGTACGAACACGGCGGCGGTGTGGGTCCGATGGACGAAGGACTACAGTTTGACGATTGAGCGGGAGGTATCTCGAACAAAAATGAGTGAAAAATAGCGCACTGGATGAATTAATCGATTTGCTACCGTTTGAAATGCACGTACCTGAATATAGATTTTGCTGGTAGGCCCAGGTAGAAATCTAGCGGAACGTATCGAACGTGGTGAAGTCGGTATCAATCCGTTGGATGAGGCATGTCGTCAGCATGATCTAATCTACGGTGACAAACAAGGCAACCGGCACAAGGCTGATCAAATTTTAGCTAAATAAGAATTTTCATGAATGCTCGCAGATAAAACTAATGGAGACGGCAATAACAATGGCTATAATGATAGCCTGATGCATGGTGAGCAAGATAACCTTTGAAAAGTTTTTTCACGAATCAAGAAAGTACGGAAGAGGAATAAGAAAAAAGTACAAAAGAAATAAAAAAATAGTAGTAGTAGCAGCAAAGTTGATAAATCTGTGAAAAAAAGGAATTAGCAAACAACAAAAAGAACGTAACGGGTCGAAAATAAAAAGAAAGTGAATAAACAATCGATGCATGACGAGTAGAGAAAGAAGAAGATTCAAGATCATTTATTACGCGCCTCCACATCCGGCAGCGTACGCTGGTATTGATAAACTTTTTCTAGTTGCGCGTGAGAGAGGTAAAAACAGTAATATAAAAGAAAAAGTTAATTGTAAGAGTGTTGTAGAGTGGCTCGACAGTAAAGATGCGTCTAATCTACATCGACTGATCAGACATCGATTTCCGCGACGTAGTTACAATGTGCAAAATTTGGATGATATGTGGGAGGTTAATCTTATGGATTTGAGATCCTTGAAAACTTACAACGAGGGCTGCAGTTATATTTTGACTCCCATCGACGTTGTCAGCAAATATAGCAATATATGGTTGGAACCGATCAAGCAAAAAACCTCCAGAAAAGTCGTTGAGGCTTTCTTGCGTGTACTGCCGAGAAACAATGGGCGTAAACCAAAGTTTCTCCAGACCGACAAGGGTAAAAAATTCCTTGGTCGTGAGACACAGCAAGTTTTGCGCGACAATGACATCAATCACAGAGTGGCACGCAGCCCGGATACAATGGCTGCCATCGCGGAGAGACTTATACGAAGTATTAAGGAGCGAATTTAGCGATATTTCAATCACAAAAATACACGGAGGTAGATCAATGTGTTGCAGAATATTATAGAGGCATACAATCAGAGTAAACACTCAGCTATAAAGCTGACACCTGCATCTGTGAACTTCTACAATGTTGGAAAAGTACGGGGAAATTTACAGCGTCGCTATAATAATAACAATTGTTGTAATTTACCCAAGTTCAAAGTCGGTGAGTTCGTTCGCATCAGTCGTGCACGATCCGTCTTTGACGAAGGATACGAGAGCGGCTGGATACTAGATTTATTTAAAATTGTGCGAATTTCTCTGAGACGTCCACCACCTGTCTACCGTTTGTAAGATTTTTCAGGTGAGGACATAGATGGTGGTTTCTACGCGACGGAATTGAGCAGAGTTCGAAAAGATCTGGTCACGGAATCATTCAAAATAGAAAAAATTTTACGCAGCTGAGGTAAGGGTCGCTCAAAGGAGTATTTCGTCAGCTGGAAAGGCTATCCAGAACAGTTCAACTCCTGGGTCAAGGCTAATCAACCTTCGTAAATATGAGGGATCAATTTTACATTATTCTGCCTAGCAACAGCAGTATGCATTATTTCGCGGGAAACACTACAGCGTATTATGTTACACAGTTGCCACAATAGATCAGATTACAAGGTTCATGGCTGGTCGTGCTCCCAGAAGTTCAAATTCCGCTGACATTCCACACGTGTCAGTCGACAAAGAAGAAGAGAACATTTTTTCTTAAACGAATTCTCCGCACAAGACTCGAAACGAATGAGCTAAGAGTGGAAAATTTTACAATCGCAGAATCATTGATTCGTCCAGGAAATTACAAAGACACTAACACTCTCGTTGAGGAGATAAATAACTTAGAATGTATTAGTTGTCATTTGCGACTGATAGTTAAACGTGGTGGTTATGTGACAGTCAGCAAAATCTGTGGAAAGGATAGCTGCTCTCAGGTCAGTCACGAACTTCCTTATCGGAATAAATGCGAAAAATTCTCGGATTTGAGAAGGATAGGCAGATTCTCTTTGTTGCCGATCAATACACCATAGAGGCTGATAGACCTGCTCGAGTTTCCAATGGTCTGCCAGTCATGTTTATGATCTACAGCGATATCTGGGAACCGTATATGACAGGTGGTGTTCAATCAAGGTTGCTACGCGCTGTATCGATGAATACCGATAATTACGAACACGGTACTACCCGAATCAAAAGTTTCTCTCCGACAATGTACGCACCGTTGTTATTCAGCTCATTTCAGACCATTGAAATAGATATAAGAGACGAATGCGGACAATCGATACCATTCGATTATGGGACAGTGATTACTTCAGTTGCCAAATTGGCAATGGCTACCGTGGGGTAGAAGGAGGGAGTAGGAATCCGTACACCGAAGGAATTAGCCTTATTTACATCGGTTCTCCGTACCACAGAATTCACGATGGTATCGGCTTCTTCCTAGCCGGTATATTCCGTCGAGTTCTCCCTCTTATTAGACGGGGAGTCAAAGCTGTCGGTAAGAAGGCTGTACGTACGGATCTCAACATTGTGTCCGACGGCACGCAACATACCAGTTAAGGAGTCCTTCTGCAAACCGTGTAAGAGAATCTTGTGAAGTTCTGAAAAGAAATGCGGAAAAAAATTGGACAGACTGATGGAGGGGTCGGGATATAAAATGACACGCTATGGGAATCCAGCTCAGTTGCAGTTGCTCGGTGAACCTGTCACAATGCGCAAGAGAAAGAGGGGTGTCGGTAGGAAAAAACGTAAAACTGACAGTAGTATAAAACGCAAGTCGAGTTCTTCGAATCTTTGCTGCTCAATCAGTGTTAATGCACTCTCTTTGTTCCCCCTCCGATGAGGGTCGCATACGTGGCGGTTACCACCTCCACAGCCACCATCTCCACATTGCCTATACTACATACCAAGCGCTCGGAGTAGTTTAGTCGTTTCAAAGTGGTGATAGAGGTGACAGCAACAACATGGCGCACCAAAAGGAAGACCGGCTTCAGCTGCTAAATACCCTTTATACTTTAGACAAGTCGTACGCAACGGAGATCATTGTCGGCCTGAAATACACAGCTTCAGAGATGAGTACTACGATCATGTGGTGCGTCTATGACGACTCCAATGGAATAGCTTTTAACTACAATGGATGGCTACAATTCAGAGACTGTTTCAACGAAGTATCTTTGTGGACCCAGCAGCGAAGACATGACGGGTCAACAGATTTACGGTACAGGATGGATAGCAACATTCACACACAGTGGGAAAGACAGGGCTATCGAAATTGAGGATAATACTCTTCCTAGAACACTTCCAGTTCTCAGCAAATGCTATTGTGCAACGATTATGATGAATAAAGGTAAGTTTCTTCGTTTGAATGAATATATTGTGAAGTGTATTAATGCACGCCTAGAATATCTTAAACTTAAAGCGGGCATTGTAAGTTGTGTTGCCAGCGAGACTGTAGAATACATTAAGAGTGTTGATCTAGACAATATACCACTCATGAGTACTGGTGTGCATACAACGACTTTTGTCAAACAAATTAGTAACCTGATTGATGATAAATGGTTCGATATTACTACAGCCAGTGTGCAAACGCATGCGAAAAAATTGAAAGACCAAATTCCGTTTAGCCGAAATGACACTGTCAATGTATTTTATCAGCTTGCGTCACAGCACCTCGATGTAATTGTCGACTTAGTGAGCAGTCCCAACGAGTGATATAATGTTTTTTTTAATTTTTGATATTATAACCAATTTTTTTATATCTATATCTCTTAACGCCGTATATCAGAATGAATTTGTAGAAATATCGATGATCGAATAAATAATTGATTATTAGTGAATATAAAAATACTTACCTTCTTTTTATTTATATCCATACCTTTTCTCCATTTCTATGTTACATCTTGTATATATTTCATACACTCTTTTACTCAAACTTAAGCGCAAAGAAAAGAAAGAAAAGAATAAAGAAACACAGAAAGAAAAATTAATAATAAAAAGGTGGGTGAAGGGGAAGGGGGCTGTTACCCCCTCCCCACCACTGGAGCAGATACACGGCAGTCGCTCCTCCCGCAAGTCCCCCCCCCCCCACAGTGGTGCGTCAGGACAACCAGCGGCGGCGGCGGCTGGTTTATTTTAACGCGGCACTGTGAGGGGATTACTACATGCGTAAAATCCCATTTAACGCATACTGTGTTAAAAAATAATGCTCAACACTCGTACATGAGGATTTTAGACCTTGTGTTATGCACACTCGGTGCGTAAAACATTACTTTACGCACTTGTATCGAAAAGTACTATTAGTACTAAAGAAGCTGTAGAACAAATATGTATAGACTATCTAATAATAGATACTTTGTAAATTGTAATTTAAAATATTTTCCAATTTTTTTTTTGTAAACTATAATGCTGTAACGGTTGTGTTTTCCCTTCTGCCGGAATCTCAGTCGGGAATCAGGATTGGAAAAGGAAATGGTAAATAAATAAGCTTATTTGTGAAAATATAATAAATATATATTATGGTGGAAATTAATATCGACGCCTGAGAGGAATAACCCCCTATCATCTGGCTCGTTTCAGTAACCCTCTATCTCCGAGCCCGATTCGAGAACCCTTTATCTCGGAGCCCGATTCAAGAACCCACTATCTCGGGAGCGTATTTCATTTCTCAAAATTTGTGGTGGCAGCCCTGCAAGATTTAAAAACCAATACAGAATAAACATAGTAATTCGCAGTTTTTCAGGAATTGCGCTTTCGTTTATTTCGGGTGGTTTAGGGGATGAAATTCAAAAATTTATTTCACCCCTTGTCCATCTACTCTATTGTGCTAATAAACGAAAGCGCAATTCCTGAAAAACTGCGAATTACTATGTTTATTCTGTATTGGTTTTTAAATCTTGCAGGGCTGCCACTACAAATTTTGAGAAATGAATTACGCTCCCGAGATAGTGGGTTCTCGAATCGGGCTCGGAGATAGAGGGTTACTGAAACGAGCCCCGTGATAGGGGGTTATTCCTCTCAGGCGTCAATGTACAGTGTGAAGTTTAGTTGTTTTCTCCAATCTGAAACAAAATAGGTAAACGCATATGATTTAGAAAGATATTGCTTACAATGTTCGTCAAGATTTGTGTTTTTACATAAGCCAGGTATTGGTATGATGTTGCCAGTTGCCCTGTGAGCGCACAGGGGCAATCATCGTGGCAACGGTCGAGTGCAGTGCTCAGGAATCGTGTTGAGATGTGTACTCACGACTACACAGGGCTACTGTTGTGTTAGCCCTCGTATTTTCTTTACCATGTGTGCGCACAACGGCCAAAGACGTATCCTACGGGGACGTGTGCGCACGACTCCGTGTGATTCCGACCCTTTTTTTGAGGTATGTCTCTCTCTTATCCTGTGTTCACAGTGGCAGGAGAGAAGGGCCTTTTAGCTGATAAAAAATGAATTTATGAATGTCTCATCAAGGACTATTCTTTAATATAATTTTGAAATTTTTTCAAATATTATATTTCGGGTATCTTCTTTGTTAGATATAATTACAGACGACCGTACGGCAGCGCGTGTTATGAGGGACAAACCAAAGATAATGCAATACCTAGGTGAACCTAGATGCAGGACAACACAAAAACAAATCTAATAGACATCGGTCGAGAGAATGGTACATACATAGAATGATAAAATAAGAGACTTATGAGTTTTATATAAAATAGGACAACGTAATCATAACACTAAAATGATTCTAAAAGTATTTATATCACAATGAGAATATTTTATTTCATATTTTACAATGTATATTAAATCACGTATAGATTGTTTTATTTAACTATTTTCTTAAACAATGTATTGTTACATTTATTTTATTATTTTATAACTGATAAAGTAATGAATCATAATGGTATCTAAATACGTATTCCGCGAGCGAAGCACGGGTATTAGTTATAATACATTAATGTATATTAGTATATATTAATGTATTGTAACTAATGATTTCTGCTTTTAATATTTAAAAAATTGCCAAAGAAATTATTAACATAGGCATGTTACTACTCATGTAGAATGTTTGAGTTATAATCCAAGGTGTAAAAAAACTACATTTAATAGATAAAAAGTCGAAACAAGATAATATCGTTCTAATTTATACAGAATTGTAAATTCATATACAATAGTTTTTCCCAAGTTAAACATTCAAATGCACATAATTTTTATGTTAACAGAGCTTTATCATTGAAATTCAAAACTACTCATGCCCCTCCAGGAGATACATTGGTCCACCGCGGAGATGTACTAACGTCACTTTATTTCATATCAAGGGGAAGCATAGAAATTCTGAAAGATGATATTGTTATGGCTATTCTTAGCAAAGATGATATATTTGGAGAAAATCCCTGTATATATTCAACTATTGGGAAATCTTCCTGTAATGTATGTGCGTTAACTTATTGCGATTTGCACAAAATCCATCGCGATGACTTGCTTGATGTATTGGCTCTCTACCCTGAATTTGCTAATCACTTTAGTGAAAATCTTGAAATTACTTTTAATATGAGAGATGTAAGTATACTCTAACAATATATAATAATACCAATGTTAAATTATAATTGTATATTATATTCTTAAGACCAAAATATGTATATGTAACTCCTGTATGATAAATACCTATAATAAATTAAGTACAAGCTATCTTATCCCGCACCTCTAGGGAGCACTCAGGATAAGCCAATGCTACTCATTTGTCTACATCAGCAGCAAATGTTGGATGATCTCTCCTGTTTTTTGTCGCTTATTTTGAAACAAAAAATAACTATTAGAACCTAAATGTTCATCAAATCGTGCCTCTAATTTTCTCCAATAATGTCTTAAGATCTAAAATAGCTATATACTTGAAACTAGTTAACACACGTTTTGCTTTATCTCCTAAAGAAGTTGCAAACGCTTCGATCTTCTTTTCATAATTTCAACCGTTAGCCCTTGCAATTAAATTGAACTGATTCAAATACTCTAATAAAGGCGATGTACCGTCATACGTATCAGGTTTCCAATTATAACCTAACCCTAAATTGACGGGAATCACGGTAGTATTTGTGTCTTTTGTGTATTTGTATCTTTTTGTGTACCAGTATTACTGTTTGCAGTGATTGATGTTGTGTTACTCATCTGGTTTAATCTTCGCCGTTATTAAATTAGTTATTATTTAAGGGAAACGTACTGTGCATACGAATCACGCATACGAAGCTTTGCTGACAAATTCGTTTCCTGCATACTACGATGTTACAATGTTGCTCCCAACTCTTGATTGCGTTTGCATAAAGCATCGCGATCACGAAAGCATCACAGCACGTAGTATATCCATTTTATTTTGTTCATCATTGAGTTTCAACAGCATTTCCTTCGAAATATCATGGGACGCGGCTGTCGGTTGTAAGCTATCGTCTCCGCGGATGTTGGAGGCATTGTTGGTCGCAATAATATTTAAGAATATCGAATATTATTTAACACATATTAACTATTTTTATTTTAAGAGATAAATCTAATTTTACATTGTAACGTCATACTTTGTGTGATTTACGTAGCAGTCCTGCTCATGTCAATTTGGAAAAACCTAACTACCGAACATATTGCATAGATTTAAGAAAGGCTCTATGTAGCCAGTGCGAGCGAACCATTCCCAACATGTAACTCCTTATATACAAAATCCTACCTAGCTCTCACTTTTACCTAAGCTATGCATAAATACGCGCTGCCCCATAGTATTCTGACTTAATTGTAGCTGCGCACTCTCTCTCTCTCTCTCTCTCTCTCTTTTCCTCTCACTCTTAAAGTCTCATACCCATACTACATAATTGGCTCTCGCAGTGCCTCAGCGGCTGGTTGGATTAACTCGCGGCATGGTGTTTTATCGCTTCCGAATCTTCATGGCACTCTGTTCCAGTATCGAAAAGGATCGCCTTGGCAAGTAGCATTCCCGAGTACCATAGTTTTCGCATATACTAGCCTTCGCATATCCTTCATATAATTATATATCGTGTATTACCTGCATATTGAACTTTGTCTAGATAAGGGAATCATTGCGCATAAACGTAGTTACAACAAATAAGCCAACTATGCATCAAGTCCCTGTGACAAGTCGATGAAGGAGAAAAGCGACAACCATTTGCCATGTAAGTATTACGAGTATTGGAAACTCCTGAATCCGCAATCCCGGAATAGTTAGTAGTTAAGTTAGTAGTAAAGTTACATTCGTGCTACAAAAGTAGCTGGCGCCCATGAAGTCGTTTTTCTATGTAAGATAATCATGAAATGAGTATATTAAATATAATCACATTATTCTTTATTCTTAACTGCTTAAAAGTTATTTCCCCTACCTTATACAAGCTACGTTAAAGACTACACTAACGCGGCGGGAATGTTTTAGTTTGCATTGCTAAAATATTCATCATAATATAATATAATCTACCACGTTTACGTAAATAATCTATATAAAGTATATGCAATATATATAAAATATAATTTCGTGAATTATAGTTTGACCATTAATTTAGTTATTGACTTCCAGTCAATAATAAATAATTATTTCTTTAATGATTTTCGCGTTTTTCACGTCTATTAATCGGGATTAAACTGACTTGTTTTTGACCGGCGGACAAATAAGGTATTTTAATTACTAAAAAATATTTTTTACCATGCATGCACGATTTTTGCGATTTTTTCGACCTAAACATAGAGACTATGTTATATAATTATCTATATATAGAATTGCTAGTTAGAGTCTATAGCATCGCTAGTTAGAGCGCAATCGAGCATGAGTCGTCAAAACGCACCCAGCAATAACGCGGACTGACCCCGAAGCTAATTCTCACGATTCAGCGCGGCACCTTTCCCACGATTCCGGACAATCGTCCGACCAAGAGCCAGAGTGATCAGATGTCGATATCCTATTCTCTATTCTCTTGCAAACATAACTTTTTACCGTGCGAGAGCAATAAAGAGAAAAAATCGCCAACTAGTAAGCCTGCCAAGAGCCACACCACAGAGGGCGAGAGCCGGCTCGGCCGTTTACTCGCCGCTCAGTCCCCGCTTATTGACACGGAATCCACGATCCAGCACGAGGCAGGCAGTTAGACTCGGAGACAACATAGATTAGATTCGTGTAACTATAAACGTCATTACACCGAGTTTACTTTAATACGCTCTCTTTCATAAGTTATTAATTTATTATCAATTATGAGTAATAAGCGAATGCATTCACCGATAATCTATCGTATTCATTTCTCGCTCCGATATTTTCGCAGCAACTGTGAGTTTGACACCTGATGGAGAACAAAACTATTGACCCTCACATGTAACATTTTTCTGGTGCTATGTGTGGGATTTCGTTCGTTCGCAAAATATACGGGTGCATTTATAACAGCGCGATAGAAGTAGATTATTCGGGCGTTATTATCCATAAGACAGGAAGGAAGGATGAAATAAGTCCATATACTTGCCATCGCAGCCAGCTTAAGGTAAGTCAATTAAATTATCAAATGACTTCCTCAATACGCCCTCGGACTAAGATCAGTGAGAACCTTCTCGGTTCGGATCACTAACTATCTAACTCGAAATTCTCTCGAAAATTACATTATTCCATGGACTTAATTACCGTATTAAATTACGAAAAATGGCATCAGGAAAAAAACCGATTAAAACTACCGCCTTCAAATTCCGACGATCAAACTACCCTCGATGCATCGAAGGCGCCTCTTAATGAAACCGAGAACGTAACGTTTCAAAGGCGGTCACAAGAGTTTGAAATGTCGGAAGACCCGGCTCTTGTTACAGACTCAAATTAGACTAGGACTGCAACTCGCGGGATTAGAGCTAGCTAGCCCCACGGTCGTAACGGTAGACATCGCGTTAAAACAGATTCGCTTAATACTACGACAAAAAGATTTAGTTCCCAGGAAAAGAAACGGGTATTAAAAGTAGCGTTGGAACATTTATTATCACTTAGAACTCAAGCAATACGGCTTGAAACACACTGCTACAAATCAATCAACTCAATACACACAATACTGGCGCTATCACTAAGAAAGTAGAAACTCACAGCGGGCACATTCGATATAAATAGAGAAAGAACACATCAAACCGCCGCGGGTCAAAGACTAATCTTCTCAGAAGAGACATCAAAAGTTTTAGAATTTGACAGCACGGACATATTCAACGACTTACGTGAGCATAAACCAACCTCACTACTAGTAAATGACAATAAATTTAACCTAAACTTTAGATAAAATATATGCTATAGACGGAGAGCTTAAGGGGACAAAACATTCCTATTACCTGAAAAATAAGAAAAAGTAAAATTAATATATAAATTAGATTTTATGAAAAGATGTTTTCTATAATAATAGTAGGTCAAATTACCTACAATTTGACCCCTCATAGGCTTTATATTCACCTACCTAATAGTGATGACAGTATGTATACCTATCAAAGTATTTTGGCACTGTCCGTAAGATTCCAAGTGAACCGATGGATGAAATAGGCTCAAAATTTTATTTATAAGTTCTATACACCTGTCATTCTTATATGAATGATGTGATTTTGATTTGAATGCGTAGAAGTTTTTACTACTAATTATTTTATGAAACAACTTCTACACATTCAAATTAAAATCACAACCTTCATATAAGAATGACAGGTGTATAGAACTTGCAAAAAAATTTGAGCCTATTTCATCCATCGGTTCACTTGTAATCTTACGGACAGTGCCAAAATACTTTGATGGGTATACGTACTGTTACCACTATCAGGTAGGTGAATATGAAGCCTATGAGGGCTCAAATTCTACGTAATTTGGCCTACTATTATTATAGAAAACATATTTTCATAAAATTTAATTTATATATTAATTTTACTTTTTTTTATTTTTCAGGTAATATGACTGTTTTGTCCTCTTAATCCACCACGTCATAATACGCTCCATAATGGATATCCAAACACAAACGCATTCGCGGAACCGACGATTTTAGACGAACGAGTCGATTTTAAAATTCATCATTTACCGAGAGTAGACACAGAGACGACGTTATATAACGATAAACAATATATTATAGCAATTGTGGTATTACAGCAGCAGAATGCCTGAGTTCCAGTAAAACGGATGTGCGCTTAGAGAGACTAGAGTGGGACGTACATGTAGTTCACAAATTTTCCATAGATACAGATAGTATTTTAGGATGGGATGTATTAAAGAAATATGGTGGAAAGGTCAATGCGGCAGACAGATGTATAAATTTGGCCAAATCTTAATACCTTTTACTCAAGATGAATGATTTATCATACCTGTACGAAAGCGATAAGTAATTCATGCAAGAGCCAGCGACTAATCGGAGGAAGTCGGAATTGCCCTTTCATAGTATTTAGGAGAAGGAATATATCTTGGAAATTTTATTGGCGCGAATCTAAACGGGATGATACACGCGTTATGCGTCAATACGACAGCGAAGAAAATAGAAAAAAAAACGCATAACGAAGCAATAATGGAAGGCGGAGAAGATATTGACTTAGAGAAAGGGAAACCTAGCGAGACAATCATCATATGTACTATATTTTCAAACGAAAACAAGGACAGGGCTCAGAGAATTTTCGTACTCCTCGATCTGGCAACATTAAAAGACCTAACGGGGAAGGAAGGTGATGATTTTAAAGAGATAATTCAGGAAAGACCGCATGTTTTCGGGTTGCCCGGTAAAAAACTCGAACCGACAACACTGGTATTACATAAGATACCCATCAGTACAGATATTCCAATCCACACTAAGGCATACGCACCGAGTTAAGAGAAAAAGGAGGAATTAGTACGCGAAATAAAACAGTTGCTGAAGGACGACGTAATAAAAAAGCCCGCATCGGACGGGACAAAAAGATGGTAACAGATTTTAGAAAACCAAACGAGGTAACAATAGGAAACAGCTACCCAATATACATTAGCGCGGATATAATCAACAGTGTCACCTCAGTCAGATGCGGTGCCCGCGCCGGTCTTCACGGTGCCTTTACGCCATTACTGCTACCAATGACTAGGCATAGGCCTCAAGGGTGCTCCCTCAACCTTCCAGTGCCTCACGGGCTTGGCTCTTGCGGGTCTACAGGGGACAGAGTTGTACGTCTACCTCGACGATATAATTATTTTTGCGAGAGACCTCGAGAAATACGGCAAGAAGTTTCGTCGCCTAATAAACGATTAGATGAAACTAACTTGACAATTGAACCTCTGAAATGCCAATTCTTGCAAAAAGAAGCACCTTTCCTAAGACACATCGCCAGAGGATGAAATATTCGAGCCGACCCCAAACAAATAGAGGCGGTGAACAAATTTCTGATGCCAACTAATGCCAAGAAAATAAAACAATTTCTAGAACTCTCAAGGTATTGCATGCGCTTCATTAAGGACTTCGCAAAATCAGCAGCCATCTTATCCAGGCTACTAGGCCTTCAACACAATACGAACAGCACTGTGCAAGGAAACACTATCAGTTTTGCCTGAACCGGCAGTTGGGAGACTCTCTCTTCTCACATAAGGAAGTTGATTTATCTCAGCTTGCGGCCTCTGAAATGAGTACTAAAACTCATGATCACGTAGGCTCTCACAAGAGCTCTACAAAAGTCCCCTAAGGCACCTCGCTAGAGTCGTAACCCTTGGTTAGAGTTTGCGGGTTCGTTCTAGCAACTCTACGTCTTCAACTTCGCAGTCGAAATATGTGGCTCCGGTTTACACCATTCCACCGTGAAGTCTGCTATCACTGCCACACAGAGTTCAACCCTTATCCGGGGAACACAGTGCAAACCAACGCTTTCAATATGATACTGTGGGGCTTGGCTTCCCGGCCCTGTGTACTGGTGGTCCGTCATAGCACTCATCGGTTCGGTGACTACTTATTAGATAATCCCCTACCCAGATTTATTCCGTGAGAAAAGCGCGGTGGGTTTTCGTATGCGTTTGATCAGCGTTTCACAAGTTGCCTTTCCTTGCATT
This sequence comes from Muscidifurax raptorellus, assembly GCA_020010945.3. NCBI lineage: Eukaryota > Metazoa > Arthropoda > Insecta > Hymenoptera > Pteromalidae > Muscidifurax > Muscidifurax raptorellus. The sequence continues at coordinate 366,816 of JAHUUD020000085.1, forward strand.
CAGCCAATCCCAGAGAGTTAAGTCTCCTTCCGTCAGTAATGCATTAGCGAAGCCGCGTTGAGCGGGACCCGGCCAATATTCCAGCAGGGAGGAGTCGCATCCTGGTTGATTCCTCTCTCCAAGACCCATTGCTTTATGTTACCATACTAACCACTGGGTCCTAGTTCGATTCTCACCAGATGCTCCAGAGTCACCAGAGAGCTTCATTGGGTTAATCTTCCTGCCTTCCTCATTTCACCTGCTCTCCTTTTGGGCATTTCAGCAGGAAACTTTTCTCCTTCAGCTATTTCAGCAGGAAACTTTTCTCCTTCAGTGCCCCATTTAATATTTGCTACCACCTCCCCATGTAGGAGAACTCAAACTTCCTTTGTTTACTCCGCTTTATCCCTCTTTATATAACCCCTCGCGAAGCCGTGACTCGCATAGAGAGTCACTATGTTAATTATTGTAAAAAGAATATTTATGAGGGATACATTGAATAATGCCGCCGAATATTTGTATTAAAACCTATGTACTGCACAAGCGCGACAGTGTTGAGAGAGAGAGAGAGAGTGAGACTAAAACCGAATGTTAACGAATTTGTAAGGCCTTGGCCACTTCTATACCGACCAGCCTCAGAGACACATCGAGCCAGCCGTGTACGAGACTTTAAGAGTTTCCGCGTGATTTCAGAGCACGGGATAACACTCAAACGAGAGGACGAGGAGATTTGTGGAAACCACAAAATCATAGAGGTAGTCGGGTAGTTCGTACGGCGGGAGATTTGCGAGAGTGAGCCGTCTTCCGAAATGGTTCTCAGACGAATATTGGGTAAGTAAATCCTTTATTTCTCGTAACGGAACTCCCTCCGAGAACAAGAGTCGAATCACCGGGTATTATGAGAAAGCGCGGCCTGGCGCCAAATAATAAATTCGGTCGCGTCTTTTGAGAAGCATCTAGTTGAGAAGTTACGTCCTCTAAATGCGAGTTCTCCCGCGGAAAATACAATGTTACAGTCTTCACCACTTGCTTGCACTCCTCGGATATTAAAATCAATTCTCTTCCTTATGTTATAGTGAGCTACATTTTTCTCCATTTCCAGATCAATTGGAAGGGCGGCTGCTATCACGTGCGCCCCTTCGTGCGAGACAATACCATACGCTTTAATCATATGTAGATGTACTCTTTTTTGTAGTTGAGCGAGTTTTCTTTTGTCGATTGCGTTAGTCTTGGAAGAAAGAGACCTTTGTATAGGTCTTGCAGTGAGCTAAACTCTAAGCCCTATGTTTATCTCGCCATGTTTGCCATCTCCTTGGTTGCATTCTGATTTTTGACTGTGAGGTTTTCTATGTAAGAGAAGAATCTTAGCCTTTCGGTTATTCTCATTCCTAGATAGTCTATCTCTCTTAGAAGTTTCAGCTTCTTCCCTTTTAGTTTTACAATCGGGGATTCCTTTTATCTAGTGTACCTTTAAGGAGGATCATTCCGCACTTTAAAACTGATAAACTCGACTTATGCTCTTAAAGCCATCTTTGAGTTATGTCCATCGCTTCTTGCCTTTAACTTGAAAGCTCTCTTCGACTGTTACCCCTGAAGACAATCATGATGACTGCGTACGCTAAGACCGTCAAAGACAAGGTTCCATCCTGGGGGGCCAAAGATTAAGCCCTGGGGGCAACCCTTAGTTACTTCTTTCCTTACTTCACAAAAGGCGGTTTGGCAACATACCTTTCTATCCGTTAGATAGCTCTGAATTACCTTATGTACGTTCGACAGGCACCCTCTGACTTTTAGATTTTCCAACAGTCCGGGCCACCATATGCTATCAAAACCACCTGCGATGTCCAGAGGCATTGCCAGCACGTATTTAGAGTCTCCTGATTCTCGGGCTAATTGCCTTAGTCTGACTATGGCGTCCTCCGTCGATGGTTCGGCCTGATTTTCAGTATGGCTTCAGGCCGGAACGATCCTCCAAATTTTTAGTCATTGAACCATTTGGACTCACTGTCGTGTTTACAGCTCTTCTGATTTGACCCGTTATACGTTTCCCGGGGTATCCCCACACGTTTTTGATGCCTTCTAAGGTTACATACTCTCTATAGCTCTGCTCCTCTTTTCAGATACTACACAGACAAGTCACATGCTACACGTATTGCACCTTCAATTTAACGAGCCAAGCTCACTTACAATTAGTCTCACCTTCTCGAATATTGAATCTTGGGTTGAGGACCCTCGACACTCTGTCTCCTTGGCTGCGAAAATCGAGCTTCATAATGATAGGTCTATGATCACTAGCAGTCCAGCCTTCCAAAGTACAGCTGGTAACCAAGCCCTGCAGGTTAGGAGTCACTAAAGTGATATCTACATCGATCTCTCCCCTTGCTATTTGGCAAGTTCAAAATCCTCCTGGTTAATTCACAACAATGAGATTATTTGAGGAATAAAGTCCTCGTGGATTTTTCCGCGTTTGTCACTACTTGAATTCCCCCAACACTCAGACTTGATGTTGGCAGCCATTGCTACGAGAACGCGTTTTCTCTTTATTTGGTGGAGCGCCGTTCTGAGTTGTTCTAGATATTTTTTAATAACATCTTTGAATTGACAGTATAGACTCATCAGGTATATTTCTCCAAAAGCTCCGCAGACCTGTATGCATATGCAGTGACTTGTGCATAAGCTTGTAATCTTTGTGGTTGTTAGGTCGCCGGGAGCGTGTAGTGCTATGGCTCCGACGCTTTCCTCAGGCTTGTCCCCTCTAACCACTCCAATATTACTACCAAGGCCCGTAATCTGCCTACGACAGACATACGGCTCTTGGAGCAGGGCTGCATCGATAGTTCGATCAGCCATGGCCTTTCAAACTTCATCTGTTACAATCCTTGCATGACCCATGTTCAGCTAAAGGATTCGCAATTTAAGACTTCCAGTACCATCATTAGGCGCGCTTCTTACATGCTCTCTGGTTGGTTGGCTATCCTTGTCTATCGCCCGTCTCTTCTCATGTCCTAGTGATTCCAAGGAGTCATTTTGTGACCGCTGTCTCTTCCAAGGCAACAGTCTGTCACAGTCGTTATTGCTGAACTACCTTTGCTCGGCGCCAGTATCAATCCCTCCAGGAGCGGAACCGGTACCTTTAGCTGAGGTATGCTCTTCATATTTTTAAATCTTGTACGTGTAAGCAAAGCCTAAGTTTTTATCTTGAAACGGGCCAAGCAATGCCGAGGCAAGGCCGTATTTGTGATTCGAGACTCGGTGTGGGGAAGAAGCGAGAATGTGCTCGAGGAAGCAAGATTGAACTCACAATCACCCCGCACTATCGGTTGAGTGAAGGCAAGCTTTCCCTACCCTCTGTAATGGAGAAACCACCAGAGGCAAGCTGCTCGTGTGCACCGGGAGTTGTGGAGGGGAATCTACTCCACGAGCACCGCACACTTCGGAAATCCACAATCTTACGACCAATCCGTACTCGAGTATACTACCCACTTATGAACAGGTATCTACCTTCCTGATCCCAAGGGGTATTCGAGAGAGGAGGGTAAAAAACAAGTAATAATTAAAGTTGAAACAAGGAATTAAGTAAAAAAAATATATATATATATATATTGTCACAAGAATACAAATCTAGTCTTATGCTAAATGGAAAGGTGGAGGGTTCCCTAAGTACTGTTCGGGAGCACACTGCTCGCTTGCATACTAGGTACTAAGGAGGCAGAGCACTTGGAGAGGACGACAGTTCTCCTTGCGCTCTCCGCGTTAGAGTCAGATCGTAAGTGATCGCTGATGGCTGCGGGTCTCCTTTTATATCCGTGGCCGTCCCTGTCTCCAATGCTTTATGCGCTCACGCCATCTGCCTACGCTTAGGTAGGCTATTACCTGTGAATACTAGCGCTCACTTAGTCAGTAACTTATCTCTTAGCATTTATCGGTAAGTTATCCATTGGTAGTCTCTTACCTACCACGTGGTGCCGCCGTCTCAATCTACACTTTAAGTTTTTGTGTTATGCTTTATGCTTTAATGTCTTGTTTACTAGTGAGCGATATACGTGCGTGACTTCGAGCTTGAGAGAGAGAGATAGAGAGAAAGATAGAGAGAAAGAGAGAGAGAGAGAGAGAGAGAGAGAGACAGAGAGAGATGAAGAGGGAGAGTTTGAGTTCTTGTAGAGTTTTAGGAGATAGCTTGCTTGTTTCGTTTCGGTATGTGGCTTCTAGTGCCACAGCTTGCATATTTAAATTATTACTAGTGATCTGCTATTTTCCATATCTGGCCTCCCTCTAGGCCATGCAAGATCCTTGCACTTCATAGTGTTTAATTATCAGTATTATGTATATGATCTCGCGTTTTCAAACGAATGACTTATGACTATTTATGTTCACCTATAGATACTCATGAGCAGCGAGATGCATATTTAAAACTAAGTTAAAAATACTTGCCTCCATCCACTTACATATTTATAGATATTTACATGGACGGACCTTGATTGCTTTCCATAGTCGTGAAGGTGGTACACCTCCTAAGTCCCACTGTCAGTAGATTCGGAGTTCCAAGCACTCGCGTACTTAAGCCTTTCAGCATTCTATTGTGAGTTTTGCTTTCAATTAGACTCTGTAACTTCCATATTACGGATGGCGGTGCTGCGACTTCGTCTTTCTCCCTTACTAAACACAATGGATGATCCGTTTCGGTTGGCACACTCATCGAGTGGACTCGACTGAGTTCTCGCACCTTCGTACTAAGCCTGTGTTTTTAAAGTGTGATGTCCCTTCCGGAGTTAGAGCTATAAGGCGCGAGCCTCCTGTTTTCACTCCTACTAAGCATGATCATTACGGCGGTGCTTTTCGAGGTGCTGTGCACTCTATAGTTACCTGGTAACTCTTTGTGCATTCCTCTACTAAGCACCGTGACTTAGTTTCTTTCAGGTTCAGACGAATGCTCGCCTTACTAGAAACCAGGGGTTATCGAAATTCGCATTCGAAACGTATATTTAAGGAACATTTACAAACTGTGTCATAAAGGTGTGTCACTTTAGAGCCATTTTACCATAGGGCGACTCATGACAATGCAGTGTGGGTGGAGCGTTCTTATGCAATATATAGCTTGCTCTATCTCCCATTCTCCGCCGCAGAGGATCTCTCATATCTGTCAACACTAATATATGCTAGAAATTTAAATTTTAATGGGTTATTTTAGGGCCATAGGCGATGAACGAAAAGGACAGAATGAAGACAAAAAAACCCAGCCAGATAATTTGGATTTTGTACATATAATTCATTTACAGTATAAAATGTATAAAAAAAACCCTCTTTGGCCACACTGGACCAATCGCATCACTTACAATCAGGGTCACAAATAGCGCTGTACGCGGAAAATGGTAATACTAACGTTAGCAAATAAATAATAATTATCGTCGTGCATGATCGCGGACCACCCCTTGCAACTGAGTGTTCGTCCTCAGGAAACATATGACGGTGATCCGACATTCGCAAGAAATGAAACGACACCCGGATAGGTTCCATAAGGATCCTTCGACGTTTATAGCTTCGGTCAAAGAAATTCCGAGAAGAAAATCAGTACCTGGTTGACGACTCCTGGCCCCACATATACCAACTCTCCAGGACGCTGGACAACAAGCTTGAGAAGCAATCCCTTCGATCGGAGGAACTTGTCAGATAACATCAAGTTTATGTGAAATTGCGGAATCGGACAGCCCTTCCGCCAAAAAGAGACGATGCCTTTACCAATCTAATGAAAACGTCGAATGAGAAGAGGCCACACTTCAGCAATACGTGCGAAATCGTCCCCAGATATACAAATTACACCTTGAGGGTGCCGGGTTCTCCCCATGGGACGAGATTTACCCATATGTGGGGAGAGCTTCAGTATACGTGAAAAGCCGAGACAAATAATATGTGACGGTATTCACCCCCCGACAGCCGTTGAGAGCCATGTTCCGAGAAGCTACAGCAGTATATTGTGCAGGAGGGACTTTATACCCACGGCCGTATGGGAGAGATTCCTCCCGGGGGGGATAAGTTCCCGACGGACACATCCTCGATAATCGAGTCATGGAGTTGCTCCAATTCCCTTAGGGTGATCGGGATTTCTATAGAGGGCGCTGGAATCTAAACAAAGAAAAATCAGTTACATTAGAGATAAGAACAAAAAAAAGAAAGAGAGAGGGGCAAACCAAACTCACCAAAAATTGCTTAACAATTTGAGTCCTGGATTCTTTGCCTACTAAACCCACCTTAGTTACCGGATTTATATAAACGCTATGGAAATAGTACCCCGGATTGAGGGACGATCTTAGGTTTATGGACCGATAGAATGTCATTCAATTTCTCCTGGCCGTTGACGATGTTACGAAACTGACACAATGAAACAATGTAAATATCAGAGAAAGGAGGGATAAGAGGAAGGCGAATAGAGAACATACGCCTTAACGAAAAAAACCACGGATAAACAACAAACACATCCTAATACATGCAGGGCTAAGATGCAAACAAAAACATGTAAGAGTTACCCGCCACAGAATGCGGGCGTTTTGCATCCACCGTAACTACCATCTGAATAAACAGGTTATATCAAGAAACAGCAGAAGATAGGAAACAAGCCACGCGCATATTTATAAGAACATAGGCAAGTATATCGGTAGACGACTCCCAGAATACCATCTACAGACAAAGAAATATGAAGTATATTTACAAATAGAAAGAAGCTGAAGGTCTTTGTTTGTCTTTCGTACTCGCGTACGAAATCCAAACGAGCCGCAGAAAATATAATGCCCTAAGAGAAAGGATATATAAATTAATAAACCTAAACCAAACAAGCAAAAAGCACTCCCACCTTACAGGAAATATGAATATGGTAGTGGGCATATATAGACCATCCCGGTAGTGGACATATATAGACCACGAAATGCATTTCGGGGAATCGCGCATATGGAGAAACCCGCATTTAATACCTATATAAATTGTTTTTATTGTTCCAAACTTTAACTGGGTCGTGCTATGTTTTAGACATCCCATCGCCACGTTGGTTTGGCTAAGTTCCAGGTTCGAACCGAGATAGATTCCAGACTCTGGGTGGATTGCCATGACGAAACATGGGAATCTCTATAGCCAGAAGCGCCCTGTCACATATGGCATGCGCTTCGAGGCTCGCCTCCGGGGAGGATTTCTCTTGATGGTCAGGGTTTAAGGTTTCATTAGCATATTATTTTCTTTTACCGATATTGTTTTTTTTTATTTTATCCTCTTTATTTTGTTTAATTCCAGGCATGGATCCGGAAGCCGCTGCCGGTCTATTTCACTCCGGCCGAGGCTAATGCCTTAGTCGCGAATGGCCTTCTTTAAATTTATTTCTCTATGGTTATAGCTAATGTAATTTATTGCAACCTTTACTTATTCTAAAGGTTCAAAAGGTAACCTTTTGTTAATGATTTTCCTCCTATTTATATACAGCAACGTCTAAAATCTAATCTGGCATACGCCTAACATCGGGCTGTACATACATGTATATACAGGGTGTTACATTTTCACCGCATATAACATATACTAACGGGTAGAGGAAAAAATTTTAAGAATTACGTAACTGCCATTTTTTGATTCGTTGAGTAGTTACGGAGATAATCAAGGTCAATGTTGGATAACCGTGGCCAATGAACTCGTCGCCCGACCAGGCCGCGCAGAGCGGGGAGCAGTTGCAGGCGGGCGCGCGAGAACGGCCGCGACGGCGCGGGCGCCTACCGCGCCTACTTCCCCTCTGGCGGCCTGGTCGGGCGACGCGTTCATTGGCCACGTTTACCCAAATTTTGACCTGTATTATTTTCGTAACTACCCAACGAAATGAAAAATGACAAAGTTACGTCATTCTTAGAATGTTCTCCTCTACCCGCTGGTATATATCATATGCGGTGAAAATGTAACACCTTGTATATGCATATATTTTAATAATTATAACTTTTAATAAAGTTTAAACTTAATTTAACAAATTATTTTCTCTATACAAGATCTCGTGGATTGATCCTCGCGCGTTTTTGTCTCGCTCTCATGGCACTTGCTCCAAAACCTACCATAATTAGCTTCTTTATTACAAACTCCGCGCTAATTAATTCTGATTTAAAGAATTTTTTTTTTTTCAAGAAAGTTCTGTACAGCTCTTGACTTCACCTACTGAGACATATGTATATGTTGTTTGGGCTTCGTCGATTTGTTGTTGTAATCGCGCAAAGGCTTAAATGTGTTTGCAGTCACCTGGTGTATCTTCCTGTAAAGGATTTTCCTTTAGGATTTTCCTACGAGATTTCCACTTTGGGGATGTGTTGAGTTTTGTTTGCTCAATGCGCGTGTCTATTCTTTTGGTTTTGTTGATTACTGACAATCTATTTATTCGACTATGCCGAAATTTCGCAAGTAAGTCCATTTAGACCTATAAAATGCAATTCTAAGAGGGTTTTACTATCAGATTTTGCTGAGTTTTTCAATTCAGGTGAGTATATGCCAGTTTGGTATCATGACATATAGCTTTTTACCCCGGGGAAACCCGGGGTTTCCCTGTAACTTGGAGTTTCTGGCACTTAAAAATGTGGTTGAGAGCTTCAAATACCTATAGGGGCCTGGTGCGGCTTCCTGCAAAAGGATTTTTCACTTAGGACTTCCTCGTGAGATTTTCAATTAAATGTGTGTATTTTCTCAAGTTTACCCACTAGTTTTCGATTGGCTATATATATTATTATGGCTGTGGCAATTATTACTAAGCACAACTTATAAGCGTAAGTCATGTACTGCCATGCACATTGATATTTCTGCTAACTATATGTATTCTACAGTTTACAGCTGCTTAATATACTGTTTACTAATTAGTTCCCAAATTATAATGTACAGTTGACAATATGGATGAATGATGATTTAGGTAAGGATGAAAAAATATCTACTGTGACGGCGTCACGGGGGGAGAGGGAGAGGGAGAGGGAGAGGGAGAGGGGGAGGGGAGGGGGAGTGGCAACTCGTTATAATGTGTTTCCGGAATGCACTACGAGGAGGCAATTCCTACTGCACTCCATGTTTTTAAAAATATTTTTCAATCTTTTTCATTTTTTTGTATTTCTTATATATTTTTTAGATTATTCTTCTTTTCACTTTTTAACTGCGTATTCTTTCTTTTATGATAGATTGGCATTCGGGATTTTTAATGTTCTTTTGAGTCAATGTCTTCATCTTGATCGATTCCCTTATCATCACTCAGGTACATAAAGTACTCAAGAATGATTTGGCATTGATGACGTAGATATCCAAAATACCATAAGAGCATCATTGCATGAGAACAGCAACCAACTACGCATTTTCCTACTTTACATCCACAGTAATGACCTAGAATACTGTCAACTTTGTTGTGTTCTTTATCGACTAACAGATACACAAAGTATTTGGTGGCAGGCGAGTGTCGTAAATGAATGCATACTCTGCTTGGAATATCATCTTCTTTGTGAATGTCGATTCCATAATGTTGGTATTCAAAGTGATATGTATCTTTTTCAATACATAATTCAAAATCGCCACTTTCATTCACACGATCTGCATAGTAAAATGGGGCTATTTTCTCTTGATATGATCCACAAGCATAGAGCTGCAAATCATCTATTTCGATCCTTGGAAAATCCTCGAGGGATGCCAATTCAATCTTTTGAATGAGAGAAACAGATCTGAAACCAAGACTTGCGAGCATTTTAATTCAGATCTGAAACCAAATCTAGTAGTTTATTTTTCCCGTACACTAATCTTAACATCCGCTCTACCATGATTATATCAATCGCACTTTCTTCTACTAGAGTGAACGTGAAGTTGTAAATAGCACAAGCACTCAAGAAATCATCGAATGCTGAAGAAACGATCGTGTTGCGAATAACATTTGCCAAATATTGATTGTTTCGATTGATTCTACATTTTGCAACCTCAACCATGTATCGATTTTTCGTTACTGATCGGGAAAGGTTAGCCTGCTCAGTAGTCAGTTGTTTCAATTGCGCAAAAGCTGGAATCTTGACACCAAAACCTTTCTTCTCAATTTCTTCTACAGAAGTCCCTATCTACTATGAATACATTGCCTGGCTTGAATGAATTCTATATCGGTTTCTTGAGCAAATCATTCAGGATTTTTGTGTTATTGTTTTTTCCTGACTATGGACCTCAGCCTCCCGCAATCTTCCCATTTGGATAAACAGCTATCATAGGTTTCAAGAGATTAAAATGCTTGTGTAAAGTTCAAGTTTGCCTTTGAAATTCAAAATTAAAACTTTTATCAATTCTAAGATAAGTTCCATCAAGTATAATCGCACCATGTTGCAAAGAAGATATTTGCAAAAGTTGTGACACTCGTTTGATTTTCGAGAATTTCGCCTCTTGTCCATGCGAAACTGATATTTCTTTCACAAAAAGAACCAAGAAGGGACTGACGGATCTGGTCGCAATATTTACTTGTAGTCTGTCGTGTAATCATTTACCGGTTTCTCAGTTCCTCAAAGGTATAACTACGTAGCAATCGTGATAAATAAATTCCGAGCGCCAGTTCGTTATTTTGTGAATTAGAGTGAGACACATATTCATACGTATGACGAAAAGAGGCGAGATTGAGTCCAGTTTCAAAAAGAAGTTGTGTCGGGTCTAGGTTGTAAAAATGATTGACGCTGTGTTTTCTTGCGTTCTTAAATAACCATATTATTGTATACGTTAGGCTGATAGGAGGTGAATCCTTCTGGTATAGTTAAAGATACTCCAGATCCGTGATTTTTACAGATTCTGCTACGATAAGGAACAAGAATGTTTGTTTTTATGAATATTTCTATACACTCTTCTCTGCAAAGTTGATGCAGTAAATTAGAACGTGAGCAGAGAATATATATCTTTTATGATTACTAGTTGATCTATGATTGATCTTTCAAGATTGATGGTTACTTGATTTTCGACCACCTAAACCCCAACTTCGGTGGATCTTTATTGGTCGGCATTTCTATCAATCGATGATAGTCATAGTCTATACTTCTCTTTTTCTTTCTTAAAGATTTAGAGCATATTCGCTAGATCATCGTAATAAATTCAAGTACAAATGTAATGTAAGCGGGCCTGTTAGGGGGAAGAAGTGGGAGCGTCAGAACGGGGTGGGGGTGAGAGAACTACCGTTGTGACCGGCCCGCTTATAGACCCTCCGCGGCGCCACTCCTTTTGTGGGTAGCTCTACGAGGGTCATGCGCGTTGCCGCGTATATCCGAGCGTCGGGTGGGTTACATGTCGGCAGGGGCTTATTACGCGAGAGAGCCTGCGGGTTGATCTCAATAAATGTTTAGAGAGTATAAGTGATGAAAATGTTAATACAACTTAAAAAACAATGTTTATTTGGATTTGTTTCCATATTTTATATACTTTACATAAAAGAATTACGCTTGGACTGGTCTCTCAATTAGATAGGAAATTACAATAGTACGATCAGTACTATATTTATTTATAATCACCTATTCAACTTAGATATTGACTACGCACAAACATATATGTGTGTTCTCAATGATACATATATAATGGTAAATACTTATATATAATATAATTATGTAAGCAATTATAATGTTAGGTACTTAGATTTCACGCTATTATCGTGAACTGGAGCAATTTCCTCGGAGTACGCCGGTTGTATATGGGTATCCCTATCAAATATAATTGTAATGGAATCACTCAACATATAGAAAAAATTCTGAAGCGAAGAAAAGACCGATTGATTCTTAAGAATGCACCGTCAGCTGAAAAAAAGGTTTATATTATTTTACGCACATATGGTAAACTGGGGCAATTTCCCCAGCGTACAACGGTTTTATACGTGTATTCCCATAAAATATAAACCTATTGGAGTCATTTAACATAACCAGAAAACGTTCCCGAGTGGTGCGAAAATCAGTCGACTTTTAACATTGTCCTTTTACACGCATGATGAGAAAATTCACATACATTTAAGTGAAAATCTCACGAGGAAGTCATAAGTGAAAAATCCTTGCAGGAAGTCGCACCAGGCCCCTGTAGGTATTTGAAGCTCTCAACAACATTTTTAAGTGCAAGAAACCCCAAGTTACAGGGAAACCCAGGGTGAAAAGCTATATGTCATGATACCAAACTGGCATATACTCACCTGAATTGAAAAACTCAGCAAAATCTGATAGTAAAACCCTCTTAGAATTGCATTATATAGGTCTAAATGGACTTCCTTGCGAAATTTCGGCATAGTCGAATAAATAGATTGTCAGTAATCAACAAAACCAAAAGAATAGACACGCGCATTGAGAAAAAAAAACTCAACACATCCCCAAAGTGGAAATCTCGTAGGAAAATCCTAAAGGAAAATCCTTTCACAGGAAGATACACCAGGTGAATCTGGACTGACAACACATTTCAGCATTCGTGCGATTACAACAACAAATCAACAAAGCCCAAACAACATATACATAGGTTTCGGTATCTGTCATAGTAAGGTTAAGAAGTGTACAGAACTTCTATTGAAAACTATTGAAAAAATTCTTGAAAAAATTCTTTAAATAAGAATCGATTAACGCAGAATATGTAACAAGGAAGCTAATTAGGTTTTGGAACAAGTTAAGCACATTTCGCATAATTACACGAACTATCATTGAGCCAAGTGACAATAAGGTACCACGCTTCTGTGTCAGGGAACGACAGCCGCATTTGCAAGCGCATGAGAGCGCGAAAAAAGCGCGTGAAGATTCAAACTATGAGACCTTGCGGCAAAGCTGAGTTATATATCGACGCATTTCCTCCTGCCGCTGTTATCTGATGGCGCTGCATTTGAGCGTCTTTAGCGACAAGCTTCACCAACGGACGCCGGCGTGTACCTAAAAAAACTGTTGTTAAGTTTGATTTTAGCGATTGTTCAACCTTGACGTCGCTTTTAAAGGTAAGGATTACTTTTTTATATCAAAATTTTCATTTTTTATAATATCCAAAGTCCACGAAGGGATTTTCGTGCTCTCTTTTGAAAGTGTGTCTGGTTGTGGACCCTTAGAGTATATACTATTGGAGGCAGTCAACAGTGCTTAGGAAGCGCGGTCAATGTAAGAGAGACAACCCCATATCCAAAAGTATTTTTGTTGTTATTAAAATAATTTATGATTGTTGGTATTAATTAAATTTAATTATGCCTAGTAAATGCTGTATACGTAACTGTAAACGTCAACAGGATGATCCAGGATGTCTTACTTTAGAATTTCGCAAGTGAATATCTGTTTATGTAATATAAACATTCTAAAGAGGTTATGATGTGATAGAAACAATTTATATAACAAATAATTCATTTTTATTATTAAACGGATATCTACTGATGTCAATCTGAAAGAAAAATGGTTAAATAGTATTAGATCAAATTTTTGTGAGAAGATCAAAGAAGAAATGAAAAAGATGTAACTGTATATATGTGATTTACATTTTGAAAAGAGCTGTTTTTATTGTGCTGGATCTTGTAGTAGGAAAATGTTAACAAAATAAGCCCGTCCGACGCTATTTTTCAATTTCCAAAACTATGAGTCGTATGTATTTATAATTGTTTAAGTTACTCATTATTCATAATTAGAGTAATGAATTTAATGTAATTTTTTAGACCTACTCAAGAACCAAAGACATTGGGGAAAATAGAAAAGAGAAATATTTTTGATAATTAAACTATATTTCTGATAATGCAAATAATTTATGAAATGAAAGATAATGTTGAAATTGATGTTTTTTTTTGTACGAAGCTGTGTGGTGCTCAGCGGCGGTAGCCACCCCTACCCACTAAACACATATATTTCTTAATACCCGACACCAGCCCGATGCCGTTTATTACATTACTTCTAATTGGGCCTCCTTTGCATATTCATTCCTTGCTTCCGGTCATTCAATACTACGACTATGTTCTTTCACTCTCTCTGTCACTCAGTTATCCAGATATCCATCCACTTTCTTACTTCGCAGTATACTAAGAACGTATGACGCGATGTTTGGCTAAGCCTCTGTAGTTATTGTCATCAGTGTCGTCACATTGTCTGGTGTGATTGTCGTACCCAGTAGTGTCTCTAGTCTCTGTCGCTGCTCGGTCCAACGGTCACACACGAAGAATGTGTGCCCCGCGTCGTCCCAAGCTTGACGGCAGTAAGTACATTCTGGCGTCGTTCATTCTATAGAGATACTTTCGGAAGTACCCGTGTCCAGAGAAGAATTGCGTAAGGTAGAAGTCTACCTCGCCGTGCTTTCTAGCCTTTCAGGGTCCTAGCGCCGTAACAGTATGTGAGTCCAACGTCCTTGTACGTCCGTTGTCCATCTTGTCTGCCATTCTCCAGTACGTTCCTCCGTGGCAGCGTCTGCCCTCCCTGCATGCCAGCTCCGTGCGTACAAACGTTTCCGCTCATGTGCAAGAAAATCGATTGAGATTACGACCGCTATCACGAAAATCGCGTTTTTGAATACAGTTCAGTACGCGCACGCGATTCTCAGCGTTCCGATTCGTTGAACACTCGTCATAACGTTCGCCCGCATCTTTTTCTTCAGCGCGTCCGCCCATACCTCGGCTCCATACAGCATGATCGAATGGGTGACGCCCATGAGTAGTCGCCGTATACCTGGTCTCGGACCTCGCGTGTTGACCATGAGCCTACTCAAGGCTTTTGTCGTCCCTGCTGCTTTCGTCGTCGCGTTACGCATGTGTGACCAGAAAGCCAGTTTCGTGACTAGAGTCACCTAGATACTTGACTTCGTTTCTGGTCGTTAAGCTAACGCCTCCAGACGCGTTCCATACATCCAATGTTACCAAGAGTACCAATGGTCTAGCTCGATGGCATATGTCATTTACCTCCGTCCGTTATTGCTCCGATTGTTGAACGTCCTCGTCTGAAACCGTGTTGTCTGTCCGAGAGGTTTCCGGCAGTTTCCACCGCTTGCAACAGTCACGGTCGCAGGGATAGTTCGTACAACTTTCCAGGCGTATTCAGGAGGCTCAGAGGCTTATAGGAGAACAACGAAACCGGATCCCCCTCCCCTTTGGGAATAAGGACCAGCTGTACCGTTATAGAGCTGCAGCAACGTATCGAGCTGTTCAGCGACGATAAACCGCAGTAGCTCCCCAGGTACAATTCCAGGTCCTGGAGCTTTCCTAGGCTTTAGCTTGGCCGCAGCACCATTAAACTCCGCTACCGTGAAAAGTGGGCACTCTATTGCGGTGTCCTCGTTCCTGTCGTATGGTATGGAAAAAGACTGTTAACAATCCTCTCCATCATGTCCGCGTTCTTCGTCTCTGGGGGGTTCCAGGCGCCAAGTTCGCAAGTCACAATCTGGTAGCCCTCCCACCGGAGGTTTAATTTTACTTCGTCTTCTAGTCGGCTTAAGCACTGCCGCTTAGTCCCGTTGATCGTATGTCTGAGTAGATTTTCGCAAGTTTGTATTCCCGCGAAAGAGCATCCCTTTCTTCCGTGTCCGAATGTCTGTCTGCACAATCGGTGGCATTCTCAAATGATAGTACAATATTTCATGATGAAGATTCAGGTATTAATGATATTAATGATTTTTCAAAGGAAATAGATGTACAGTCACGTATTGCAACTTTAGATATCAAAAATGTTCATACAGCAAATTGTAACTCAGGTAATGTTTAAAAAAAGTTTTGAAATACGAATCTTTATAAGTTGAAAACTGAAATCTAATTTTTCTTTTCGCCTCTGCAAATGAAATTGAATATAATGATGCGAATGTGAATTTAATATATTTTAATATAGAATCTATAGATTTAATTAATCCAAATGAACAAGTTGATTTGAAAGCAAAAGTTAGTAAACAAGTTATGAAGATTACTAGCCAACGTAGACTAATAAAAAGTCGACGGGTGAAAGTGTATCGCCAACAAAAACATCTAAAGAATGTAGGATTATTATTACGTCACATGAGAGAACGTAAAATATTATCTCAAAAAGTATCAAGTACTTTAAAAGTAAGTAAAAACAATTTAACGAAAAAATTGCTATAGTATATATGAATAAAGCATATGAAAGTATTATTTACACGAAGAGAAATTTCGAAGGCTCAGCGTTCGATACCTTCAAAGCTACGGGAACACGAGTAATATTGTACTCTGTCCCATCTAATTACGAATGATTCGGCTTCGAATTCGAAGTATAGATATTCTACGATTTTCGTACATGTTTGGACGCGAGACATGGTATTATTAGCAGTGGAATTGCGAGAGTGGGGACTCCGAGATTCTGCGTACCGCAGGGACTCGACGCTTCGCAGTCTCAGACCTCGAAATTTGGAATACTATAGCGTGCCGACTGTCGGCTGGAGCTCGAAAGTCGAAGCGGTAGACGCTTATGCTCGTATCGCCAGAATTCCGAAAATTTCGGGATTTGGGAACGACGAAAATAGACTGCAAAACACTCGATCGATAGAGATCTGTACGGCCGCAATAACATGGAGCGCTGAGCCTTCGAAATTTCTCTCCGTGTAGGCATCTTACACGAATAAATGATACACTCAAGTATAATAGTTAATTTGCAATTGATATCTGAAAAAATATATAATATGAAAATGTGTATGTGATAAAAGAGTGATTGTAAAAAATTTATTTTATACCAGCTCTAAATCTTTTTGAGGTTTATGCAAGATGTTTATATGAATATTATAACTAATATAAAATGATTGACATTGTAGCAGCGTGATTTATCCAAATTAAGTAAATTTAATATACTTTTACTGCATTTTGATCAATTGTGAACAATGATTTTTACTTTCTAAGTTGTATATAATGAAATAATAAAATTATATTATATTTTACTAAATATTATACATACAAAAAATAACAGTTTAATTTTATATACACGTTCAAAATACAAGTTGCCTATGTATACAGGTGGCTCTGCATCGTTTTCAATCATGCGTGTTTTTAAGTGCAATGTATCCACCTATTAGAAACGCAACAAGCATCAATAATGATGATATTATATTTTACATTGTCAAATATTTATTTTCTAAGCAAGAATAATTTGTAATAATATGTACAGCAAATTGTTGAGGTTACTTGAAATAAACCCTCCCTAAAACTCAACATCTTTACATTTGATGATTCTCTATATCGAACTTATTTCTTAAACCTAATTTCTCACGTAGGTATACAAAAACAAAGACCTTGGTAATGGCTTAGTGAATATATTAGCTATTTGCTCTTCGCTTTTTACATACGTTACATCGATTTCGCCTTTGTTATACATATCTCGTATAAAATGATATCTTACATCAATATGTTTGCTTCTTTAATGAAATTCTGGATTTTTGATCAATTTTATTGCGCTGGTATTATCGACGTACAATATGTAAATGGCATTGTCTATTTTACATTCATGAAATAATTTCTTTTGCTCCCGATGCTGCACTGCTATACTCAGATTCCGTCGTTGACTGAGCTACGCATAGTTGTCGCTTGCTTTGCCATGTAATTGTCGCATCCGCATATTTACATAGAACGCCTGACATAGATTTTCTCTCTGTTTTCTGATTCGCATAGTCCGCATCGCTAAAGGTTACAAAGTCACCTTCCTTTCTATATAAAAGTCCCATTCCTATGGTTCCCTTTAGATAGCGCATGATTCGCTTGACCAATTTTCAATGATACTCATATATTTCAATACTTATTATACTTATAGTTTGTAAATATAATAAATTTTCTACAGCTTCTCTATATGGTGCTTTACAATTACTTTTAGTTGCAAGATTTTCGTAACAGTTTGTCTCTGTCGGTGTACATACAGCACATATTTGCCTTACCCATCTTAAATCTTTCTAATATACTTTGGACACATTTACTTTGATGAATAAATATTTCTCCATTAGCTGATCTACAAATTTTAATCCCTAGAAAATTCTTAACATCTTTCGTACTAGTAATTTTGAATTCTGTATTTAAATTTTCTAATAATTTATCAATCATAAATCCATCTGAAGCTGCTACGAGACTGTCGTCTACATAAATTATTAAAAATATAAGTTTACTATTTTCTGTATAAACGTAAAAACACGGATCTGTTTTACTTTGTTAAAATCTTAAATTTGCTATAAACTTTGAAAAACATTCTGTCCAACATCTTGAAGATTGTTTCAATCCGTATAAACTTTTTACTAATTTGCATACGCGGTTTGTGTCATCATCAAAACCTTCAGGTTGTCTCATGTATATATCGTACCAGTAATTTTGTATTCTGTATTTAAATCTTCTAATAATTTATCAATCATAAATCCATCTGAAGCTGCTACGAAACCGTCGTCTACATAAATTGTTAAAAATATAAGTTTACTATTTTCTGTATAAACGTAAAAACACGGATAGTCTTTACTTTGATAAAATCTTAAATTTGCTATAAACTTTGAAAAACGTTCTGTCCAACATCTTGAAGATTGTTTCAATCCGTATAAACTTTTTACTAATTTGCATACGCGGTTTGTGCCATCATCAAAACCTTCAAGTTGTCTCATGTATATATCCTCCTTTAAATTTCCGTACAAAAATGCTGTTTTAATATCGAATTGTCCAAGATACATACTATTTCGCGCAGCTATACTTAAAATAAATCTTACTGTATGAAAACGAGCAACAGGACTAAACGTTTCGGTATAGTCTATCCCCTCCTTTTGCGAGTAACCCTTTACAACAAGACGCGCTTTGTATCTTTCAGAATTATCCGGGTTGACCTTTTTAGTAAAAACCCATCTGCTGTTAATTGACTTTTGTTTTTCAGGTTTTTCGACAAGCACCCATGTTTTATTTTCATGAAGCGATTTCATTTCCTCTAGCATAGCTTCTTTCCATAATTCTTTCTTTTTGGATTTCATGGCCTCATCGAAATCGCTTGGCACCTCATCACTCACATTCATTTGCTCATCTTCACTCTCTGCACTCATAAACGCATTATCGTTGCTCTGTAAATTTTTATGTACATTTACATTCTCTTCTGCGCTCTTAATAGTCATCGATATATTCGCTATTTCCGCTGTTACTTGTTCAGGCTTAGATTGCACATCACGACTCAAAGCTATATCTCTCGCGCTTGGTACATATATACGGTATCCTTTGCCCTCGTCTAAATAGCCTACTAATTATCCCTTCTTGCTTTTCGCATCTAGCTTTCTTCTCTTTTCCGCAGGTATATGGATAAAGCACTCTGTGCCGAAAATTTTAAAATCCTTTATACCTGGCGTTTTCCCGTACCACAATTCATACGGCGTTTTATTGGCCTGCTTTGTCGGACCCGTTTTGTTAATGACGTGCACTGCAGTATTCATGGCTTCGGCCCATAGAGACAAAGGTAAATCACCTTTCGAGTGTAACATCGAACGAGCGGCTTCTACTATTGTCGAATTTTCCCTTTCGGCGACACCGTTCTGCTCAGGAGTGTATGGGACATTTATCGTATGTTTGATCCCATTGCTAATTAAAAATTTCTCTACTTCTTTATTTTTAAATTCTCTATCCCCATCGCTATGGATTTCTTTAATATTGCAATTAAATTGATTCTCGATTTCAAAACAAAAAGCTTTTAGCTTATCAATAACTTCTGATTTGTGCCGTAAGAAATAAATTTTAGTAAATTTTGAAAAATCACCCTTAAAAATGAGAAAATATAATTTCTTTCCTAATGACTCTACTCCCATTGGTCCACATACATCCGTATAAATAATTTCGCAAGGTTTAGTCGCACGTTCAAGTTTGTCGTGAAAACTGACTCGATACTTTTGCCATATGCACAGCCTTCACAGAAAAAATCGTTGTTTATTACTTTGATATTTAAATTTTTCTCATATTCTTTGACGTGCCAAACGTTTTGATGACAGAGCCGTTCACGCCATACTTGCAGTGTGTCTGTTTTTGACTCTACTCTTTTGCCTAAAGTACAAACTGATGGTACCACGACGCGCATATTTATTTTATATAAATTTCCTATGTCTGATCCTCTCGCCATTATATTCTTATTTTGCAAAAACATGCATTCTTTCCCCCGTTTTGAAATGCTAAAATCTATCCCTTTTTCCCGACAAACTTAACGGAAAACCAATTTCTTTTCATTCCCGGTACGTATAATACGTCGTGCATCGTTCCCGGTAACCATTCGCCGTTAACAAAAGTTTTAATTTCGATGTTTCCCTTACCGCACGCATCTATAAACGTACCATTGCCGATTTCTATTTTCACTTTTACATCGAATTCTTTCTTCTTACATATGAACAGTCTTTCTTTAGATGACCGAATTTTCCACAGTTGAAGCAACCTTGCTTCTCGTTCTCAGATTTGTTCGTTGACCTCTGCTGTTCCCTTTTATTAAAATTTCTTTTGGTCACTAATGCCTCTGTTGTATCTTGTTTTTCGTCATCTTCTTGCCATCTGAACTCTTCCATTATCAGCCTAGTAGTGAGACTATCTAGTGTCTTCTTCTCGTCCACAGAATCCCACGCACTATGAAAGTGATTAAATTTTCTCGGCAACGTAGTCAAGATTCGAGCTATCAACATTTTCTCACCAATATCACTTCCTAGGGCTTTCATTTTAGCTGCTAGTTGCTTTAACTTTGATATATTATGAGCGACACTTTCAGATTCTTCCCATTTAAAATCGAAGAACTGCTTCTGGACTATATTCAGATTCTATTCTGATTTCATATCATAAACTGCATTTAATTTCTTCCACATTTCGTGCGCCGTTGTGCAACTTAAATCAACGCAAATCAAGCAGCTTCTTCTCTACTGATGTCACAATTAATTTTTTCGCAGTCTTATCTGCCTTTAAAAATGTTTTGAGCGTATCTGCGTCAGCTTCTCCATAGCCTGGATGGGTTAGAGTGCCTTCACACACTTCAAAAACCTCATCATTTTCCTCCAAAAGTGTACGCATAACAAAGCGCCACTGGAGCCAGTTATCCTTACCGCGTGAAGATAGAACAACTGCGCGCAGTTTTTCTATCTTCATGCTCTATTCCATTTTACCGCCTTTTTTTATTAATTAATTTCGTACAGCACTTTTTCTCAATTCACTTTTCACAATACTTCGCGTTTCTACTTTACACTTCGCGACTCTGGGCGCATAACCTGTTGAGGTTACTTGAAATAAAACCAATAGTGGAATAAGTATAAAATAGAAAAATGTATTTGTGAGTAAGATATAGTATATATGAAGCGCACTCGGGCAGCGTTACTGTCAAACTAACCTACGACGCCATGGAACATTTTATATTTAAGGACTGGAAAACTGACCTGGCATGTGCCTCCCACTTACTCTTCTTTTCAATGCTGTGTACATTATTTCAGATGTATAGAGCTATGAAGCTACTAAACTGTCGCGTCTCCGTTTATTACGGTGACAGTATATGTACTATCTAGACTATTCTAGGGTCGGATTGGAAAAACCCGAAACTTCTAAATTACTCTGGAAATTCCCAAATCCTTTATGGCTTCGGTAATAAACGTACCTATGCTAAAACAATAAAACTTACAGATGTGGAGTTTTCCAGAAGGAAGAATTCCTTCAACACAAATATAACTTTCAAGTATTAATTATATGTATCTTATGTCTGATTCTTATATTTATACTTATTATGTGTAAAGTAAAGCAGGCCAAGAGATGAAATATTGGTCTGCATGACTCATAAATAAATCCACTATTTTAAAAAATAAATAAATGTATACATTTTTCTACTCAGCTATTCAATCAATTAAACTGTTAATTGTGCCCTTTATTATTTTATCTATATCTTGTAATGTTAATTAGCTTCTCTATATCCTACTTAATTTTACATATTTTACTAAATATTTTGAACTATAAAAAGAAAAATTCTAACATATAACAATTAAATTATTACAATTTTAGGAATCATTTCCTGCATCTGCTCATTGCATCTCCGAGAGAATTCTGCACAAAACATCATCTATAGATTCTCATAAAGCTTTTCCAGCTCCATTAGAATCATTTACTACAACACTATATTTTTATTCACCTAAAGCGTACAATTATATTCGCAATACGTTTGTAAAAATTTTTTGATACAGTGTGCGTAAAGTGCGATTTTATGTACTTTGCAACTTTTTAAAATCGCATTTACGCTCCCTGTATCAAAAAATATTGTTCAATACATGTGCGAAAATTGATTCTATACTCGTGAGTTTATCACCTTCGCTTCGCTCGGGTGACGTACCTCTCACTCGTGTAGAATCAACTTTTACGCACTTGTATCAAAAACTACTATACCAAATCTGGTAACTATACAGAAGTGGTACAAAAAAGTACAGTGCATTTCTGGGATTAATAATGCAAACATTGTAGCTCTTAAAAGAGAGGTAGAATTAATGAAAAGCTTCATTACAGAAAAAGTTTTGTGTTATTTGGTAATGGACGAAATGAAAATAATAAGGAAAATTGTACTTGTAAATGGCCTTGCAGTATGGCTATATAGATTTTAGTATCCGGAATACTGATAGAGAAAAATGTCCAGAAGCTGAAAATGTGCTTGTTGTTACAGTAGTATGTGAAAATGATAATTGGAAAGTTCGTTCCTGTTTCATATTATTTTATAAATTCACTAACGCAAAAAGAAAAAGACGAAATTGTAATTTAAAATTTGAAATGCATTTGCATGAAACTGGCATCGCGATAACATTGTTGACTTTTGATGGTTTGCAGTCAAACTTGACTATGTGCAAAGAATTACAAGTCAATCTATCCGTACAAACAGAGTTATCAAATTACTATTTTAATCACCCAATATCTAATGAAACAGTTTATAATATTTGTGATGGCTATCTATTAGGTGACAGCTTGTAACGTAACTATTTTTGCGATCAGTTTGCTCACGTGCACGCAACTATACAGCTGCGGCAGAGACTGCACTCATCTGATCTCTCCTAATTCCCGGCGCTAGTTATTCTCTCTCTATTTTTCGTTTACACACACGCTTACACGTAAATAAATCTTTTACCTTTGTTTATTTGAAGTAGACGTGAGGGAATGACCTTTCCGTTTGTAGCTGGGTTGCTGATCTCTGTTTTGTGTCTTCGCCCGGACTCGGGTCTTTTTTCGTGGGTTGATGTTTTGGAAATCAATCAAACACTTGGACTTTTTCGATACGCTAGTTTTATTTATCAGAAGTACAATTTAATCCAAAATTACACGATGATATAATAATTGTTAAACCTCAATGCTAAGTCACTAATAAAATATAATTAATTGAAAATCAAAAATCGATACTTGAACAATAAAACAAAAATGAAAACTAAACAAAAAATAAACGTCCGCTCTGGAGTTCGGCTGGAGTCGGAGTACAGGAGTGGCTTGGCTTGGGAACGCTCGAAAGTGTTTCCGGAGCTTCCAAGTTTTCGTGAGTTTTTCCTTCGCTTAACTACGTCACTTGTAGGATTTTATATATTTTGACTGTACACGTAAAGCGACTCTAGCGCTACTAGCGAGAAGGAGTAGGCGATATACAGCGTTGTAGTCAGTGATGACGAAGCTCTCGAACGCGACTCACGTGTGGAGAGAGAGACCGTTTTTTTTCTGTAAATTTTGAGTCTCGCTGCACCTTTTATGTGTGGAACTTTTCCGAATTTATATTCGAAATAATTTCTTGAATATAATCATGAGTAAGTTGTCACATACCACTGTCATTCACTAAAATTAATCGAGAATACTTTTGCGACAAGAGATTTATGTGATTCTGAGGGGAGTCTTATTTCTTGACTCATTTAATGTGGGGACAGAATAAAATGAATGTAAAATTAGCGGTCCAAACCTGCAGTAACAGCATTTCAACAGCAGTAATGTTTTTAGAAGACAAATTACATGTCGAAGAATTCAAAAGTACGCAAGGTACTGCAAAATTTTGTTTCCTTATCAATAGAGGTTTTAATATTTCGGATTGTCTACAAATATATACCAAAGATCTATAAAAAAGGGGATTTTAAAGACAATTAAGAAATTAGTAGTGATGCCAAAGAAATTATAAATTCTATTAAGAATCTGACAAATTTAGATGGAACGTGTCTTATAGATTCTAACAGGACGACTTGATTTGCTGGCATGATCGTTGCGTTAAATAGTGTCCTCAATATCTATAATGAATACGATAAATTATCTCAAGATCATTTAGAAATATTATTTAGCGCTGTACGGAATAAGGGTGGTTATTCCTACAATCCTACGTGCTATCAATTTACTAATATATTCAAAAAATTATTAGTACGTACCGATATTAAAAGTTTAGTTGTGCTAATTGTATTACGTTAGATAGTACAACGCTATTACAAGTTTTAGAAAAAGACTTTACCAAAGATTCTAGTAACAGCGTAAAAATGTTTATAACTAATGAGAGAACTGAATCAAACTTACACTGTGATATATATACTCGAGGAGCTAATAAAGCATATATTGATTGCATACAGTTGAATATATAGCTGGTCGTATTTTAAGGTCGATGTTACTGAGAAGCAAATGCTTCGAATGCCCAGTACTGATATTAATAGTAAATCTACACGGAGAGAAATTTCGAAGGCTCAGCGTTCGATACCTTCAAAGCTACGGGAACACGAGTAATATTGTACTCTGTCCCATCTAATTACGAATGATTCGGCTTCGAATTCGAAGTATAGATATTCTACGATTTTCATACATGTTTGGACGCGAGACATGGTATTATTAGCAGTCGAATTGCGAGAGTGGGGACTCCGAGATTCTGCGTACCGCAGGGACTCGACGCTTCGCAGTCTCAGACCTCGAAACTTGGAATACTATAGCGTGCCGACTGTCGGCTGGAGCTCGAAAGTCGAAGCGGTAGACGCTTATGCTCGTATCGCCAGAATTCCGAAAATTTCGGGATTTGGGAACGACGAAAATAGACTGCAAAACACTCGATCGATAGAGATCTGTACGGCCGCAATAACATGGAGCGCTGAGCCTTCGAAATTTCTCTCCGTGTATGCTAATTAATGAAAAATCAAGAGGTGATTTAAACCTTCTAAAGATATTGCAACAATTTATGAAATAGTAGAACAGTTATTTAGACAATTATATTAACCTAGAATAGGCATTTTTAAAGAAATATTTAATGTAAGCATACAAAGTATCCTAAAACAGTCTTACAAATACGCCATTCTAAGAATTCTGAAGAACATAGAAATATTTATTGAAAAATCTAATTTCGAAATACTTATTAATAAGAATTAAACATTTCAAATCGCAAAGAGAGTCTTCTGTACAAAATATTCCAAGAATATAAGTATTTAAAAATTATTTTGTTCATAAAAATCAGTAATAATAGTTAAGTTAGTTATTTAGTTAATAAATAATTTATTTCAATTTTGTTGAAAGATTCAAATAAAAATGGTATTTTACAAAATAAAGCAGATCGTTTTCTTAGATATTTTCATTATAATAATAAAATAATTTGACATTAAGCGTTTTAATTTGTTCAGTCTTATATGTATAATTTTAGTAGTAAATAGATATTCCGGTAAGGATTATAAGTTTATTTTTTTAGGTTAATTGATGTTTTAGCTCGGTCCTTATGATTTTAACTTATAAGGAGGGAAGTGTGAACTGCCAATCACATAACTTCACCTGTCTGATTCATAGAGAGTGGCAGCTCGCAAACACTTCCACTTAAAGACAAAATTAATGAATATTTCTGACTTGTAATGACGATATAAAAATACAGAGAAGTATACTTACTTGATTTATTCCTAATAATGCTGACAAAGCTTTGTAACGAGAAAAAGCCCTTTTTCCTCCACGAGCCATCAAAAGAAATATCAAGTCCAGGTGCACTTGCTAGTGTTTCTTCTGCTTTGCTACAGTCTCGCAAGCTTCGCTCAACAGTTGGTTTCTTGAATCAAATGCTGACTGTGCCACTAGCTTCAGCGTATCCATAATACCACTGATGAGGCCAGCGTGTCCATGACCAAGAGCACGAAGTCCAATCTTCTTACATAAATTAATTGACACGAATTCACCCTACTGATTACACAGTATACCTATCTTCAATCCTAAGCCTTTGACTCCTGATTCATTGAGTTGCACTTCACTATGGCATTGTTTACAAGACAATCTTTTGTAGCTCAGGGAACAGAATATTGATATCAATAAATCTGTTCCTGACCTCACAAGTGCTTCTTGCTGTTGAATTTTTAGTAAGTTTTCTTGAGGAGGTAGAAGCAAATGATTTTTGTTGTGGTTCATCCTCAGTTGAACTTCCTAAAAATCTTCTTGGTTGTTTCCTTGTCCTACCAAATGAGTATTTGGCATCCGGGTGAGTAGATGCAAATCTTCCCTTTGCATCCTTATTCGAAGCCATTGTCAATTACAGAATAATCTCACTAACACTAACAATTTACACTTTTTTTTAATTTATACAAATTTCACTGTACTTTTCATTTAACTCTGTTTTTTTCACTACGCTTTTTTCTCTACACCTTTTTCACTACACCTTTTTCACTATACTATTTCACTGCACCTTTTTCACTGCACTTTTTCTACTACACTTTAATTATATATTTTTAAATATTTAAATAAAACGCTACAATAACTGAGACAAATGATCACAAGTATATTGCAGATATATTTCAAAATACTTGTAGATATAGCGCTATGCAGGATTGGTTAGGTAACATACTCACAGATAAATTGAGTTTTCAACAATACTGTCGCGCATGCGCTCTAACATTTATCAAGAGCAAGTACGCAGCGCGCAGATATTCAAATTTAAATTTTCAAACTGTTAGGTGCGTCTTGTATAGAAGAGGCGCGATCTTTTCAAGATTTTAGTATTATGCTTAAATTAATTAAGTCAGAAGTGGTTAATTAAGTATTAATTAACCACTTCTGACCTGAATTACGATCCACTCGGAAAATTTTTTTTTCAACTTACATATTTTTTTTACGCTCATCACAAAATTCACGTTATTCTTGCGTATATCACACATGGCCTCATATAAGGCCACTAGGCATTAGAGGGATAAAATTGTGAAAAAAATATTTGTCTCGAAAATTAGTTTATTGATCTTTTATATGTATATATAAGAGCATTTATTGTGTGGAAGGCGCTCCGAAAAATTCCAAAGCCCGCAACTACACCTCGCTTATGCACAGCATATATTCAGTGTCTCGAAGTCGCTCGATACAGTAGATACCAATAAATACCGGACTTGCAAGTGAAATGGACTCGGATGAAGATGATGTCAAACTGCTGATTGTCAAGTTATTTTATCCCGTTCCTTGTTATTATAGAAGATTAGTAAAATAATTTTCGAACTAAATATTGTTTTTACAATTTTAGTCCTGTAAGGTCTAGGGCCTCATGCGAGGCCAACATTGAATTCAATGGGAAATATGAAAGATTTACTTTAATTGGTAATTTATTAGCGTATATATTTTGTGTATCCAACTACTATATGAATTACATAAAAAAAATTTTAAATAAAAAGAAATTCTATATTTTTAATATAATTATTATTATTTTGTCAAAAGTAAAAATCCCTTTTTTCATTTTTTTAGTACCGTAAAAAATAGGTAAAAATTAATTAAAAATTTTTTCTTTAAATTTATTTTGTTTGTTCTTGACTACTAGAATAAAATGAGAGCAAAAGTTTTATCAAAAAAACTATGAGTGCCCTATCAACATGCAAGTTTAGTAAGTGTATTTTTATTTTTTATTTCTTCTCAAAATATGCAATGTCGAAGAGCCTGTATAGATAAACCAACAGTAAATGTCAAATATTTGTGTAAATTAAATAATCATATTTGCTTCTCACTAAAAAGTTTCCTATAAAAACTGATGTTATTACTATAAAAATCCATGTTTGAATCAAAAAAACTGATCTCAACAATTTATTGTTGATATTTGGGCACGAATCGAAATTTACCGATTATATTATTTACGCCGTCTCCAAGCATAATTGCGAAATCAATCGTATAAGCGATTGATAGATTATGTCTTTAATCTTACAGATATTGAAAATGCAAAATTTATAAAAATTGAAAAGTTAATGGCAAGTCAGCCATTTTTTTGACAAGACCATGTAATCTAAATTGGAGAGAAATTCGAGAAAATTTATTGCCCATGAAATCAGTTTAGATCGACCAGATTTAGTATCACGATTTTTTAATGAGAAAATTAAAGTCTTAAAAATGAACTTATGAAATAAAAATTATTTTGTAAAGTTAAAGGATATGCGTATGCCATAGAATTTCAAAAGCGTGGATTACCCTATATATAGGTTAATATGGTTGTATCAAGATGATAAATTTCGGAATACAGATCAAATTGATAAAATCATAAGTGCCGAAATACCCGACGAAAACATATATCCTAGATTTATAACGGGATGAACACGTTGTTATTTATGCGGCGGTCGCGCAGTCATTAGCTGCGTGCAATGCGACCGACGATCCTCGTTATAATCAAGTAGCCGACGGGCGTACTTGTTTGCTCGCGAAGGCGAGCGGTTTGGTATCTCTGCACCTAGTTGCAGAGGCGACGACTAGTCAGTTCGCACGCACTTCGAGAAGCGAAATGCGTGCCCGCGGAGGCGGCTAGGTCGCTGAAATACGCGAAGCGGCAAGTAAAACGATAATGCATGCAAAGTACGGAAAATAAGCCAAGGCGATAGTTAACGTTACAACACACACTTTATTCAATAAAAGCAGGAGATTTACAGCAGCGTCGCAGCGTAGAAGCAACCTGAAAAGCGCGTAAGCCGTGCGGAAAAGCGTAAGCTCGCGACGAGCTCGAGCGAGGTCAGCGAGAGCGCGAAAGCAGTAGTGAGTGAGCAAGCGAGAGAAAGAGAGCAGGTACTTACAAACAGTAATTGCAGTAAAGGCACAAACGGGCACGTATCGCAGGCAGGAAAACACTGGCCGTTGTTCTCGCGTCAGTATCTCGAAATCGCACACACTGTTGTCTCTCAACCCAATGTCCAAGAAGTTGACTCAACGGTAGTCGAAACGTATCTGTTTCGCTGATCGCGTCGCGTTGCTCTCTCTCTCCCTACCCTACTCACATGTGGCTCGTCTCCGCTGTCTCTCCTGTACACACATATCTATAACTTAGCCTACAGGAGCATGCTGGGCTAGACGAGGGCTATTGCTCTCGTTACAGATTATATAAGATAATAAATAATAATATGATTCATGGTCCATGTGATTCTGAAGATAAGAATTCTGTGTGCAAGAATGAGGATAAGAAATATTGTACTCAAAAGTTTTCTAAGCCATTCATAGATCAAACGCAATGCAATCCTGATAGTTATCCTTCTTATCGTCGTAGAAACGATAGTAAATGTATTATATATTCAAAACATAAAGTGGCGCATAATGGATTTGTTGTATCATATAATGCTTATTTATTACTATTATTAGTCTGCTATAATGTTGAAATATGTAGTACAATCAAAGCCATAAAATATCTATTCAAATATTTTCATAAAGGACCAGATACTACTCCAGTACAATTTACACACGAAGATAATATAGAAGATCAGAATAATATAGACGGAAATAAAGATACATATAACTATGATGAAATAATGCAACACTTTGCAACTAGCTGTGGATGTGCACCAGAAGCTATATATTGTATTTTTTAATTTGTATTAAATGAGCAATCTTATGTGATTTATAGATTAGCTGTTCATGACCAATATGAACAATTTGTATCATAAAATTCCGTATTATTACGTATACAATGAATGACAAAAAAGTGGAATATCAGGAAAAAATTATATAAAACTATTATAAGTAGAATGTACTATATAAATCCGAAAAAACGTGAAACATTATTTTTTCTCATTATTACCTGTACGAGGCAAAATCCTTTATGGATATACATACTGTAGACGGAATTGTTTACGCTAAGTACGAAGAAGCATATTTGGCAAGAGGTCTTATTAGTGATGATAACGAATGGGACAGTTGTCTAAAAGAAGCTTCCCGAAATCTATGTATGAATTATTTGCATATATACACCGAGAGAAATTTCGAAGGCTCAGCGCTCCATGTTATTGCGGCCGTACAGATCTCTATCGATCGAGTGTTTTGCCGTCTATTCTCGTCGTTCCCGAATCCCGAAATTTTCCAAACTCTGGCGATACGAACATAAGCGTCTACCGCTTCGACTTTCGAGTTCCAGCCGACACGCTATAGTATCCAAGTTTCGAGGTCTAAGACTGCGAAGCGTCGAGTCCCTGCGGTACGGAGAATCTTGGAGTCCCCACTCTCGCAATTTGACTGCTAATAATACCATGTCTCGCTCCATACATGCACGAAAATTGTAGAGTATCTACACTTCGAATTCGAAGCCGAATCATTCGTAATTAGATGGGACAGAGAACAATATTATTCGTGTTCCCGTAGCTTCGAAAGCATCGAGCGCTGAGCCTTCGAAATTTCTCTCGGTGTACTTTTTCCAGCATTATCAGATTTCATAAAATTATATAATAAATGCAAGATTTATATCATGGATCCAAAATTGGAAAAAATGAAAGCTAATAATAAAGTTTTTGATCTTTGAAAAATATCGAAAAAGTTTCATTATTACATCGATTGAGATTGAATGATATTGATATCGATAATTATGACGAAAACTCAATACATGAAGAATGTGATGGTATAACGTATAATTACGATTGTAATGAAAGCTATGCAGCTAATAGAGACATTAATATAACTACAGAAACCTTAATCGATTCTTCAACTGTAGATCAAAAACTTATATTTGATTTATTAATAAATGCAAAGATAAAGGATATCGGCAATAAGCTATATTTAATCGAATGACCCGGTGGTAGTGGCAAAAGTTATTACACTGTGGTTATTAAATATTTAATGTCTTCAAATATACCAATCTTTACAATAGAAATTATAACACATTTTCTGGGAAAATTATCTTATTGCCACAAATTGATTTGAATCGATTATTAAAAGAAATACCTTTTCACATGATAAGAAGGCAATTTATAATAAAGTTAAGTTTCGCCATGACTACAAATAAATCGCAAGGTTAATCTTTTGACAAAGTTGGATTATATTGGAATGTTCCAGTATTTGGCCATGGTCGTTACGAACCATGTATGTATGCTAGTTTCGTAACTTTTTTATCAAAAATCTTTAAAATGTAAAGATTAAAAAAATTTTTTAATGACGCATATCGATGTGTTGATATTCAGAGATTAAAATTATATGAAAAAGAATTCATAAAATATTTATCGCAGTGTTTAGGGATGTTTACAAAAAATCTCATATTTTAGAATTAAGCAGTAGTATATGCGCAAGGATAGCGAGACGAAGTGGGCGTGGCCAAAGTGGGGGAGGTAGGCGCGACAGTAGCAGTATGTCAACAGTAGCACTTATCTAGTTAAACAGTACACGGAGAGAAATTTCGAAGGCTCAGCGCTCGATACTTTCGAAGCTACGGGAACACGGCTTCAAATTCGAAGTATAGATACTCTACGATTTTCGTGCATGTACGGAGCGAGACATGGTATTATTAGCAGTCGAATTGCGAGAGTGGGGACTCCAAGATTCTCCGTACCGCAGGGACTCGACGCTTCGCAGTCTCAGACCTCGAAACTTGGATACTATAGCGTGTTGGCTGGAGCTCGAAAGTCGAAGCGGTAGACGCTCATGTTCGTACCGCCAGAGTTCGGAAAATTTCGGGATTCGGGAACGACGAGAATAGACGGCAAAACACTCAATCGATAGAGATCTGTACGGCCGGAATAACATGGAGCGCTGAGCCTTCGAAATTTCTCTCCGTGTAGCTAAATAGGTCAATTATCATGATTTATGACCCCTATAAGGCCCTGATTGGCTAATGTTTTTATAAATAAACAATGATAGATGCCCTATATAATGATGAAATAGCCTCTCAAAGGAATGTAGGTGACCTAGTTATAAAAGATATATTAACAATATAATTATTAATTTCTATAAGCAAATAATATAACCCAAGTGTAAAGAAGTGTGTTAGTAGGTCGAGAAAAATTTATGAGCTATTTAATTTGTATGTATAAATAAATATTAAGCTATATAGGTCTCAACAACAGTGCGTCCCTACCGCCCTTACGCCATATGGGCCCCTTGAGTACTGGAAGACTCTCCCCCCCCCCTTTTATACCATAGTAGGTCCGGACTCTTGTGGCTGCGAGTCTTTTCCCGCCCCCTCTCTCTCTCTCC